>CM053034.1:210085133-210421010 GCA_028564925.1 Lithobates sylvaticus | reverse complement strand
AAATGGAATAAAACAAAATAGAGTATACAATTATAGAATACTCTGGTATTTTCATTGAACAGTTCGCAGTCACTATTCATAATGTTGGGGGGGAGGGGGGGTCTGTTCCAAAAATGTTATCACAACCTGACCGTGACTAATTTATATCTATTGTTTATGTCACAGAACATTCTTCTGGACAGGACCATGTGAGTAAAGTGTTAGGGCTAAATATTGTAATAGAATTTCATATTAAATCCTCCAATAGTTTTGGTGTTTGTTTGATTCTCCTGAAGACGCTTGTATATATGTGTGAATTCTATTCATGTTTACAGTTTAGCTGCTTCAAAGACTTGAAAACAATCCCATTTTTAGTGGGGCTGCACCTGCCCTTCATGGGTTACTTGCTTGTTTAGTCTCTAGAGGAGAGTAAAAGCACTTTAATTTCCCATATCATCCAGCAGGTGGCGCTCCTCCATGCTCCAGCATTTAGTGATCCTGCATCAGTCTTGACAATGTAAGGACCTTAGATGGCTGGAGTGTGGGGGATTGTTTTTTTTTGGGGGGGGGGGGGGGGGGGGGTTGGGAAGTGTAAGTGGCTGGGTGACACTTACATTTTTTTACCCTTTTTTTTTTACCAAACCTTCGTTTTTGGGTCCCCTATGTGATAACATTTTGATGTCACAGGTTCTATTTAATGAGAAATCTGTAGTCTATTAGACTTCTACTGAAGCTAATGGAGCACAGATCATGTTCCATAAGCTTCTTCCTGACCACAGTGGCTGAGGGAACTGACATTCCAATCTGGAAGGGATGTAATTTACATTCCTTCCATGTTCATTCTAGATAAGGAAGATCAGCAAAACGGATGTTCATTGGTTTTCAGTGTATTAATTACTGAAATTTTGCGCCTGATAAACCTTCACACTAATGCTATTCTCCAGGCTTTCTGCTTTCAGGAAATATATAACTTTTGTAAGGTTTTAGGTAATCTTCAAGCTTAAAATTTTTTCTTTTAAACATGTGTGCAAACAAAAAAAAATCCAAAAACGGTTCTGGCAACAAAACCGTTAAATGAAAACCATTAAAAAACCTGCTAATGGCTTCCTGTTACTTTCATTCTCTCTGTTCTTCATAGGGACACGGCAAACCACACGGTAAGGGCTTTTCATTATTGTAAGTAAACAGAGTTTCCAGTTGCATTTAGCAATTCTTCTGCTTTTTTTTTTTTTTAATCTTTATTTAACAAACAATTATTTACATTTTATCTTGACCATCATTTACTCTTCTTATCTTATCAAACAGTAGTACAGGGTTATATTATTACATACTAGACATGTGCGATTAGTTTCGTACGAATCGGAAATTCGTACAAATTTTTCGAAATTCGTACATTCGTTCGAATCCAAAATACGAATTTTTATGCATACGAATTCCGTACGAAATACGAAATTTCGTAAACGAATTTCCGATCCAAATTAACAGAAACGTGACTGGTGTTTATGCATAAGACTTCTGTACGAAATACGAAATTTCGTTTACGAAATACGAAATTTCATTTACGAAATACGAAATTTTGTTTACGAAATACGAAATTTCGTAAACGAATTTCCGTTCCAAATTAACAGAAAGTATCAGAAAGGTGACTGGTGTTAATATGCATAAGAATTCTGTACCCAATATGCAAAATTTCGTTTACAAAATACGAAATTTCGTAAACGAATTTCCGATCCAAATTAACAGAAACTTTAAAATTTACGATACGTACGAAATTCGTATTTCGGACGAATCCGAATTAAATTTCGTACACGAATTACGAAATACGATTTTTTTTTAATACGAAACGGAACGGAACGAAACGAAACAAATTTTTTGACGGCGCCCATGTCTATTACATACGTATTTTACATATACATGACCTCTATTAATTAATATAAACACCATCAATAGATGAATGGATAGCGGAGATGAGCGAGATGCGTTCCCTGGAAGAGAGGATCACGATTGAAAAAGATCTAAAAAGCCAACTAATAGCAGTATGGCAAAAATGGTATTGAGTATAGGACATCATCGTCTTTATTATTGATAATATAAGATGATAAACCAAGTAAAATGGAAGAGAGAGGAACAAAGGAGTAGGGGATGGGGGGGACCAAGGACAATTTTTTTTTTTTAATATATATATATTTTTTTTTTCTTCTTCTTTTTTTTTCCTGTTAACTTTTGCGGTGTGAATGGTGAGAGTGAATGGGGGAGCGAATATGAGAATGTAAGGGAAAGATAGATGGTAGGAATACCAAATAACATAAGAGAAACAAACAAAGCCAAATTAGAAGAGTTCATCGGCTTTTTTGCAAATGACTTTGTGCCCTAATACATAGAGAACCTACCCATTACCATCCCTACCATGTGAGACTTGGCTCTACTCAAGTTGATTCACGTAGTGGATATCTACCAAAATATTGGCCAATTTTCGGAAACAAAAAAAAAATTTAAACATAGCCCCCCCCCCCCCCCGGAATCGACCAGTCAAAAAAAACACCAAGCTTGCATCATGACTATTTATTACATTGATTTGTAATGCAATTTGAGTTTTCCTAATTGGCGGAAATTTCCAGTTTTCCCATTTCTCTTGTGACTTTGTGTTTAATTTGTTGTACCATAAAAGATAGACATGCGCACTGCCGAAAAATGTGTTTGTTTTCGTTTCATTATTTTTTTTAATTTAGTTTTTCAGGTCATTCGTTATGATCGCAATTCGTAAATTCGTGAATTCATTAATTCGTAAATTCGTGAATTTGAAAATGAAAAAATTTGAAAATCCGAAAATAATAAAGAAAATCCGAAAACTAATAATAAATAACTATTACATTTTAGGTATTGGGATTTCCTTTCAAATTTGGCTGTTAGTGAACATAACAAATACAAATTTATCCGAAGTTACAAATTATCTGAGAATGCCGTATCTAAACGAATGGAATGAAATAATAATAATAAATAGCAATAATAATAATAACAACCTGTTACATAGTTCCATAGTAGGTGAGGTTGAAAAAAGAAGCAAGTCCATCAAGTTCAACCTATGTGTGTGATTGTATGTCAGTATTACATTGTATATCCCTGTATGTTGTGGTCATTCAGGCGTCAAGCGTCTCTTCTCCAGAGAGAATAAGTTCAGTGCTCGCAACCTTTCTTCATAACTAATATCCTCCAGACCCTTTATTAGCTTTGTTGCCCTTCTTTGTACTCGCTCTATTTCCAGTACATCTTTCCTGAGGACTGGTGCCCAGAACTGGACAGCATACTCCAGGTGCGGCCGGACCAGAGTCTTGTAGAGCGGGAGAATTATCATTTTATCTCTGGAGTTGATCCCTTTTTAATGCCAATATTCTGTTTGCTTTGTTAGCAGCAGCTTGCCATTGCATGCCATTGCTGAGCCTATCATCTAGTAGGACCCCCAGGTCCTTTTCCATCCTAGATTCCCCCAGAGTTTCTCCCCCCTAGTGTATAGATTGCATTCATATTTTTGACACCCAAATGCATTATTTTACATTTTTCTAAATTGAACCTCATTTGCCATGTAGTTGCCCACCCCATTCATTTGTTCAGATCTTCTTGCAAGGTTTCCACATCCTGCGTAGAAGTTATTGCCCTGCTTAGCTTAGTATCGTCCGCAAATACAGAGATTGAACTGTTTATCCCTTCCTCCAGGTCATTTATGAACAAATTAAACAGGATTGGTCCCAGCACAGAGCCCTGGGGGACCCCACTACCCACCCCTGACCATTCCGAATACTCCCCCTATATCACCACCCTCTGAACTCGCCCTTGTAGCCAGTTTTCAATCCATGTACTCACCCTATGGTCCATACCAACGTACGTTATTTTCTACAGTAAACGTTTATGGGGAACTGTGTCAAATGCTTTTGCAAAATCCAGATACACCACATCTACGGGGCTTCCTTTATCTAGCAGCTCACTTCCTCATAGAAGGTTAAAAGATTGGTTTGGCAAGAACGATTCTTCATGAATCCATGCTGATTACTGCTAATGATACCGTTCTCATTACTAAAATCTTGTATATAGTCCCTTATCATCCCCTCCAAGAGTTTACATACTATTGATGTTAGGCTAACTGGTCTGTAATTCCCAGGGATGTATTTTGGGCCCTTTTTAAATATTGGTGCTACATTGGCTTTTCTCCAATCCACTGGTACCATTCAGTCAGTAGACTGTCAGTAAAAATTAAGAACAATGGTCTGGCAATTACTTGACCTCAGTTCCCTAAGTACCCTTGGGTGCAAGCCATCTGGTCCTGGTGATTTATTAATGTTAAGTTTCCCAAGTCTAATTTTAATTTTGTCCTTTGTTAACCATGGAGGTGCTTCCTGTGATGTGTCATGAGGATAAGCACTGCAGTTTTGGTTACTGAAGCCCCCCGATTTCCTCGTGAAGACTGAGGAGAAGAATAAATTCAATACCTTCGCCATCTCCCCATCATTTGTAACCAGATGTCCTTCCTCATTCTTTATGGGGCCAATATGGTCTGTCCTCCCTTTTTTACTGTTTACATACTTAAAGAAATTCTTGGGATTTTTTTTGCTCTCCTCCGCTATGTGTCTTTCGTGTTCTATCTTAGCCGTCCTTAGTGCACCCTTACATTTCTCGTTGCATTCTTTATAAATTAATAGGAAACTGGTTTTAGGGACTTTGAATGAAGGTATGGCCTGGTAAGGTCAGTTCTTCCATCCCTTGGGACTTTAAATGAAATTGTGACCTGGTAAAATCACACATTTCCATCCCTATTATGATCAAAAATGGGGAGAGAGCAAGGACTTTGAATGAGGCACGTGGTAGCAAAAGAATAATTTGGTTAACATAATTGGAGTTTATTGGTTGCCATAGGATACAAGTCAGGTACATTGAATAAAGACATATTGAGGTGATGCATAGGTAATACAGTACATCTCAGTCATAACATGAAAATCGCATAAAACAGCAAGCAACAGCTTTCCAAAGTGCACCAAAGACATGATAAGGATAAAATTATAAATTATGGTAATGCCTGCAAAGACTTGGGCCTCTTGGATCTTTAAATGGGGTATAAAGTTAGCTAACAAAGCTATATAGGTATAGGTGAATAGCGAGGCGTATGGCAGCTCTACGCGTTTCGTGGCTGGAGGGCCACTCGTCAGGAGCCAGCACTTGATGTTTCTAAGAATAGAAATATTAACATTAACTCCCGTACCAATTGCAATCAGGTTTACTCGAGTTCACAAGGTGGTGGTGTGGTGTCGGGCAATACTGGCCATCCGAATTGTAATCCCCACCAGGAGCCACGGCGGGCAGGCCAGCAGGGGCGCCCCATAGGCACCAACCAGAGCGGGCATAAAGTCTGAATGCTGATGATGATCCCTCAACCTTGTATTTTTTGAAGGCCCTCTCCTTTACTTTTATATACATTTTTACATTGGAGTTAAGCCATCCAGGACTTTTGTTCGCTCTTTTAAATTTATTACCCAATGGGATGCACTGGCTAATGCCCTTATTTAATATGCTCTTAAAGCAAACCCATCTCTCCTCCATGTTCTTTGTTCCTAGGAATTTATCCCAATTTATGCCTTCTAGCAATGTTTGTAGTTTAGGGAAGTTGGCTCTTTTGAAATTCAGTGTCTTTGTATTCCCCTTCTGTTTCCTATTTGTGTGATTTATACTGAAACCAATTGACCTGTGATCGCTGTTACCTAAATTGCCCCGTATTTTCACATCCATGATCAGGTCTGCATTGTTGGTAATCAGTAGATCCAGTAGCGCTTTATTTCTAGTTGGTGCATCTATCATCTGACCCATAAAATTGTCCTGCAAGACATTGTTATTATTATTATTTTTGATTAATTTGTTCCGTTCCATTCATTTAGATGCGGCATTCGTTATTTTGGATAATTCGTAACTTTGGACAAATTCATATTCGTTACGTTCACTAACAGCCAAATTTGAAAGGAAATTCCATTTTTCAATAAAACAGACTACAAAGTTTAAGAATAGAATGGAATAAAATAGAATAAAACAAAATAGAATATAAAATAATAGAATACTCTGGTGTTTTCATTGAACAGTTCACAGTCACTATTCATTATGTTGGGGGTGGGAAGTCTGTTCCCAAAATGTTATCACAACCTGACCGTGACTAATTTATATCTATTGTTTATGTCACAGAATCTCATGAACTGGAACATGTGAGTAAAGTTTTAGGGCTAAATATTGTAATAGAATTTCATATTAAATCCCCTAAATACTTTTGGTGGTTGTTTGATTCTCCTGAAGATGCTCGTATATATGTGTGAATTTTATTCATGTTTACAGTTTAGCTGCTTCAAAGACCGGAAAAAACAGAAAAACTTGAAAATAATCCAATTTTTTGTGGGGCTGCACCTGCCCTTCATGGGCTACTTGCTTGTTTAGTCTAGGGGAGAGTAAAAGCACTTTAATTTACCAGATCATCCAGCAGGTGGCGCTCCTCCATGCTCCAGCATTTAGTGATCCTGCATCAGTCTTGACAATGTAAGGACCTTAGATGGCTGGAGTGTGGGGGATTGTTTTTTTTTTGAGGGGGGGGGGGGGGTTGGGAAGTGTAAGTGGCTGGGTGTAACTTACATTTTTTTACCCTTTTTTTTTTACCAATCCATCGTTTTTGGATCTCCTATGTGATAAAATTTTGATGTCACAGGTTCTATTTATTGAGAAATCAGTAGTCTATTAGACTTCTACTGAAGCTAATGAAGCACAGATCATGTTCCATAAGCTTCTTCCTGACCACAGTGGCTGAGGGAACTGACATTCAAACCTGGAATTGATGTAATTTACATTCCTTCCATGTTCATTCTAGATAAGGAAGACCAGCAAACGGATGTTCATCGGTTTCCCTCCCCTCTGCCTGGCAGCACCCGCCGTGCCCGTCACAGGTCCACAGATGGGAGCACAGAGCTGGGATCCATGGTGGGAGCGTGTGTGGGGGGCAAATGTTCCAAATGTTGTGTCAAACACAAGGCCCCAGGCTAATTCCAGCCAGCCAGGCCATTTCATGTGGCCCTTGCAACTCTCCTACCACTGCGACACCCCCCTTCCTCTCTGCAACCCCCCCCCCCCCCCGCCTTAGCAGTCAGCAGCAGAGAGGAGGACCGAACTCCTCCTACAGATTCTGCTCCCCTCTGTGCAGCCACAGAGAGGCTCATCTCTGCCCCCCGCCTTAGCAGTCAGCAGCAGAGAGGAGGACAGAACTCTCCAACAGATCTTGCGCCTCCCTTTCCAGCAGCACCCCTAGCAGATTCTGGCAGCTGATTCCAGCCCTTCTCTGGTCCTCCTCCAGACCCTGCACTTTCTGCTTCCCAGCTCTGCCCCCAGCTTCTGGCAACAGCACAAGGTAAAGGGGGTGCACTGTGATGAAAGTGAGGGTGGGGGACTCTTGACTTTTGATGGTGGGGGAGTGGGGCTTGACATCTTTTCTTACAGATACAACCAGCCTTTTTAGAGCAACCATAATGCTGATGCGGCCCGCAATGAAATTGAGTTTGACACCCCTGGTGTTAGCTGTACATCTGGTAGCCAACAGCCAGCTTGGGGGCCCTGAGATTACAGTTGGGATAGCGGACCCTGGGAAATGTGGCATGGGCATGGGTGGGGGGTAATGGAAACGGGGATGTGTGCAAGTGCTCGGGCAGCTGTATATCTGACAGCCGGATTTAAGGTCCTTGTCCTGCAGGTGCAATAGTGGAGCTTGGGAAATATGGTGGGCGGTCATGTGGGCACACTACCAGGGGTCCGTGGAAGCATTTGGGCAGCTGTACAGCTTTATTCAATGAACAAGATACAGTTGTATGCAAAAGTTTAGGAACCCCTGATAATTTCCATGATTGTCATTTATAAATATTTGGGTGTTTGGATCAGCAATTTCATTTTGATCTATCAAATAACTGAAAAAGATACAGTATTATTTCAGTAGTGAAATGAGGTTTATTGGATTAACAGAAAATGTGCAATATGCATCAAAACAAAATTAGACAGGTGCATAAATTTGGGCACCCCAACGGGAAAATCACATCAATATTTAGTAGAGCCTCCTTTATCAGAAATAACAGCCTCTTCTATAGCCTGTAATGAGTGTCTGGATTCTGGATGAATGTATTTTGGACCATTCCTCCTTACAAAACATCTCCAGTTCAGTTAGGTTTGATGGTTGCCGAGCATGGACAGCCTGCTTCACATCACCTCACAGATGTTGAATGATATTCAGGTCTGGGGACTGGGAAGGCCATTCCAGAACATTGTACTTGTTCCTCTGCATAAATGCCCGAGTAGATTTTGAGCAGTGTTTTGGGTTGTTGTCTTGTTGAAATATCACGCCCCGGCGTAACTTCATCTTTGTGACTGATTCCTCAACATTCTCAAGAATCTGCTGATATTGAGAGGAATCCATGCGACCCTCCACTTTAATCAGATTCCCAGTACCGGCACTGGCCACACAGCCCCACAGCATGATGGAACCTCCACCAAATTTTACTGTGGGTAGCAAGTGTTTTTCTTGGAATGCTGTGCTCTTTTGCCGCCATGCATAACGCCCCTTGTTATGACCAAATAACTCAATCTTTGTTTCATCAGTCCACAGCACCTTATTCCAAAATGAAGCTGGCTTGTCCAAATGTGCGTTTGCATACCTCAAGCGACTCCGTTTGTGGCGTGTGTGCAGAAAAGGCTTCTTTCGCATCGCTCTCCCATACAGCTTCTCCCTGTGCAAAGTGCGCTGAATTGTTGAAGGATGCACAGTGACACTATCTGCAGCTAGTTGATGTTGTAGGTCTTTGGAGGTGGTCCGTGGGCTGATTTTGACCGCTCTCACCATCCTTCACCTTTGCCTCTCCAATATTTTATGACCGGACCAATTTGCAGCCAAAGGACCAGGCCCCTTTTTGCGATTCGACACTGCGTCGCTTTAACTGACAATTGCGCGGTCGTGCAACGTGGCTTCCAAACAAAATTGGCGTCCTTTTTTTCCTACAAATAGAGCTTTCTTTTGGTGGTATTTGATCGCCCCTGCGGTTTTTATTTTTTGCGCTATAAACAAAAAAGAGCGACGATTTTGAAAAAAACACATTCTTTTTTAATTTTTTGCTATAATAAATATCCCCCAAAAATATATAAAAAAACATTTTTTTTCCTCAGTTTAGGCCGATACGTATTCTTCTACATATTTTTGGTAAAAAAAAATCGCAATTGATTGGTTTGCACAGAAGTTATAGCGTTTACAAGATAGGGGATAGTTTTATAGCATTTTTATTAATATTTTTGACACATTTTTGGGACCATTGTCATTTATACAGCAATTAATGCTATTTAAATGCATTGATTCCTGTATAAATGACACTGGCAGTGAAGGGGTTAACCACTAGGTGGCAGTGTAGGGGTTAAGTATGCCTAGGGGTGTGTTTCTTACTGTGGGGAGGCCTGGCTGTCAGCTAGTGAATGCTGATCTCTACTCCAATCACAGGGTGCAAAGATTGGCGTCACTAGTTGCTAGACAGAACGGGGAGATGCTGTTTATTTCCGCATCTCCCGTTCAGCCTTCCCGTGAGACGATCGTGGGTGTCCCCGCGGCGATCGAGTCCGTGGGACCCACGACCGGCCTCACGGGGGTCCCGACCGGCGCGGGAGCGCGCCGCTCCCAGCGTGCTCCCGATGGCACGTACATCGTCGTGCGCCGGTCGGGAACCGGTTAACAAGAACTGTGCCTGTGGTCTTCCATTTCCTCACTATGTTCCTGACAGTGGACACCGACAGCTTATATCTCTGTGATAACTTTTTGTAGCCTTCCCCTAAACCATAATGTAGAACAATCTTTGTTTTCAGGTAATTTGAGAGTTGTTTTGAGGCCCCCATGTTGCCACTCTTCAGAGGAGAGTCAAAGAGAACAACAACTTGCAATTGGCCACCTTAAATACCTTCTCTCATGATTGGATGCACCTGTCAATGAAGTTCAAGGCTTAATGAGCTTGCCAAACCAATTGTGTGTTCCAATTAATCAGTTCTAAATAGTTACAGGTATTCAAATCAACAAAATGACTAGGGTGCCCAAATCTATGCACCTGTCTAGTGTCGTTTTGATGCATATTTTCTGTTAATACAATAAACCTCATTTCACTACTGAAATATTACTGTGTCCTTCAGTTATTTGATAGATCAAAATGAAATTGCTGATCCAAACTGGAGGCTTTATACACTCTCCTATATTTGGGTTAATCTGACAAAATGATGTTTGGGTGTCAGATGAAAGTGATTGGGTAGCTTTATAGCTGCCTGTTCATTTCCACACACCCCTAGTACATTCCTCCCTCGCACACCCCCAATTTGTTTTCCTTGGAGCCACGAGCTCCAATCTGGGAACCTGGGCGGGTGCCCCTAGATAGAGGGGAGGAAGACCAGTGAACGTCCATTCGCTGATCTCCCCACCTAGTAAGAACCTGGAAGTGAAGTGTATTACATAATTTCCAGATTCAGCTGTCATATTCCTCTGGAAGAAGCTTATGGAAGATGATCTGTGGTCAGAAAAGATAGTGGAGCTCACTCTACACTCCATTCGCTTCCGTGAAGGTGAAAATCAGGGGTCAAAGGGCCTTTTGGTCCCCTATGTGATAAAACAAATATAAACAAATAAATAAAGTTACACTCAAACACTTCAAACCCTCTCCAAATAAATATGAAAATGTTGATCACGCTATACACGTTACATATCCCTGCATACCCTAGAGTAAAAGATGAAATTTTAGGCCAATTATTCACACTTATCTCTAAATTGATGACCTGTAGGGGCTTTTAAAGCGTTGCCTATAGAAAATTTGGGGTACAGAAGTTTGTCACCATTTCACTGACGTTCCCAATTTTAAGGTTTGACATGTTGGGTATCTATTTACTCAGCACAACCTCATCTTTTGTATTTTACCAAAAATAATAAAAAAGTAATGTGTTTGTGTGCTCTAAACTTAACTTCAGTCTATTTATTACTGAAATTTTGCGCCTGATAAACCTTCACACTAATGCTATTCTCCAGGCTTCCTGCTTTCAGGAAATATATATATTTTGTAAGGTTTTAGGTAATCTTCAGGCCTAACATTTTTTTTTTTTAAACGTGTGCAAAAAAAAAAAAAAAATGCAAAAACGGTTCTGGCAGCAAAACCGTTAAATGAAAACGATTTAAAAACCTGCTAATGGCTTCCTGTTACTTTCATTCTCTCTGTTCTTCATAGGAACACGTCAAACCACACGGTAAGGGCTTTTCATTATTGCAAGTAAGCTTTTTCCAAATGATTTTGTGCCTTAATACATAGAGTACCTACACATTACCATCTCTACCATGCGAGATTCGGCCCTACTCGATTTGATTCACATAGTGGGTATCTACCAAAATATTGGCCAATTTTCTGAAACAAAAAAAAAATAATTTAAACATAGCCCTCCCCCTGGAAATAACCAGTCAAAAAAAACACCAAGCTTGCGTCGTAACTATTTATTACATTGATTTGCAATGCAATTTGAGTTTTCCTAATTGGCATAAATTTCCAATTTTTTCCCGTTTCTCTTGCGACTTTGTGTTTAATTTGTCGTACCATAAAAGCTGGACATGTGCACGGCCAAAAAAATGTGTTTGTTTTTGTTTCATTTGTTTTTTGTTTTGTTTTTGTTTTTTTCAGGTCATTCGTTATGATTGCAATTCGTAAATTCGTGAATTTGTAAATTTGAGATTTAAAAAATCTGAAAATACGAAAATAAGAAAGAAAATCCGAAAACTAAAAAGAATAACTAACTAACTACTAATAAATAACTATTACATTTTAGGTATTGGAATTTCCTTTCAAATTCGGCTGTTAGTGAACATAACGAATACGAATTTATCCGAAGTCACTAAGTATCTGAAAAAATTAATGCCGTATCTAAACAAATGGAATAATAATAGCAATAATAATAATAACAACTTGTTACATAGTTACATAGTAGGTGAGGTTGAAAAAAGACACAAGTACATCAAGTCCAACGTGTGTGTGATTATATGTCAGTATTACATTGTATATCCCTGTATGTTGTGGTCATTCAGGTGCTTATCTAATAGTTTCTTGAAACTATCGATGCCCCCCCGCTGAGACCACTGCCTGTGGAAGGGAATTACACATCCTTTCGGCTTTTAAAGTAGAGAACCCTCTACGTACCACGAGTGGCCACGAGTCTTGTTAAACTCCTTTCCGCAAAAACGTTTTTTTCCCTATTGTGGGGTCACCAGTCCGGTATTTATAAATTGAAATCATATCCCCTCTCAAGCGTCTCTTCTCCAGAGAGAATAAGTTCAGTTCTCTGACCTTTCTTCATAACTAATATCCACCAGTCCCTTTATTAGTTTTGTTGCCCTTCTTTGTACTCGCTCCATTTTCCAGTACATCCTTCCTGAGGACTGGTGCCCAGAACTGGACAGCATATTCTAGCTGCGGCCAGACCATAGTCTTGTAGAGCGGAAGAATTATCGTTTTATCTCTGGAGTTGATCCCCTTTTTAATGCATGACAATATTCTGTTTGCTTTGTTAGCAGCAGCATGCCATTGCTGAGCCTATCATCTACTAGGACCCCCAGGTCCTTTTCCATCCTAGATTCCCCCAGAGGTTCTCCCCCCGGTGTATAGATTGCATTCATATTTTTTGCCACCCAAATGCATTATTTTACATTTTTCTACATTGAACCTCATTTGCCATGTAGTTGCCCACCCTATTAATTTGTTCAGATCTTCTTGCAAGGTTTCCACATCCTGCGGAGAAGTTATTGCCCTGCTTAGCTTAGTATCATCCGCAAATACAGAGATTGAGCTGTTTACCCCATCCTCCAGGTCATTTATGAACAAATTAAATAGGATTGGTCCCAACACAGAACCCTGGGGGATCCCACTACCCACCCCTGACCATTCCGAGTACTCCCTATTTATCTCCACCCTCTGAACTCGCCCTTGTAGCCAGTTTTCAATCCATGTACTCACCCTATGGTCCATACCAACGGACCTTATTTTGTACAGTAAACGTTTATAGGGAACTATGTCAAATGCTTTTGAAAAATCCAGATACACCACATTTACGGGCCTTCCTTTATCTGGATGGCAACTCACCTCCTCATAGAAGGTTAATAGATTGGTTTGGCAAGAACAATTCTTCATGAATCCATGCTGATTACTGCTAATGATACCGTTCTCATTACTAAAATCTTGTATATAGTCCCTTATCATCCCCTCCAAGAGTTTACATACTATTGATGTTAGGCTAACTGGTCTGTAATTCCCAGGGATGCATTTTGGGCCCTTTTTTAAATATTGGTGCTGCATTGGCTTTTCTCCAATCAGCTGGTACCATTCCAGTCAGTAGACTGTCAGTAAAAATTAGGAACAATGGTCTGGCAATTACTTGACTGAGTTCCCTAAATACCCTTGGGTGCAAGCCATCTGGTCCTGGTGATTTATTAATGTTAGGTTTCCCAAGTCTAATTTTAATTCTGTCCTCTGTTAACCATGGAGGTGCTTCCTGCGATGTGTCATGAGGATAAACACTGCAGTTTTGGTTATTGAAGCCCCCCGATTCCCTCGTGAAGACAGAGGAGAAGAATAAATTCAATACCTTTGCCATCTCCCCATCATTTGTAACCAGATGTCCTTCCTCATTCTTTATGGGGCCAATATGGTTTGTCCTCCCTTTTTTTACTGTTTACATACTTAAAGAATTTCTTGGGATTTTTGCTCTCCTCCGCTATGTGTCTTTCATGTTCTATCTTAGTCATCCTTATTGCACCCTTACATTTCTCGTTGCATTCTTTATAAAATCTGAATGCTGATAATGATCCCTCAACCTTATATATTTTGAAGGCCTTCTCCTTTTCTTTTATATGCATTTTTACATTGGAGTTAAGCCATTCAGGACTTTTGTTCGCTCTTTTAAATGTATTACCCAATGGGATGCACTGGCTAATGCCCTTATTTAATATGCTCTTAAAGCAAACCCATCTCTCCTCCGTGCTCTTTGTTCCTAGGATTTTATGCCAATTTATGCCTTTTAGCAAGGTTTGTAGTTTAGGGAAGTTGGCTCTTTTGAAATTCAGTGTCTTTGTATTCCCCTTCTGTTTCCTATTTGTGTGATTTATACTGAAGCCAAGTGACCTGTGATCGCTGTTACCTAAATTGCCCCGTATTTTCACATCCGTGATCAGGTCTGTATTGTTGGTAATCAGTAGATCCAGTAGCGCTTTATTTCTAGTTGGCGCATCTATCATCTGGCCCATAAAATTGTCCTGCAAGACATTGTTATTATTATTATTTTTTTTATTAATTTGTTCCGTTCCATTCATTTAGATGCGGCATTCGTTATTTTGGATAATTCGTAACTTTGGACAAATTCATATTCGTTACGTTCACTAATAGCCAAATTTGAAAGGAAATTAAATTTTTCAATAAAACAGACTACAAAGTTTAAGAATAGAATGGAATAAAATAGAATAAAACAAAATAGAATATACAATAATAGAATACTCTGGTATTTTCATTGAACAGTTTGCAGTCACTATTCATTATGTTGGGGGTGGGAAGTCTGTTCACAAAATGTTATCACAACCTGACCGTGACTAATTTATATCTATTGTTTATGTCACAGAATCTCATGAACTGGAACATGTGAGTAAAGTTTTAGGGCTAAATATTGTAATAGAATTTCATATTAAATCCCCCAATACTTTTGGTGGTTGTTTGATTCTCCTGAAGATGCTTGTATATATGTGTGAATTGTATTCATGTTTACAGTTTAGCTGCTTCAAAGACTGGAAAAAACTAAAAAATTCGAAAATAATCAAATTTTTTGTGGGGCTGCACCTGCCCTTCATGGGTTACTTGCTTGTTTAGTCTAGGGGAGAGTAAAAGCACTTTAATTTACCAGATCATCCAGCAGGTGGCGCTCCTCAATGCTCCAGCATTTAGTGATCCTGCATCAGTCTTGACAATGTAAGGACCTTAGATGGCTGGAGTGTGGGGGATTGTTTTTTTTTTTTGGGGGGGGGGGGGGGGGGGGTTGGGAAGTGTAAGTGGCTGGGTGTAACTTACATTTTTTTACCCTTTTTTTTTTACCAAACCATCGTTTTTGGATCTCCTATGTGATCAAATTTTGATGTCACAGGTTCTATTTATTGAGAAATCAGTAGTCTATTAGACTTCTACTGAAGCTAATGGAGCACAGATCATGTTCCATAAGCTTCTTCCTGACCACAGTGGCTGAGGGAACTGACATTCAAACCTGGAAGGGATGTAATTTACATTCCTTCCATGTTCATTCTAGATAAGGAAGACCAGCAAACAGATGTTCATCGGTTTCCCTCCCCTCTGCCCGGCAGCACCCGCCGTGCCCGTCACAGGTCCACAGATGAATGAATGAATGAATGAATAACTTGTATAGCGCTACAATGCGAACTGAATCGCCTCAAGGCGCTGTATTGGCATTTGGTTGTCGAGCTTCTAGAAGAGGTGGGTCTTGAGTTTCCTCCTGAAGGCCTGATGGTTTTCTTCCATGCGAATGTCGGTTGGTAGAGCGTTCCATAGCCGTGGACCTTGGACAGCGAATCTCCGTTCCCCCTTTGATTTGTAGCGGGATTTAGGAATGAGGAGAAGATTTTGATTAGCTGATCGAAGACTGCGATTCGGTGTGTAGTGTTTTATTTTCTCGCGAAGGTATTGCGGGGCGTTTCCATGTGCGCATTTGTGGGTGAGGCAGAGGGTCTTGAATGCGACCCGACTACTTACATTTAGCCAATGTAGGTTCCTCAGGGAAGGGGAGATGGATTCCCAGGTTTTTTTTCCTGTTATCAGCCTTGCCGCTGTGTTTTGGATAAGTTGTGAGCGCGCAAGTTGATATTGGGGTAATCCTATGTAAAGGGAGTTAGCGTAGTGGAGTCGAGAATTGTTGATCGTTCCAACTACCACTGCTTTGTCCTCTTTTGGAATGAAGGGGAGGAGTCTGCGTAGCAGGCGGAGCAGATGGTGAGAACCACTGACCACTGCTCCTATTTGGGCATCCATTGACATTTCTGAGTCAAAAATGACTCCGAGACTCTTAAGCCCCATACACACGGTCAGACTTTTTCATCAATTTGGTCCGATCGGACAAGGTTGTTGAAAAATCAGACCGTGTGTATGCACCATCGGACAGTGTTCGTCGGTTTGTCCGTCGGACAAAGTCTTATCTCCTGCTGGAAAGATTTGCCGTCAACCCGGTCCGATCACACCAAATCCGATCGTGTGTACGGTTGTCCGACCGGACAAAGTGCTACGCATGCTCAGATCACATTACAAGACCAAAGCTATTGGCTACTAGCCTCTACGTAGTCCCGTCGTAGGCAACAAACGTCACCACGTTCAGAATGATCGGATTTTCCGACAACTTTGTCCGACCGTGTGTACGCAAAACCAACATCGGACAAAGTATGACGGACATGGTCCGACGGACCTGGTCCGCGGATTGTCCGACCGTGTGTATGGGGCTTTAGCCTTGGTCCTTGGGGCGATGGTCTGTCCAAAGATGGTAGGAGGTGTCCAAGGGATCTTGGTTCGGGGGTTATGATTTGCATGTAGAATAAGAAGTTCTGTTTTTGATTCATTAAGTCAGATGGGAGCACAGAGCTGGGATCCATGGTGGGAGCGTGTGTGGGGGGCAAATGTTCCAAATGTTGTGTCAAACACAAGGCCCTGGGCTAAATCCAGCCAGCCAGGCCATTTCATGTGGCCCTTGCAACTCTCCTACCACTGCGACAGCCCCCCTTCCTCTCTGCAACCCCCCCCCCCCTGCGCCTTAGCAGTCAGCAGCAGAGAGGAGGACCGAACTCCTCCTACAGATTCTGCAGCCCTCTGTGCAGCCACAGAGAGGCTCATCTCTGCCCCCCGCCTTAGCAGTCAGCAGCAGAGAGGAGGACAGAACTCCTCCAACAGATCTTGCGCCTCCCTTTCCAGCAGCACCCCTAGCAGATTCTGGCAGCTGATTTTTAGCCCTTCTCTGGTCCTCCTCCAGACCCTGCACTTTCTGCTTCCTAGCTCTGCCCCCAGCTTCTGGCAACAGCACAAGGTAAAGGGGGTGCACTGTGATGAAAGTGAGGGTGGGGGACTCTTGACTTTTGATGGTGGGGGGGTGGGGCTTGACATCTTTTCTTACAGATAGAACCAGCCCTTTCAGGGCAACCATAATGCTGATGCGGCCCGCAATAAAAAATTGAGTTTGACACCCCTGGTGTTAGCTGTACATCTGGTAGCCAACAGCCAGCTTGGGGGCCCTGAGATTACAGTTGGGATAGCGGACCCTGGGAAATGTGGCATGGGCATGGGTGGGGGGTAATGGAAACGGGGATGTGTGCAAGTGCTCGGGCAGCTGTATATCTGACAGCCGGATTTAAGGTCCCTGTCCTGCAGGTGCAATAGTGGAGCTTGGGAAATATGGTGGGGGGTCATGGGGGCACACTACCAGGGGTCCGTGGAAGCATTTGGGCAGCTGTAAAGCTTTATTCAATGAACAAGATACAGTTGTATGCAAAAGTTTAGGAACCCCTGACAATTTCCATGATTGTCATTTTTTTTTTTTTTTCATATTTGGGTGTTTGGATCAGCAATTTCATTTTGATCTATCAAATAACTGAAAAAGACACAGTATTATTTCCGTAGTGAAATGAGGTTTATTGGATTAACAGAAAATGTGCAATATGCATCAAAACAAAATTAGACAGGTGCATAAATTTGGGCACCCCAACAGGAAAATCACATCAATATTTAGTAGAGCCTCCTTTATCAGCAATAACTGCATCGTCTATAGCCTGTAATGAGGGTCTGGATTCTGGATGAATGTATTTTGGACCATTGCTCCTTACAAAACATCTCCAGTTCAGTTAGGTTTGATGGTTGCCGAGCATGGACAGCCTGCTTCACATCACCCCACAGATGTTGAATGATATTCAGGTCTGGGGACTGGGAAGGCCATTCCAGAACATTGTACTTGTTCCTCTGCATAAATGCCCGAGTAGATTTTGAGCAGTGTTTTGGGTTGTTGTCTTGTTGAAATATCACGCCCCGGCGTAACTTCATCTTTGTGACTGATTCCTCAACATTCTCAAGAATCTTCTGATATTGAGAGGAATCCATGCGACCCTCCACTTTAATCAGATTCCCAGTACCGGCACTGGCCACACAGCCCCACAGCATGATGGCACCTAAATCAAATTTTACTGTGGGTAGCAAGTGTTTTTCTTGGAATGCTGTGCTCTTTTGCCGCCATGCATGTTTCATCAGTCCACAGCACCTTATTCCAAAATGAAGCTGGCTTGTCCAAATGTGCGCTTGCATACCTCAAGCGACTCCGTTTACCTCAAGCGCATCACTCTCCCATACAGCTTCTCCCTGTGCAAAGTGCGCTGAATTGTTGAAGGATGCACAGTGACACCATCTGCAGCAAGTTGATGTTGTAGGTCTTTGGAGGTGGTCTGTGAGCTGTTTTTGACCGTTCTCACCATTCTTCGCCTTTGCCTCTCCAATATTTTATGTGACATGCCACTTCTGGCCTTAACAAGAACTGTGCCTGTGGTCTTCCATTTCCTCACTATGTTCCTCACAGTGGACACTGACAGCTTACAGTGGTGTGAAAAAGTGTTTGCCCCCTTCCTCATTTCCTGTTCCTTTGCATGTTTGTCACACTTAAGTGTTTCGGAACATCAAACCAATTTAAACAATAGTCAAGGACAACACAAGTAAACACAAAATGCAATTTGTAAATGAAGGTGTTTATTATTAAACGTAAAAAAAAATCCAAACCATCATGGCCCTGTGTGAAAAAGTGATTGCCCCCCTTGTTAAAACATACTATAACTGTGGTTGTCCACACCTGAGTACAATTTCTCTAGCCACACCCAGGCCTGATTATTGCCACACCTGTTCACAATCAAGGCATCACTTAAATAGGAGCTGCTTGACACAGTAAGGTCCACCAGAAGATCCTTAAAAGCTACACATCATGCCGAGACCCAAAGAAATTCAGGAACAATTGAGAAAGAAAGTAATTGAGATCTATCAGTCTGGAAAGGGTTATAAAAGCCATTTCCAAAGCTTTGGGAATCCAGCGAACCACAGTGAGAGCCATTATCCACAAATGGCGAAGACATGGAACAGTGGTGAACCTTCCCAGGAGTGGCCGGCCGCCCAAAATTACCCCAAGAGCGCAGCGACGACTCATCCAAGAGGTCACAAAAGACCCCACAACAACGTCCAAGGAACTGCAGGCCTCACTTGCCTCAGTTAAGGTCAGCGTTCATGCCTCCACCACCAGGAAAAGACTGGGCAAAAATGGCCTGCATGGCAGAGTTCCAAGGAGAAAACCACTGCTGAGCAAAAAGAACATCAAAGCTCGTCTCAATTTCTCCACAACACATCTTGATGATCCCCAAGACTTTTGGGACAACATTCTGTGGACCGATGAGACAAAAGTGGAACTCTTTGGAAGGTGTGTGTCCAAGTATATCTGGCGTAGAAGGAACACTGCATTTCAGAAAAAGAACATTATACCAACAGTAAAATATGGTGGTGGTAGTGTGATGGTCTGGGGCTGTTTTGCTGCTTCAGGACCTGGAAGACTTGCCGTGATAAAAGGAACTATGAATTCTGCTGTCTACCAAGAGATCCTGAAGGAGAATGTCCGACCATCTGTTCGTGTACTCAAGCTGAAACGAACTTGGGTTCTGCAGCAGGACAATGATCCTAAACACACCAGCAAGTCCACCACCAAATGGCTGAAGAAAAACAAAATGAAGACTTTGGAGTGGCCTAGCCAAAGTCCTGACCTGAATCCTATTGAGATGTTGTGGTATGACCTTAAAAAGGCCGTTCATGCTCGAAAACCCTCTAATGTAACTGAATTAGGACAATTCTGCAAAGATGAGTGGGCCAAAATTCCTCCAGGACGCTGTAAAAGCCTCATTGCACGTTATCGCAAACGCTTGGTTGCAGTTGTTGCTGCTAAGGGTGGCCCAACCAGTTATTAGGTTTAGGGGGCAATCACTTTTTCACACAGGGCATGATGGTTTGGATTTTTTTTCACCTTTAATAATAAACACCTTCATTTACAGATTGCATTTTGTGTTTACTTGTGTTGTCCTTGACTATTGTTTAAATTGGTTTGATGTTCCGAAACACTAAAGTGTGACAAACATGCAAAGGAACAGGAAATGAGGAAGGGGGCAAACACTTTTTCACACCACTGTATATCTCTGCAATAACTTTTTGTAGCCTTCCCCTAAACCAGGGGTCTCCAAGCTTTTTAAACAAAGGGCCAGCTTATTGTCTTTCAGACTTTAGGAGGGCCGGATTGTGGCCAGCAGAGGCAATAGATGTCATGGGCCCAGCATTAGTGAAAATAAATATGACCCCAGGGTTGGTGGTCAATAGAAGGAGGAGTAGTATATCATTATTGGTATCGGTGGAAGATATAGTGCCCCACTGTGTGTCGGTGTCAGTAGGAGGAATATTGCCTCATATCAGTGGGAGGAATATTGCTCCAAGGGCCGGATAAAAGCTAGCAAAGGGCCACATCTGGCCCTCGGGCCGCATTTTGGAGACCCCTGCCCTAAACCATAATGTAGAACAATCTTTGTTTTCAGGTCATTTGAGAGTTGTTTTGAGGCCCCCATGTTGCCACTCTTCAGAGGAGAGTCAAAGAGAACAACAACTTGCAATTGGCCACCTTAAATACCTTTTCTCATGATTGGATGCACCTGTCTATGAAGTTCAAGGCTTAATGAGCTCGCCAAACCAATTGCGTGTGAAGTGCACTACTCCCTTGGGAGCTGCTGGTTAGTTCATTACAGTACATGCTGGTTTAACCCCCGTTTCTTCCACCCCACTGTAGTAAGGCACAGACAAGTGAGAACAGTTCAAATAATAACTTTATTCCTGATTCGGCAGCTGTGTTGCTTGATTGATGCAAACAGCTATAAGTTGCCTCTGGGCTAAGCTGCACGAGTGTTAGACCCTCTCCCTTAGTGAGCTGGTGCATGCCCCACTGATAAGCATGTGGTACTCTGAAATGCTGGCAGTCCCAGGCCTCACCTGCCTTCTCCTCCTGCCATTTCTTTCCAGACCAGCTCAGGAAAGGTCCAGGAGACCCCGGTTCACTCAGGTTGGTTTGCAGCTACTTCTTGCTGGATGAAACCTTCCAGCTCTGGAGTCTCTGAACCTCCATCACTTTCCGGCGAAATTCCGTGGCTTTCCAGCTCTGGAATCTCTGAACTTCCAGGCCTTCCAGCCCTGGGCCTTAACGTCACATTTTTCTGCCTTTGTGGATTAATGCTTGTCCCATCTCCAACTCCCCAGGGAACATGTGACCCCAGTGTATATGTATGGACCCTGCCCCTGCCCAAACTAATTAATGATTGGACAAGGGGCCATGCACACTGCCTGTCCTTCAGGGCCTGACCCGCCTCCTTTCCAGATACTTCTCTGGAGAAGTAAGGGAGGGTTTTTCAGGGCGATGAAAAGGTGGTCACACCCCCCTCTAGCCTATAACTCCACCCTAACCCAAACCAAACCTCCAGGCCTGTACAAAATACAGTAAGGCACTGGCAATTTAACCTGTCTTTAAACTGATAGCACCCACCTAAAGTGGTGGACGCCACATGTGTTCCAATGAATCAGTGCTAAATAGTTACAAGTATTCAAATCAACAAAATGACAAGGGTGCCCAAATTTATGCACCTGTCTAATTTTGTTTTGATGCATATTGCGCATTTTCTGTTAATCCAATAAACCTCATTTCACTACTGAAATATTACTGTGTCCTTCAGTTATCTGATAGATCAAAATTAAATTGCTGATCCACACTGGAGGCTTTATACACTCTCCCATCTTTGTGTTAATCTGACAAACTGACTTTTGGCTGTCAGATGAAAGTGATTGGATAGCTGTATAGCTGCCTGTTCATTTCCACACACCCCTAGTACATTCCTCCCTTGCACACGCCCAACTTGTTTTCCTAAGCCACGAGCTCCAATCCGGGAACCTGGGCGGGTGCCCCTAGATAGAGGGGAGGAAGGGGAGGAAGACCAGTGAACGTCCATTCGCTGATCTCCCCACCAAGTAAAAACCTGGAAGTGAAGTGTATTACATCATTTCCAGATTCAGCTGTCATATTCCCCTGGAAGAAGCTTATGGAAGATGATCTGTGGTCAGAGAAGATAGTGGAGCTCACTCTACACTCCATTCGCTTCCGTGAAGGTGAGAAATCAGGGGTCAAAGGGCCTTTTGGTCCCCTATGTGATAAAACAAATATAAACAAATAAATAAAGTTGCACTCAAACACTTCAAACCCTCTCCAAATAAATCTTGGATCCCCCCCCCGACCCCCAGATACAAATGTAACCACACAAGTCTAGGGCACCTTCATATGAAAATGTTGATGCTATACACGTTACATATCCCTGCATACCCTAGTGGTAATGGTGAACCTTGGCACCCCAGATGTTTTGGAACTACATTTCCCATGATTCTCAACTACACTGCAGAGTGCATGTGCATCATGGGAAATGTAGTTCCAAAACATCTGGGGTGCCAAGGTTCTCCATCACAGCCCTAGAGTAAAAGATACAATTTTCGGCCAATTATTCACACTTATCTCTAAACTGATGACCTGTAGGGGCTTTTAAAGCGTTGCCTATAGAAAATTTGGGGTACAGAAGTTTGTCACCATTTCACTGACGTGCACAATTTTAAGGTTTGACATGTTGGGTATCTATTTACTCAGCACAACCTCATCTTTTGTATTTTACCAAAAATAATAAAAAAGTAATGTGTTTGTGTGCTCTAAACTTAACTTCAGTCTATTGATAACTGAAATTTTGCGCCTGATAAACCTCCACACTAATGCTATTCTCCAGGCTTTCTGCTTTCAGGAAATATATAACTTTTGTAAGGTTTTAGGTAATCTTCAGGCCTAAAGTTTTTTTTTTAAACATGTGTGCAAAAAAAAATATGCAAAAACGATTCTGTCAGCAAAACCGTTAAATAAAAACCATTTAAAAATATGCTAATAGCTTCTTGTTACTTTCATTCTCTCTGTTCTTCATAGGAACACGATAAACCACACGGTAAGGGCTTTTCATTATTGCAAGTAAACAGAGTTTCCAGTTGCATTTAGCAATTCATCGGCTTTTTGCAAATTACTTTGTGCCTTAATACATAGAGAACCTTCCCATTACCATCACTACCATGCGAGGCTCGGCTCTACTCAATTTGATTCACGTAGTGGATATCTACCAAAATATTGGCCAATTTTCTGAAACAAAAAAAAAATAATTTAAACATAGCCCTCCCCTCGGAAACGACCAGTCAAAAAAACACCAAGCTTGCGTCGTAACTATTTATTACATTGATTTAAAATGCAATTTGAGTTTTTACTAATTGCGGAAATTTCCAGTTTTCCCGTTTCTCTTGCGACTTTGTGTTTAATTTGTTGTACCATAAAAGCTGGACATGCCAAAAAATTAGCTTGTTTTCATTTCATTCGTTTTTTTTTTTTTTCAGGTCATTTGTTATGATCGCAAATTCGTAAATTAAAAAATTTAAAAAAATTAAAAAAATAAGAAAAAATACGAAAATTCTAAAGAATAACGAACTAACTAATAATAAAATAACTATTTAATTTTAGCTATTGGAATTTCCTTTCAAATTTGGCTGTGAGTGAACATAATGTCCACGAATTTATCCAAAGTTGCAAATTATCTGAAAAAATGAATGCCGAATCTGAAAAAATGGAATGGAATGAATTAATATTAATAAATAACAATAATAATAATAAAAACTTGTTATTATTGTTATTATTATTATTTATTATTAATTTGTTCCGTTCCATTCGTTTAGATGCGGCATTCATTATTTCAGATAATTTGTAACTTCGGATAAATTCGTAGTGGATATCTACCAAAATATAGCCCAATTTTCTGGAACCAAAAAAAAAAAAAAAAAATGTAAACATAGTAAAAAAATCAGAAAGACATGTGCACTGCCGAAAAATGTGTTTGTTTTTGTTTCATTTGTTTTTGTTTTTGTTTTGTTTTTTTCAGGTTATTCGTTATAATTGCAATTCGTAAATTCGTGAATTTGTAAATTTGAGAATTAAAAATCAGAAAATACGAAAATAAGAAAGAAAATCCAAAAATTCAAAAGAATAACTAACTAATAAATAACTATTACATTTTAGGTATTGGAATTTCCTTTCAAATTTGGCTGTTAGTGAACATAACAAATACAAATTTATCCAAAGTTACGAATTTTCAGAAAAAACTAATGCCGTATCTAAACTAATGGAATTAATTAATAATAATAATAATAAATAGCAATAATAACAACTTGTTACATGGTTACATAGTTGGTGAGGTTGAAAAAAGACACAAGTCTATCAAGTCCAACCTGTGTGTGTGATTATATGTCAGTATTACATTGTATATCCCTGTATGTTGTGGTCGTTCAGGTGGTTATCTAATAGTTTCTTGAAACTATTGATGCTCCCCACTGAGACCATCGCCTGTGGAAGGGAATTCCACATCTTTGCCGCTCTAATGCCCCATACACACGGTCGGATTTTCTGACGGAAAATGTCCTATCGGACAAAGTTGTCGGAAATTCCGACCGTGTGTAGGCTCCATCAGACTTTTTCCATCGGATTTTCCGACGGACAAAGTTTTATCTCCTGCTCTCAAATTTTCCGACAACAAAGTCCGATCGGACTTTTTCCGATGGTGTGTAGCGAATTCCGACGGACAAAGTGCCACGCATGCTCAGATCACATTACAAGACCAAAGCTATTGGCTACTAGCCTCTACGTAGTGCCGTCGTATGCAATGAACGTCACCACGTTCAGGATGATCGGATTTTCCGACAACTTTGTCCGACCGTGTGTATGCAACACCAGTGCCGGACAAAATCCGTCGGAAAAAATCCGACGGATTTTGTGGTCGGATTTTCCGACCGTGTGCATTACAGTAAAGAACCCTCTACGTAGTTTAAGGTTAAATCTCTTTTCTTCTAATTTTAATGAGTGGCCACGTGTCTTGTTAAACTCCCTTCTGCAAAAAAGTTTTATCCCTATTGTGGGGTCACCAGTACGGTATTTGTAAATTAAAATCATATCCCCTCTCAAGCGTCTCTTCTCCAGAGAGAATGAGTTCAGTGCTCGCAACCTTTCTTCATAACTAATATCCTCCAGTCCCTTTGTTAGCTTTGTTGCCCTTTTTTGTACTCGCTCTATTTACAGTACATCCTTCCTGAGGACTGGTGCCAAGAACTGGACAGCATACTCCAGGTGCGGCCGGACCAGAGTCTTGTAGAGCGGGAGAATTATCGTTTTATCTCTGGAGTTGATCTCCTTTTTAATGCCAATATTCTGTTTGCTTGGTTAGCAGCAGCTTGGCATTGCATGCCATTGCTGAGCCTATAATCAGGTCGTTTATGAACAAAATAAACAGGATTGGTCCCAGCACAGAGCCCTGGGGGACCCCACTACCCATCCTTGACCATTCCGAGTACTCCCCATTTATCACCACCCTCTGAACTCGCCCTTGTAGCGAGTTTTCAATCCATGTACTCACCCTATGGTCAATGCCAAAGGACCTTATTTTGTACAGTAAACGTTAATGGGGAATTGTGTAAAATGTTTTTTCAAAATCCAGATACACACATCTACGGGCCTTCATTTATCTAGATGGCAACTCACCTCCTCATAGAAGGTTAATAGATTGGTTTGGCAAGAACGATTCTTCATGAATCCATGCTGATTACTGCTAATGATATCGTTCTCATTACTAAAATCTTGTATATAGTCCCTTATCATCCCCTTCAAGAGTTTACATACTATTGATGTTATGCTAACTGGTCTGTAATTCCCAGGGATGTATTTTGGGCCCTTTTAAAATATTGGTGCTACATTGGCTTTTCTCCAATCAGCTGGTACCATTCCAGTCAGTAGACTGTCAGTAAAAATTAGGACCAATAGTCTGGCATTTACTTGACTGAGTTCCTTCAGGACCCTCGGATGCAAGCCATCTGGTCCCAGTGACTTATTAATGTTAAGTTTCCCAAGTCTAATTTTAATTCTGTCCTCTGTTAACCATGGAGGTGCTTCCTGTGATGTGTCATGAGGATAAACACTGCAGTTTTGGTTACTGAAGCCCCTGATTCCCTCGTGAAGACTGAGGAGAAGAATAAATTCAATACCTTTGCGATCTCCCTAACTTTTGTAACCAGATGTCCTTCCTCATTCTTTATGGGGCCAATATGGTCTGTCCTCCCTTTTTTACTGTTTACATACTTTATTGAGTATTTTATTGAGATTTTTTTGCTCTCATCCGCTACGTGTCTTTCGTGTTCTATCTTAGCAGTCCTTATTGCACCCTTACATTTATTGTTGCATTCTTTATAACGTCTGAATGCTGATGATGATCCCTCAACCTTGTATTTTTTGAAGGCCTTCTCCTTTGCTTTTATATGCATTTTTACTTTGGAGTTAAGCCATCCAGGACTTTTATTCGCTCTTTTAAATTTATTACCCAATGGGATGCACTGGCTAATGCCCTTATTTAATATGCTCTTAATGCAAACCCATCTCTCCTCTGTGTTCTTTGTTCCTAGGATTTTATCCCAATTTATGTCTTCTAACAAGGTTTGTAGTTTAGGGAAGTTGGCTCTTTTGAAATTCAATGTCTTTGTATTCCCCTTCTGTTTCCTATTTGTGTGATTTATACTGAAGCCAATTGACCTGTGATCGCTGTTACCTAAATTGCCCCGTATTTTCACATCCGTGATCAGGTTTGTATTGTTGGTAATCAGTAGATCCAGTAGCGCTTTATTTCTAGTTGGTGCATCTATCACCTGACCCATAAAATTGTTCTGCAAGACATTGTTATTATTGTTATTATTATTTATTATTAATTTGTTCCGTTCCATTCATTTAGATGCGGCATTCGTTATTTTGGATAATTCGTAACTTTGGATAAATTCATATTCGTTACATTCACTAACAGCCAAATTTGAAAGGAAATTCCAATTTCCAATAAAACAGACTACAAAGTTTAAGAATAGAATGGAATAAAATAGAATAAAACAAAATAGAATATACAATAATAGAATACTCTGGTATTTTCATTGAACAGTTCGCAGTCACTATTCATAATGTTGGCGGGGGGGGTCTGTTCCCAAAATGTTATCACAACCTGACCGTGACTAATTTATATCTATTGTTTGTCACAGAACCATCTTCTGGACAGGAACATGTGAGTAAAGTGTTAGGGCTAAATATTGTAATAGAATTTTTTATATTAAATCCCCCAATACTTTTGGTGGTTGTTTGATTCTCCTGCTCGTATATATGTGTAAATTTTATTCATGTTTACAGTTTAGCTTCTTCAAAGAACAGCAAAACTTGAAAATAATCCCATTTTTAGTGGGGCTACACCTGCCCTTCATGGGTTACTTGCTTGTTTAGTCTAGGGAAGTCTAAAATCACTTTACTTTACCAGATCATCCAGCAGGTGGAGCTCCTCCATGCTCCAGTGTTAGTGATCCTGCATCGGTATTGACAATGTAAGGACCTTAGATGGCTGGAGTGTGGGGGATTGTTTTTTTTTGGGGGGGGGGGTGGAAAGTGGCTGGGTTTAACTTACATTTTTAACCCTTTTTTTTTTTACCAAACCTTCGTTTTTGGGTCTCCTATGTGATAAAGTTTTGATGTCACAGGTTCTATTTAATGAGAAATCAGTAGTCTATTAGACTTCCACTGAAGCTAATGGAGCACAGATCATGTTCCATAAGCTTCTTCCTGACCACAGGGAACTGACATTCCAACCTGGAAGGGATGTAATTTATATTCCTTCCATGTTCATTCTAGATAAAGAAGATCAGCAAACGGATGTTCATTGGTTTCCCTCCCCTCTGCCCGGCAGCACTAGCCATGCCTTTCACAGGTCCACAGATGGGAGCACAGAGCTGGGATCCATGGTGGGAGCGTGTGTGGGGGAGGGCAAATGTTCCAATGTTGTGTCAAACACAAGGCCCTGTGCCAAATCCGGCCCGCCGGGCCATTTTATGTGGCCCTCGCAACTCCCCTACCCCTGCGACAGGGAGGAGGACAGAACTCCCCTACAGATTCTGCTCCCCTCTGTGCAGCCACAGAGAGGCTCATCTCTGCCCCCCACCTTAGCAGTCAGAAGCAGAGAGGAGGACAGACATTTAAGGTCCCTGGCCTGCAGGTGCGATAGTGGAGCTTGGGCAATATAGTGGGGGGGTCATGGGGGGGCACACTACCAGGGGTCCGTGGAAGCATTTGGGCAGCTTTATTCAATAAACAAGATAGATGATAGAAGTCACAGCATCGGCCACCATAAGTGAATGGGCTTAAATATCCTCCTTGGCCTGTGTGCACAAGTAGTGTCAGAGATGCATACCACTATGCAACTGGCGTTAGTCAAAAGGCCATGATCTGGCACGTGTGTGATATGCTACCAATGGTAGACTACAAAAACACTTTAACACTTTTGCTTCCACAGACATTAGGTATCCATCAGCAGCATCCACACACCCCTAGTACTTTCCTCCCTCGCACACCCCCAACTTGTTTTCCTAAGCCACGATCTCCAATCTGGGAACCTGGGCGGGTGCCCCTAGATAGAGTGGAGGAAGACCAGTGAACGTTCATTTGCTGATCTCCCCACCTAGTAAGAACCTGTTTCCAGATTCAGCGGTTATATTCCCCAATCTGCTGTGGTCAGAGAAGATAGTGGAGATCACTCTACACTCCCTTCGCTTCCGTGAAGGTGAGAAATCAGGGGTCAAAGGGCCTTTTGGTCCCCTATGTGATAAAACAAATATAAAAAAAAAAAAGTTCCACTCAAACACTTCAAACCCTCTCCAAAAAAATGTTGGACCCGGCCTGACCCCCAGATACAAATGTAACCACACAAGTCTAGGGCACCTTCATATGAAAATGTTGATTGCGCTATACACGTTACATATCCCTGCACACCCTAGAGCAGGGGTCTCCAAACTCTGGCCCTCCAGTTGTTTAGGAACTACAATTCCCATCATGCCTAGTCATGTCTGTGAATGTCAGAATTCTACAATGCCTGATGGGGCGTGTAGTTCCACAACAGCTGGAAGGCCATAGTTTGGTGATCCCTGCCCTCTAAATTGATGACCTGTAGGGGCTTTTAAAGCGTTGCCTATAGAAAATTTGGGGTACAGAAGTTTGTCACCATTTCACCAGTGGCGGCCCGTGCACTGTGGGCGCACAGGCCCCTTTCCAGACGCATGGTTTCAGGAAACGTTTCATCCGCTGGTATCTGTCTTTTGGCGTGCAGTACTGCGGTCCACCAGTAGGTGTCTCCTGGCAGTTTGGAACTGTCAGGAGAACTTTCCCTGCTGCTATGTCATCGTTGGGCTGCAGTACTGGCATCCACCAGCGGATGGATCCTGGCAGCGTGGGGCAGACAGCACCTCCTGCAATCAGGTGTCACCTGAGGCCAATCACAGGACTATAAATACCAGGTAAGCATTTACATGTTTGCCTTGGTTTTGTCCCTGAGCCCTGATCTGCATCCTGTTACCCGTTTAGCCTGAACCTTGATCCCGGAAACCTGTTATACCTGATTGTCCCTGCATCCCTGGAACCTTGTCCTGCACCTGATCCCTTTCTCCCTTTTTACTTTTCCCCCCATCTGCTGACCTCCCGTTTATGACCCTGGCCTGGCTTGACTACGATTCTGGTATCCCCCTTGTTAGATATACTGGTTGGTTTGTGTCACTATTATTTGGTTTTCTTACTCTGTTTGTTATTGGTGGTGTGTTCTCGTTGTATGTATTTATCTTAAATAAAAGCACTTATTTCTCATCTACTTGGTTGGTTTACTCTGTTGCAGTCACACAGTTCTGGTCACACCCGGTTTATGACACATGGATTCCTATGGCGGGGGACGGGAGGGGGTGGTATTTTTTGAAGCACCTGATTAGAGCCAGAGGCTCTCAAAGGCTTCAAAATAGGGTGGGCTCGGGGCACAGAGAGTGCACCCTGATCCCACCCAATTGTGTGGGTGCATTTGATGGCACAGTGGCCGCATTTAATGGGCACAGTGGCTGCATTTGATGGGCTGTTTTAAATGAATAATTGCACTAATATTAACCTACTAATATTGCACAGTGTACCACCAAATAAAGTGAATAATTATGAACATATATAGTGAACCATACAAAATATAAGAAACATATAAAATATATAAAAATCCTTCTGTGTAATGGTAACAAAGCAAACTTTTGCCACAAGTAAAAGAATATAACATTCCACTGTGTACAAACCAAAGTCTCTGCCAATAAATTCACATATGTGGGACTAGATAATCAAGCCTTAATGAGTCTTCTGAGTAACAGATGGTTCAATTAGAGATTTCACTGCTGATTCCCATGGATGAATTTCCAACTTTCAGCAGGCTTCCATAACATGAAAAACAAGGAACAAACAAGACCATTGCGCAGATATTATAACAAAGTGATCCCTATTAAGAAGCCTGTGACGTTACCAGCAGTGTTTTGTGTGCACTGTCAGCGTATGAGGAGATCCCAGCGTTATGCTGTATGCAACTGATCATTTCATATGCGGTCTATCCTGCGGGAAAGCGTGAGTGAGGTTCACCCTAACTAAATAGGGATCACTTTGTTATAATATCTGCGCAATTTTCTTGTTTGTTCCTTGTTTTTCATGTTATGGAAGACTGCTGAAAGTTGGAAATTCATCCATGGGAATCAGCAGTGAAATCTCTGAATGAAACATCTGTTACTCAGAAGGCTCATTAAGGCTTGATTATCTAGTCCCGCATATGTGAATTTATTGGTTTGTACACAGTGGAATGTGATATTCTTTTACTTGTGGCAAAAGTTTGCTTTGTTACCATTACACAGAAGGATTTTTATATATTTTATATATTTCTTATATTTTGTATGGTTCACTATATGTTCATAATTATTCACTTTGTTTGGTGGTACACTGTGCAATATTAATAGGTTAATATTAACGCAATTATTAATTTAAAACATTTTATTGTTGTGTATCAGATCACATATATAATTGCAGCTATATTATTTAGTTATCTTTTAATATTTATTTCTCACATATTTTAATATTTATTCACATCTGCGCTTTAGTATATTTTTACACATGCATTTGATGGGCACAGTGGCTGCATTTGATGGGCAAAGTGGCTAAATTTGATAGGCACAGTGAGGCTGCAATTGATGTTTTTTTTTAAAAGTATTTTTCATAATTTTTCAGTTTGTTTGTGCCCCCCCCCCCAAAAAATTTTTTTTTGCATTGACGTGCACAATTTTAAGGTTTGACATGTTGGGTATCTATTTACTCAGCACAACCTCATCTTTTGTATTTTACCAAAAATAATAAAAAAGTAATGTGTTTGTGCTCTAAACTTAACTTCAGTGTATTGATTACTGAAATTTTGCGCCTGATAAACCTTCACAATAATGCTATTCTCCAGGCTTTCTGCTTTCAGGAAATATATAACTTTTGGAAGGTTTTAGGTAATCTTCAGGCCTAAAATTTATTTTTTTAAACATGTGTGCAAAAGATATGCAAAAACGGTTCTGGCAGCAGAACCGTTAAATGAAAACCATTTAAAAACCTGCTAATGGCTTCCTTTTACTTTCATTCTCTCTGTTCTTCATAGGAACACGGCCAACGAAACGGTAAGGGCTTTTCATTATTGCAAGTAAACAGAGTTTCCAGTTGCATTTAGCAATTCACCGGCTTTTTTGCAAATGACTTTGTGCCTTAATACATAGAGAACCTACCCATTACCATCTCTACCATGCAAGATTCGGCTCTTCTCGAGTTGATTGGATATCTACCAAAATATTGGCCAATTTTCTAAAACAAAAAAAATATGTAAACATAGCCCCCCCCCTGGAAACGGCCAGTCAAAAAAGCACCAAGCTTGCGTCGTAACTATTTATTACATTGATTTGCAATGCAATTTGAGTTTTCCTAACTGGCGTAAATTTCCATTTTTTTTTTCTCATGCGACTTTGTGTTTAATTTGTCGTACCATAAAAGCTAGACATGAGCATTGCCGAAAAAAAATTTGTTTTTGTTTCATTCGGTTTTTTTTTTTTTCGTTTTTCAGGTCATTCATTATGATCGCAACTCGTAAATTCGAAAATGAAAAAATCTGATAATCCAAAAATAATAAAGAAAATCCGAAAATAAGAAAGAATAACTAACTAACTAATAATAAATAACTATTAAATTTTAGGTATTGGAATTTCCTTTCAAATTTGGCTGAACATAACGAATACAAATTTATCCAAAGTTACGAATTATCTGAAAAAATGAATGCTGTATATAAACGAATGGCCTATCTGAAACGAATAGAATTGAATGAATTAATATAAATAAATAACAATAATAATAAAAACTAGTTATTATTATTATTATTATTAATTTGTTCTGTTCCATTTGGTTAGATTGCGGCATTCGTAATTCGTAATTCGTTACGTTTCACTAACAGCCAAATTTAAAAGGAAATTCCAATACCTATAATTTAATAGTTAGTAAAAGTTATTTTTAGTTAATTATTATTTCAGATTTTCTAATTTTTGGGTTTTCGGATTTTGAATTTCTGAAGTTTTCAAATTTACGAATTTTAGAATATTCGAATTTATTCAGAAAAATTCATTATACAGGTTTTCTTTAATTTGGATATTTCCGAATTACCAAATTTGTCGAAATTCGTTAAAAAAAACGAATTTGGAACGAAACAAATTGCACATGTCTAATAAAAGCACATTTCATCAGCAGAGAATAAAAGTCCATCCAAGACTACAGCCCAAGACTACCCTATCCACAGAATGACAACAGTTGGAGTTGTCACCCTGTGATAGTGGAAAAAATTAAGGTAATACAACATACAGGGATTCAGAAAAAAATAAAAACTTTACTGCATTATTGCAAGTGACAGACTGCAGGGTCGCAAATTATGCCCGTAATGTTTGTAGTATGTGTGAAATGTAATTTTATATTTATTTCTTAGTGGCCGTAATGTGATATTTTACCTGAAAGGCCACAATCAGAAAAACATCACATTATGCCCACTAGGTGGAGCTGATGGTCGGAGGAAATAAATAGGAAATTACATTTCACACGTATTACACACATTAGGGAGATTTATTGCAATGTCTGTGCAAATTCTAAATGTTTGCACAGCAATTTTTTTTTTAAATAAATAAATCCTTTTTACACAAACTTCTACAAAGGGTCTTTGGACCCTCTACTAACTACCCAATGGAGATGAATTATAACAAAACATGTGCAATTCGAATCGAAATTCGGACAATATTTTCGTTATTCGGAGATTCATATGTATCTGAATTTCTGAATCACATTTTATATCTATTTCTTAGTGGCCGTAATGTGATATTTTCCTGAAAGGCCACGATCAGAAAAATATCACATTATGCCCACTAGGTGGAGCTGATTGTCGGAGGAAATAAATAGAAAATTACATTTCACACGTATTACACACATTAGGGGGATTTACTTGCAAATTCTGAGCGTTTGCACAGCAAGCTTTTTAAAATAAATACAGTGGAACCTTGGATTGTGACTAACGCAGTTAACTAGCGTTTCGCAATACGAGCACTGTGTTTTTAAAAATCGTAACTCGGTTTGCGAGTGTTGTCTCGCAAAATGAGCATGATTCAGGCCAAAGCTGTGTGCAGTACCATGTTTAGCCTGAGGTGGGGGGGTGCCCGAGCTGAGCCAAACATCGCAGATCAATGCCTTTTGGAAATGCACGGAAAGGCCCGAAGACAGCTATGCTGACCTCGGCAAATCTCGGGAAAAAAGTCTTTCCGAGGTCTGCCGAGGTTTTCCGAGGTCTTCCGAGGTGTCCTCGGGCCTTTTCGGCCATTTCCGAGGCTCTCTGGCCCCCCCCGGGCTCTGGCCGCATGCGGTATTGCATGCCATTGAAGTCAATGCGGAACAAATTATTTTCGTTTCCATTGACTTCAATGGGGAAACTCGCTTTGATATGCGAGTACTTTGGATTACGAGCATTCTCCTGGAACGGATTATTAATAATCGATTATTGATTGGTTTGCGCAAAAGTTATAGCGTCTACAAAATAGGGGATAGTTTTATGGCATTTTTATTAATGATTTTTTACTAGTAATGGCACAGATCAACGATTTTTATTGTGACTGTGACATTATGGCGGACACATCGGACATTTTTTACACATTTTTGGGACGATTGTCATTTATACAGCAATCAGTGCTATACAAATGCACTGATTCCTGTGTAAATGACACTGGCAGTGAAGGGGTTAACCAGGAGGTGGCAGTTTAGGGGTTATGTGTGTCCTAGGGGCGTGTTGCTAACTGTGGGGGGCGTGGCTGTGTTTTACACATCACTGATCTCTGCTCCAATCACAGGGAGCAGAGATCAGTGACACTGTTGCTAGGCAGAAAGGGGAGATGCTTGTTTACTTTAGCATCCCCCCGTTCTTCCTCCCCGTGAGAAGATGGCGGGTATCCCTGCGGTGATCGAGTCCGTGGGACCCACGATCCGACTCACAGAGGTCCCGCCCGGCGCGCACGCGGTGGCATTTGCCTGTCCGTGCCATTCTGCCGCCATACATCGTCATGCGCCGGTCGGGAAGCGGTTAATTACGAATCGGAATTCGGAAAATATTTTCGTTATTCGTTATTCAGAGATTCATATGTATCTGAGTTTCTGAATCACATTAGGAACGAATTTCCACGAAACCGATATATAAATCGTAATGAATTAATGAATTATCTGAATTTTTAAATTTGAAAATGAATTTGAATTATAAATGGAAACATATTATAATTAATTCAGTAAGGTATAAAAATGAAAAAATATGGTTTCTACTTAGGCTGCTTTGTAGAATTAAAAAAAAAAGATAGAAAAGAATAGAGTGAAATAAAATTGAGTATGATAGAACAAATAGAAGAAAACGCAATAGAATAGAAAAGAATAGAATAAAACAGACTACAAAGTTTAAGAATAGAATGGAATGAAATGGAATAAAACAAAATAGAATATAAAATAATAGAATACTCTGGTATTTTCATTGAACAGTTCGCAGTCACTATTCATTATGTTGGGGGTGGGAAGTCTGTTCCCAAAATGTTATCACAAGCTGACCGTGACTAATTTATATCTATTGTTTATGTTACAGAACCACCTCTAGTACCGGAATATGTGAGTAAAGTGTTAGAGCTAAATAGTGTAATAGAATTTCATATTAAATCCCCCCAATAGTTTTGGTGTTTGTTTGATTCTCCTGAAGACACTTCTATATATGTGTGAATTTTATTCATGTTTACAGTTTAGTTGCTTCAAAGACTTGAAAATAATCCCATTTTTAGTGGGGCTGCACCTGCTCTTCGTGGGTTACTTGCTTGTTTAGTCTAGGGGAGAGTAAAAGCACTTTAATTTACCAGATCATCCAGCAGGTGGCGCTCTTCCATGCTCCAGCGTTTAGTGATCCTGCATCAGTCTTGACAATGTAAGGACCTTAGATGGCTGGAGTGTGGGGGATTGTTTTTTTGGGGGGGAGGTTGGGAAGTGTAAGTGGCTGGGTGTAACTTACATTTTTTGACCCCCCTTTTTTTTTAACCAAACCTTAGTTTTTGGGTCCCCTATGTGATAACATTTTGATGTCACAGGTTCTATTTAATGAGAAATCAGTAGTCTATTAGACTTCCACTGAAGCTAATGGAGCACAGATCATGTTCCATAAGCTTCTTCCTGACCACAGAGGGAACTGACATTCAAACCTGGAAGGGATGTAGTTCACATTCCTTCCATGTTCATTCTAGATAAGGAAGATCAGCAAAATGGATGTTCAATGGTTTCCCTCTCCTCTACCCGGCAGCTCTCGCCGTGCCCGTCACAGGTCCAGAGATGGGACCACAGAGCTGGGATTCATGGTGGGAGCGTGTGTGTGTGTGTGGGGGGGGGGGGGGGCAAATGTTCCAATGTTCAGAATGTTGTGTCAAACACAAGGCCCTGGGCCAAATCCGGCCCACCAGGCCATTTCATGTGGCCCTCGCAACTCTCTTACCACTGCGACAGCCCCCCTACGTCTCTGCTCCCACCTTGTCTCAGCATTCGACAGCAGAGAGGAGAACAGAACTCCTCCTACAGATTCTGCTCCTCTATGTGCAGATTCAGAGAGGCTCATCTCCCCCCCGCCTTAGCAGTTAGCAACAGAGAGGAGGACAGAACTCCTCCTACAGATTCTGCTCCTCTATGTGCAGCCGCAGAGAGACTCGTCTCTGCCCCCCCCCACCTTAGCAGTCAGCAGCAGAGAGGAGGACAGAACTCCTCCTACATATTTTGCGCCTCCCTGTCCAGCAGCACCCCCTTGTCTCTGCCTCCCCTGGTCTTAGCATTCAGCAGATTCTGGTAGCTGATTCCAGCCCTTCTCTGGTCCTCCTCCAGACCCTGCACTTTCTGCTTCCCAGCTCTCCCCCCAGCTTCATTCTGGCAACAGCACAAAGTAAAGGGGGTGCACTGTGATGAAAACAAATTACAGCCTCAAGTCTTTTTGAGTATGATGCTACAATACCTATTTTTGGGCAGTTTCTCCCATTCTTCTTAGCAGGACCTCTCAAGCTCCATCAGATTGGATGGGGAGGGTCGGTGCACAGCCATTTTCAGATCTCTCCAGAGATGTTCAATCGGGTTCAAGTCTGGGCTCTGGCTGGGCCACTCAAGGACATTCATCAGAGTTGTCCCGTAGCTACTCCTTTGTTATCTTGGCTGTGTGCTTAGGGTCATTTTCCTGAGAGCGCTCTGGAGCAGGTTTTTGTCAGGATGTCTCTGTATATTGCTTCATTCATCTTTCCCTCGATCCTGACTAGTCTCCCAGGTCCTGCCGCTGAAAAACACCCCCACAGCATGATGCTGCCACCACCATGCTTCACTGTAGGGATGGTATTGGCCAGGTGATGAGCGGTGCCTGGTTTCCTCCAGACATGATACTTGCCATTCAGGCCAAAGAGTTCAATCTTTGTTTTATCAGACCAGACAATTTTAGTTTCTTGTGGTCTGAGAGTCCTTCAGGTGCCTTTTGGCAAACACCAGGCGGGTTGTCATGTGCCTTTTACTGAGGAGTGGCTCCTGTCTGGCCACTGTACCATACAGGCCTGATTGGTGGAGTGCTGCAGAGATGGTGGTTCTTCTGGAAGGTTCTCCTCTTCTTCCACAGAGAAATGCTGGAGCTCTGTCAGAGTGACCATCGGGTTCTTGGTCACCTCCCTGACTAAGGCCCTTCTCCCCGGATCGCTCAGTTTGACCGGGAGCCCCGCTCTAGGAAGAGTCCTGGTAGTTCCAAACTTCTTCCATTTACAGATGATGGAGGCCACTGTGCTCATTGGGACCTTCAATGCTGCAGAAATGTTTCTGTACCCTTCCCCAGATCTGTGCCTCCATACAATCCTGTCTCGGAGGTCTACAGACAATTCCTTGGACTTCATGGCTTGGTTTGTGCTCTGACATGCACTGTTACCTGTGAGACCTTATATAGACAGGGGTGTGCCTTTCCAAATCATGTCCAATCACCTGAATTTACCACAGGTGGAGTCCAATCAAGTTGTAGAAACCTCTCAAGGATGATCAGTGGGAACAGGAGGCACCTGAGCTCAATTCTGAGTGTCATGGCAAAGGCTGTGATACCTCTGTACATGGGATTTTTTGTTTTTTATTTTTAATCAATTTGCAAAGATTTCAAACAAACTTCTTTCACGTTGTCATTATGGGGGATTGTTTGTAGAATTTTGAGGAAAATAATGAATTTAATCCATTTTGGAATAAAGCTGTAACATAACACAATGTGGAAAAAGTGAAGCGCTGTGAATACTTTCTGGATGCTCTGTATCTATCTATCTAATCTTTCGTTTAACCATTTGTTTATTTTTTAGAAATCTGAAAGTAAAGCCACGTACACACGACCGGACTTTTCGACGGACTTTGCGTATGAACAGACTTGGCCACACACAATCACACCAAAGTCCGATGGAATCGAACGTGATGACGTACGACGGGACTAGAATAAGGAAGTTCATAGCCAGTAGCCAATAGCTGCCCTAGCGTCGTTGTTTGTCCATCAGACTAGCACACAGATGAGCGGATTTCTCAATAGGAACTGGGCCCGGTGGAGTGCCCACACACGATCAGATTTTCCGACAACATAATCCGATCTAACTTTTTCCATCCGAATATCCAACCATGAGTACGGGGCATAATGCATTAGTTAACATTTCTCTACAATTTCCAAACTCATTATATACTGCTGGAGTGAAAAATCTACTATGTTATTATTTATGATATTGAGGTATGAACATGCACTACAGACCAGTGTTCATTTTTAGGTCAAATTTCAATTTAGCTTTAGGGGGGGCCTCTCCCGCCATAGATAAAAGGGATCTCGCCAAGAATACGCCTTACAGAGACCATTTTTATCTTGTACCGGACCGCCAGCCGAACACGGGACGTAGGGACGTACATCGGCATGCGGAAGTGGTTAAATAATTCTCTTCGGCCACGCTGGTCCAAACAATCCTTCACTAACAAATGTGCCAGCTGGGCGCACTGTATAAACTGTACATAGTATACAGCTCTGTGTTCCAGCAGCAGTACAGGGACGTCAGTCATTATATATTGGGCATTTTCATTGGGCACTTGTGGGTATGCAACCTGCCCTTGTGGAACAGTTTGCAATCACTGTCCATAATTGGGGGGAGGGGCCTGTTTCTTTACTGTGTTTACTGTTATCATATTATGGATATGACTAATTTATATCTATTGTTTGTGTCACAGAATATAATGAAGAAAACAAAGTGAGTACAGTTTTAGGGCTAAATGTTGTATTTCTCATATCACCTGTCAATATCTTAAGGCCCCACTCCAGGAAACTTGAAAATTCTCTCTTGCAGTGGGGGCTGCACTTGCACTGCAAAGGTTAACTGCTCGTTTAGGTCTATGGGGCACGGAAAAGTACATTTCCTTACATGATACTTTGCCCCTCCGTGCTGCTAGACCAGTAATGGCGAACCTTGGCACCCCAGATGTTTTGGAACTACATTTCCCAGGATGCTCAACTACACTGCAGAGTGCATGAGCATCATGGGAAATGTAGTTCCAAAACATCTGGGGTGCCAAGGATCGCCATCACTGTGCTAGACTGATCGTCTTCCCCTTCCTGGTCCAGTGGTCCATAGTCCTGACGTCATTAAAGCGGTAGTAAACTCTACTACTCTTGATTCTCCTACAGATGTTTGCATATACACTATATTACCAAAAGTATTGGGACGCCTGCCTTTACACACACATGAACTTTAATGGCACCCCTGTCTTAGTCCGTAGGGTTCAATATTGAGTTGGCCCACCCTTTGCAGCTCTAACAGCTTCAACTCCTTCTGGGAAGGCTGTCCACAAGGTTTAGGAGTGTGTCTATGGGAATGTTTGACCATTGACCATGCAAAGGCTGTGAATACTTCTGTACATGGGATTTTTTGTTTTTTATTTTTAATCAATTTGAATAGATTTCAAACAAACTTCTTTCACGTTGTCATTATGGGGTATTGTTTGTAGAATTTTGAGGAAAATAATTAATTTAATTCATTTTGGAATAAAGCTGTAACATAACACAATGTGGAAAAAGTGAAGCGCTGTGAATACTTTCTGGATGCTCTGTATCTATCTAATCTTTTTCGTTTAACCGTTTGTTTATTTTTTAGAAACCTAAAAGTAAAGGTAATTACTAACAATATATTTTAATTATTATTATTATTATTATAATAAATATTATTATAATAATGTATTATAAGTTTACTCTTATGCCACGTACACACAACCGGACTTTTCGATGGACTGGGTCCGGCCGTCTTCCCGACGGACTTTCGGCGGAGTTCTGACGGACTTTGCGAATGAACAGACTTGACCACACACAATCACACCAAAGTCCGATGGAATCGAACGTGATGACGTACGACCGGACTAGAATAAGGAAGTTCATAGCCAGTAGCCAATAGCTGCCCTAGCGTCTTTGCTTGTCCGTCGGACTAGCACACACACGAACGGATTTCTCAATAGGAACTGGGCCCGGTGGAGTTCCGGCCGAAAAATTTGAAACATGTTTTATTTCTAAAGTCCATCAGATTTTTGGACAGCAAAGGTCCGATGGAGCCCACACACGATCGAATTGTCCGATGGATTAGTTCTGTCGGACCTTTGCTGACGAAAAAGTCCAGTCGTGTGTACGCGGCATTCGGTTGGATTCACATCAAGTATGGTGGAACTGCGTTGGGTGGCAGTTCCACCGCAACACCAGGCAAATGCCTTGTCACCTATGTGCCCGATTCACACCATAGATTTGTGGGCAATCCACTGCCTCGCACCGCACAGCGGCCAATAGAACTGTGTGACATTGGAATGTGTGACATTTCAATAAAGTTTGTTAAAAAAAAAAAAAAAAAAGAGAGCGCAATGGACCAGGTTTTCGGCACATCATCATTGCAATTGTCCATCTGCATTGCACCCAGTGCCGGATTCAGCTCAATGGAGGCCCCTAGACAGTGGAAACCTTGGGGCCCCACTCACAGGTTTCTGGAGGTTTCTCGTGTGTGCCCTCTGAGTAGCGGGTACGTTGACCGATAGATGGAGATGACCATCAGTACTGATGACCATCAGTATGTGGGTTACATAGGACGCAGAGACCATTTTTATCTTGTACCGGACCGCCAGCCAAACACGGGACGTAGGGACGTACATCGGCATGCGGAAGTGGTTAAATAATTCTCTTTGGCCACGCTGGTCCAAACAATCCTTCACTAACAAATGTGCCAGCTGGGCGGACTGTATAAAGTGGACATAGTATACAGCTCTGTGTTCCAGCAGCAGTACAGGGACGTCAGTCATTATACATTGGGCACATGTGGAACATGTGGAACAGTTTGCAATCACTGTCCATAATTTGGGGGAGGGGCCTGTTTCTTTACTGTGTTTACTGTTATCATAATCTGGATATGACTAATTTATATCTATTGTTTGTGTCACAGAATCTAGTGAAGAAGAAGATGTGAGTACAGTTTTAGGGCTAAATGTTGTATTTCTCATATCACCTGTCAATATCTTAAGGCTCCACTCCAGGAAACTTGAAAATTCTCTCTTGCAGTGGGGGCTGCACTCGCACTGCAAAGGTTAACTGCTTGTTTAGGTCTATGGGGCACGGAAAAGTACATTTCCTTACATGATACTTTGCCCCTCCGTGCTGCTAGGCCAGTGATGGCGAGCCTTGGCACCCCAGATGTTTTGGAACTACATTTCCCATGATGCTCAATTACACTGCAGAGTGCATGAGCATCATGGCAAATGTAGTTCCAAAACATCTGGGGTGCCAAGGTTCGCCATCACTGTGCTAGATTGATCGTCTTCCCCTTCCTGGTTCAGGGGTCCATAGTCCTGACGTCATTAAAGCGGTAGTAAACTCTACTACTCTTGATTCTCCTACAGATTTTTGCATATACACTATATTACCAAAAGTATTGGGATGCCTGCCTTTACACGCACATGAACTTTAATGGCACCCCAGTCTTAGTCCGTAGGGTTCAATATTGAGTTGGCCCACCCTTTGCAGCTCTAACAGCTTCAACTCTTCTGGGAAGGCCGTCCACAAGGTTTAGGAGTGTGTCTATGGGGAATGTTTGACCATTCTTCCAGAAGAGCATTTGTGAGGCCAGGTTGGTGTTGGACGAGAAGGCCTGGCTCACAGTCTCCGCTCTAATTCATCCCAAAGGTGTTCTATCTGGTTGAGGTCAGGACTCTGTGAAGGCCAGTCAAGTTCCTCCACTCCAAGCTCACTCAGCCATGTCTTTATGGACCTTGCTTTGTGCACTGGTCCAAATTATTTGCATAGCTCCCAACTCTCCCTGATTTCGAGGGACTGTCCCTGATTTGGAGCAATGCCCCCCCCCCCCCCCCCATGTGTCCTTCATTTTGGTCTGATCTATATAGTTGTATATAAAATGCACTTTTTTCCTTTCAAAAAGTGTTTCCCAGTGTTAAACCTTTCATCTAAATTCTAAATTGCTGCATTTGTAAATTTTAAAAGCCAATATAAAGGAATAGTAGTGGCAAAAAAGCCCTTGTGGATTTAATCAACCTTTTGTTTTTGGTTAAGTCTCCTTTAAAGGGGGCGTGGCAGGGGGCATGTCCTATGCCTACATACGTTTGCTAGTAGGTGTCCCTCATTCCCATCTCTAAATGTTGGGAGGTATGTATTTGGTGGAGGGAGGATTATGGTGTGAGGTTGTTTTTCAGGGGTTGGGCTTGGCCCCTTAGCTCCAGTTACAGGAACTCTTAAGCGGTCAGCATACCAAGACATTTTGGACAATTTCATGCTCCCAACTTTGTGGGAACAGTTTGGGGATGGCCCCTTCCTGTTCCAACATGACTGCTCACCAGTGCAGAGTTTCTTTAAAACCCAATGACAGCCAAAATATATTATTTTTATAATGAATATTTTTAATGAATATTTTTATCTATCTATCTATCTATCTATCTATCTATCTATCTATCTATCTATCTATCTATCTATCTATCTATCTATCTATCTATCTACAGTATCTATCTATCTATCTATCTATCTATCTATCTACAGTATCTATCTATCTATCTATCTATCTATCTATCTATCTAAAACATATTATTTTTATAATGAATAGAGCAGGAAAGGGTTAGAGCTTCTGTCAAGTATTTATTATTGTCTACTGTATGGAAGAAATGTTCCATCACTTACCGTCACTTCACTCTTCTCCACAAAGTACATTGTTCTATGGGTTAGTTGGTTATCTATCTATCTATCTATCTATCTATCTATCTATCTATCTATCTATCTATCTAAAATATATTATTTTTATAATGAATAGAGCAGGAAAGGGTTAGAGCTTCTATCAAGTATTTATTATTGTCTACTGTATGTTTCTCTGGAAGAAATGTTTTAAAAACGTTGTTTCAAAATGTTTTTGAACGTGTTTTGAATAGAGAGAGGAAGTATAATGGAATTTCCCATTACTTGTTTATCTATCTATCTATCTATCTATCTATCTATCTATCTATCTATCTATCTACAGTATCTATCTATCTATCTACAGTATCTATCTATCTATAGCTACAGTATCTATCTACAGTATCTATCTATCTATCTATCTATCTATCTATCTATCTATCTATCTATCTATCTATCTATCTATCTATCTATCTATCTATCTATCTATCTATCTACAGTATCTATCTATCTATCTATCTATCTATCTATCTATCTATCTATCTATCTAAAGTATCTATCTATATCTACAGTATCTATCTATCTATAGCTATCTATCTATCTACAGTATCTATCTATCTATCTATCTATCTATCTATCTATCTATCTATCTATCTATCTATCTATACTATCTATCTATCTATCTATCTAAAGTATCTATCTATAGCTACAGTATCTAGCTATCTATAGCTACAGTATCTATCTATCTATAGCTACAGTATCTATCTATCTATAGCTACAGTATCTATCTATCTAATTGTTGACCCTGTTTGTTTATTTTTCAGTATGGGAGAACTGGAAGCAAAGGTAATTACTAGCAATTTATTGAGTTTATTTCTAGGGCCAATTCACACCAGGTGGTGTCCGCAGGCCGTGCTTTTTTCCAATGCAGCACAGAGCATTCACTATACCCCACACTGCACAGTGGCAAATAGAACTTGATGAATTGTCTCTGTGTGACATTTTTATAAAGTTTGTTTAAAGAAAAAAAAGAATAGTGCGATGCACCAAGATTGGCAAATCAGCACTGCAGTTGTCCGGCCTCATTGCGCCGAACGCCAGCCGCTGTGTTGTAATGTAGTGGCTGGTGTGAATTAACCCTTAGAACATGAAACATCACAGACATTACTAAAATACATCAGAAACCTTGTCCATACCTCACATGCCTCCAACAGCAGCACATTTTAACATAGCCAAGATGTCATTTTGCAAACCATGGCACAGGGATTTAATGCCTAACTCCAGGTTTCCTATGACTTTAAATAGTTAATTTGGGCCAAGCTGGTCCAAACAATCGAATTCCTTCACTGATGTTACAGTTTGTACAGTGATCCCAGCAGGCACATATACTAGTAAAGGAAATCATTTGTTTAAACCAGCTTAGCCCAACACAGTTATGCCGCGTACACACGATCGATAAACTCTGATGTAAACGCGATCGCAAAACTCTGATGAGAGCTTTTTGGCAGAAAATCCGACCGTGTGTATGCCCCATCGGTCTTTTCCTGGCGGAATTTCAGCCAGCAAAAGATTGAGAGCAGTTCTCTATTTTTCGGTCGGGAAAAGTTCCTATCCGAAAATGCGATCGTCTGTATGCAATTCGGACGCCCAAAAAATCACGTAGGCTTGGGAACAATTCTGACGCATGCTCGGAAGCATTGAACTTAATTTTCTTACATTTTTTTTTCTTTAATTTTCTCTGCTCGTCGTAGTGTTGTACGTCACCGCGTTCTCGGCGGTCGAAAGTTCAGAGAACTTTTGTGTGACCGTGTGTATGCAAGCCAATCTTGAGCGGAATTCCGTCGGAAAAAACATCCAAGATTTTTCGGACGGAAATTCCGCTCGTGTGTATGCTGCATTAGGCTTTAAAGTGGATGCAATATTGTAACTCTTAATTAATATTTGAAATGCAGTTAGCATAAAAACCACAAGATGGCAGTATGGCCAGAATAATGCGCTAGTGTTGAAATAGCAATGGAATTTTGTGGCTAAAGTATTTGACATTTACTGAATTTTTTTCAAATGAATGTATTTGTGGGCAGTTTGTTTGTCATTGGTCAGAGCTGAAGGTATTTTTTTCATTTATTAATAATCAAAACAGCCATTCCTCACTCTAGCACCCACCTACCTAGAGGGTGCTACACTTATCTTAACCCTCATTCGATCCAGCACCGTGCACGTCTGCATCTCTTCTCTCCCCTCACTTCAGTGTCTCACAAGCTTTGCTGGGGCATTAGGCCAAGGGCTCTCAGTGCTGTCAATCAAAGCCAGTGACGAGGGAGCAGGGGGTGGGGCCGAGTCCTGCTGTCTGTGTCAATGGACGCAGCAGCGGGGCTCGGGAGCGAGCAGGCACGAGTGCCCCCCATGGGAAACTGCTTCCCGCACGAGCACTGGACCGAGAGAAAAGGCCAGGAGCGCTGGCAGGGGACCCAAGAAGGGAAGGTTCAGGGCCGCTCTGTGCAATTCCTTTGCACAGTGCAGGCAAGTATAGAGATGTTTGTTATTTTAAAAAAAATTACAAAAATTTCCTTTACACTCACTTTAACCTCTAGAGATCCGCGCTATAGCCGAATGACGGCTACAGCGCGGACCTGCTTTGCCGGGACTACGTCTGTTGACATAGTCCCGTGCACGAGCTGCCTGCGTGCCCCCTGAAAGGCACGCGCGGCGTACTCTGTGATCAGCGAGTCTGTGAGACTCGCTGGATCACAGATCGGAGTAAGGGGTCGATTCCGACCCCTTACCACGTGATCAGATGTCAGCCAATGACAGCTGATCATGTGATGACAACAGAGCCGGTAATCGGCTATTTTTCTGATCACCAGCGGCCGTGAGAGGGACATCAGTCCAGATCACGGTGAGCTGCCGCCAGATCGCCAGTGCCTACCTGTGCCCCCTGCCAGTGCCACCTAAGAATAGGCAACAGTACTGCCTATCAGTGCCCATAGTGCCACCCATTAGGGCCCACAGTGCCACCCATCAGTGCCCATAGTGCCACCCATCAGTGCCCACAATGCCACCTATCAGTGCCCACAATCTGCCTCAACAACAGTGCTGCACCTCAGTGCCACATATCAGTGCCCATCAGTGTCACCATCAGTGCCCATCAGTGCACCCATCAGTGCCACCTATCAGTGCCACCTATCAGTGCCATCTATCAGTTGTACCTATCAGTGCCCATCAGTGCCACCGATCAGTGCCACCCATTAGTGCCATCTTAACTGTGCCCATCAGTGCCCATCAGTGCCGCCTTATCTGTGCCCATCAGTACTGCCTTATCTGTCCCCATCAGTGCCATCTTATCTGTGCCTATCAGTGCTGACTTACCTGTGCCTATCAAGACCCACCTCTTCTAATAAAGCAAGACAACAAAGGACAGACCAAGCGCCTTGAGGCGATTCAGTTCGCATTTGCAGCGTTATACAAATCATTCATTCAATCATATCAGTGCCCATCAGTGCAGTCTATCAGTGCCCACCAGTGCAGCCTATCAGTGCCCACCAGTTTCGCCTCATCAGCGCATATCAAAGAAGGAGCAAAATGACCTGTTTGCAAAATTTTATAACAAACTATTAAACATGAATTTTGCATCTTTCTTTTGTTTGTTTAGCAAAAAATAAAAATCCCGGAAAAAATTATAAAAATTAAATTTTGGTAAATAGTTGTATGACCGCGCAATTGTCATTCAAAGTGCGTCAGCGCTGAAAGCTGAAAATTGGTCTGGGCAGGAGGGGGGTTTAAGTGCCCAGTAAGCAAGTGGTTAAGGTAAAAAGAACCTTTAGCCTTTACAACCACTTTAAAGTGATGTTGAAGGCTAATTTATTTTTCTTAAAACAAAAAAAAGAGGCTATACCTACCTGCTCTGCGCAATGATAGCACAGAGTGCTCCCTTACTTCCTTTGCAGGAGTTTCCCGCTGGCACTGTCCACTCTTTCTTTTCCCGAGTGCCCCTTTAGCAAACTGGGTGCTAAGGAGACACTCCGGAGCTCGGCTGTGTGCGTCTATAGACACACACACAGTTCCGGCAAGCCACACCCCCACTCCCTCCCCACAGGAGTTTAAATGACCGCTTTAGATGGACAGCTTGGTTAAATATACAGATTAAAAAAATGAGAAGATACATTTTTTTTGTATTAGCAGTGGTATTAGCAGTGGCCTTTTAAGATTGTGTAATTTCTTCCTAAATTTAAAGGAAAGCATTACATTTGTATACACTGATGTATATTGTCAATTATTTGTGTAAAGTAGTCATTTTACAAATAACCTTTTATTACTGGCTACCTCCATTACATTCAGTTTGCAAAGCATGCTGGGGTTTATTTGCCCTTTAAATCCATGAGAATGAAGAATTTGCAGCCCAGTTTCTGCAATTAGCAAATGTGAAAAATTGTGATTTTAATGCAGAAGTCCCGAGACTCAACCAGTTATGTTATATACCGTAATTATTGCATCAGTTTTTGTTTATTTCTCTGACTGGTGTATCTTTCTTTCCCTCTCTCTTATATGCAGAATATGTTGGCCGTCTTGGAAACCTAAAGTTGTACAGGAATCCTGGTGGTAAGAGTTTTATATGGAATCCTCACTGGTCTTTTTCTTTCCAATAATTTGTATTTGTTAAAGCGGAGTTCCACCCAAAAAAAAAAAAAATGCATTAATGTGCATGAAAAAAAAAAAAAAAACATTTGGAAATTTTTTTTTTTACTTACCTTATTATGCCTGTTGCTATGTGGTCCCTCAAAATCTGCCTCCTTCAGCTCCTGGGCTCCTGACGTCACTACCCTCGGCGCAGAATGGGAGATCGCCTCTCCCACCTCCCTCTAGGCAATCATCTGGGACACGTGACAGGTCCCAGATGATTGCACGGCCAGCCCGCGGCACGCGGCGCGGCTCGCGCATGCGCAGTGGGCACCTGGCTGTGAAGCCACAGCCGGGCGCCCACAGTTAAAATGCTGGCGCCGCCGAGAGGAGGGAGAGACGAGCGGGGCTTCGATCCCCCGCATCGCTGGACCCTGGGACAGGCAAGTGTCCGATTATTAAAAGTCAGCAGCTGCAGTATTTGTAGCTGCTGTCTTTTAATTTTTTTTTTTTTTTAGTGGGAACTCCGCTTTAAATTTCAGAGAAAAAAAAAAGGTTTTAAAATCAACGTATTATGCAAGCGCTGCCCGTACATCTAAGAACAGTCATAGGAATAATGTTGAGAAAATAAATTCAGAACATTCTCACAAGGTAACACTACAATGATAGCACCCCCAGAATTTTGGGGCTATTTGGGGAACCCTATCAACTTTAGTGTTGCCTAAGTAGAAAGGAGTCTACACGCTTCTAAATGGTCCTCAATGGGATCCCCTCCTTCAGAGCAGTATACGCAAGTACACAACTCGGGGTACAGTATTTGTAAAAAGACATGGTCCGCCAGGGAACCCCCACCCACCTGGGAGAGAAAGTGGACCCCAGGGTCCTAGGCTAACATTTCTGAACATTTCTTTTGACACTAAACTCTGGGGATAATTTCCATGCAAAGCGTAATTTTACATGCAAAGTGAACAGCCTAATTGTCTTTAGGAAATCAACCTCACTGTATCGTATTTGTCAGCAGGCCGCTGATATTAGTGCAGTACAACCGGTCCTGTTGTACTGGGCCCAGCTACAGTCAGCTAATCAGGGGGGGGGGGCCTGGGGTAGCTTTTGTGTTCATTACTGGCTAAATTAATACATGTATTTTACTAGTCCAAACCCCCGCTCCTACTTGCTTACCAGGGCTTAAATCACATTTCCCTAGGCCCCATCAGGTCAACAGAGGGGCCCAGGAGGTGGGAACAGAAGAGGGACTTTTTTCTTTTTCTGGGCGTAGGCAGATGAAACCAAAAGCGCTGTTCCACTGCATCCTGGAGGTTTGGGGGAGCCTCATCAGGAAGACTGTACGGGCCCACATGATTTCTAACAGCAAAATTGAAGGCCCTCCTACCCACCATGGCAATTTGTTTATTGATTTCATCAGGGAATGTTGGATACTTTGCAAAAAATATGTCACTATCAGTGGCGGCTGGTGGTATTTTTCGGGGGGTGGAGGTGGCGGCAAACAGTGCACCCACAGCCAATCTCCCCATGGGTCATTCGGGTCAGATGAATATTCGCTGTTGTCACACTTATCTGTAGTGATATAATATGTAGTTCGTAGATGGTTTGTAGTTATTAATAAGTATTGTCCCGCAGCAAACCCAATTCTCCCAGAGAGACGCACTTTATTGACTTCCAAAACAGAACAGTCTTGCAACAGATGATAAAAATCCAACAGGGTATAATCATGACAACGAATATTTCTCCTAGACCTTATCCTCCTCCCAGCCACCCGATTGGCTGAAAGGACAGGCGATCCTATTGGACACCTAGGAGGAGGAGGAGGAGGGAGGGAAAGCTTTGTCCTCTGCGTCTCCTCTGTGGCCTCCAGGTCTCCTCCATCCTCCTCTCTTCTACTCTCTCCTCGTCGTGGTCCAATAGGATCGCCTGTCATTTTGGCCAATCGGGAAACCAGTCTCAGGACCCACTTCCTGATTGGCAGGGAGGAGATTCAGTGTGAAAATAGAGAATATTAATTTGCTATTGTCACACAACTGGGTGGGCTCGGAGCGCTGTGCTCTACGCCCCGAGCCCACCCTTTTTTAAAGCCTGTTAGAGCCTCTGGCTCTAATCACTTGCTTCAAACCCCCCCCCCCCCATTAGAATCCATGCATCTGATGCCCCAAATGTAGATTAGGGGGCCAGATGCATGGATCTGGCAGCCCCTAATGGACGGGCCGCCACTGGTCACTGTCCTGTAGAATGAGGGTTACTTAGAACTATGCTGTATGACTTTAGCTCTGCATCTTATGCTGGCCATTCACATATCAATGACTCACAAGAATGACTTTTCGATCCAATAGTTTTAATTGTATTTGTGAACAGTTTTAGTATTAGTGCACTTCTGATCTATTTTTGTTGTCTCCTCAGATGTAAACTATGTAAAACTAGGAGAGTTGGGAGGCAGATCAGTGTATGCAAATGCACCTGGTAAGTGTATATTCATCTTATATATAAAAATAGCAATAGCTAAAAATGTAAACTGGATTTCTCTTATATGAAAACAACTAGAAATGTTGATTGTGCCTAAACAGTACCCTAAAACGTTTACTATTTGTCTTGAACTCCTCCTAAAAAAATATACACCTCTAGAGCCTCATAGTTGTGTATTGGCAGTGGAAGATTTAAGGAACTGTACCTAAAACTACTAATTGGTTCAACTGAATGCACCCAAGATGGCTGCTTAATCTTCTAAGGGTTTTGAATCCCCATTGAGAAAAGCGCTATAGAAACCCAAATGAAATTAAATGGAATTAAAATTGAATTAGTCTCATGAAATTTGAAGTGAGATTTGGTGAAGTCACTACTGTGCTGCTCATTATTCTCCTTGCTGGAGAGGAATCAGTACTTGGGGATCGGCAGTGCATGGAACTCCCTGCTTCTTCTTCTTCTTCTTCTTCACTTATTCAGTGGATCTGTGCTTTCTCCACTTCTTCTGCTGCTTCTTGAATATTACTCTACCAATCAGCAGTCAGGATGTAGTCTTGCCTCTGCAGATGGACAGAATGCCAAAGGGCATAAAAGGAATACTGATGGAGGTGTGTGCCCTGTAGAGGAGCCTGTACTGGGGAAAATAAAGAGCCAAGAGATCCCAAAGGTGCAATAGAGGAAACCTGAATGGAGGGGGAAGGGTATGCAGGACAGGGAAGTGAGGAATAATGTATTGTTGAAGACTTAGGATGACAGACAGTAACAAGCAGATAACCACTGACTGCTCTGACGGAGTAGGTAAGTAGCACTGCAATGGTTTTGGGAGTCTGGAGGTGGCAGAGAGCAAAATAAATGTATGGAAGTCATGCAAAGAAAAAAATATTTGTTAGAAGAGTCCAGTCATGTGATCAGACAAAGTCATGTGACCAGAACTCCTCAAATCAAATCATGGTGCACTCGCTTGCAGGCTTCACATTGCATTCTACATTTTTATGAATGGGCCATAAACTTTTGACCGCATCGCGGACTTTGAACACGACACACAGCCATTTAGCAGACGTGAGGCAGTGCTCATAGGTGTGCGCAGCCTGTTGCATTAGGGTGTGCACCCCAGAGCTCAAACACACATGCGTGTGTGTGTGTGTGTGTATATATATATATATATATATATATATATACACACTGACGGTGTCAGTAGGGCAGAGACTGGTGTCAGTAGGGCAGTGGAAGGTGTCAGTAGTTTTTATTATTTTATATTTTATTATTTTTTACAATTTTATTTTAATTTTTTTCACATTTTTTAGAAGCTCCGTTAGGGAGCTTTGGTGAAATATCAGGGGTCTAAACAGGGGGAATCTGTGCCAAACTTAGGATGTGCCCAGGCACATCTGGGACACCCAGTGTGCATGCCTATGGCGCTGCTATTAATTGTTAATGGCACCCCACACATTTTAAATATGCCTCATTTTCCAATGCACCAAAGCAGTGCGGTGAGTTATTAGAAAAGAGTCAGGTACTTTTTTGCAGAGTTTCTTGTGCATAACGCATCCCCACATGCAACAAATGCGAAAAACGTGCCCGCGTTTGGTCCCACCTGTAGGTGTGAACCAAGCCTAATGCCCCGTACACACAATCGGAATTCTCGTCGGAAAAAGCTCTGATGGTTTTCCCATCGGAATTCCTACGGAATTTCCCTCAAACTGTCTTGCCTACACATGGTCACACCAAATTCCGCCGGTCAATAACACCACAACATACAACACGTTCGACGGCACTATAAAAGGGAAGTGTAATGCTTCCGAGCATGTGTCGAATTGTTTTTCGAGCATGCGTCGGAATTTTGCATGTCGGAATTGCATACACACGGTCGGAAAATCCGATAGAAAGTTTTTCCGTCTGAAAAATTGAGAACAGGCTCTCAATCCAAAGTCCGTCGGAAATGCCGACAGAAAAAGACCGATGGGCATACACACGGTCGGAAAATCCGATGAAAAGCTCCCATCGGACTGTTTCCATCGGAAATTCCGGCCGTGTGTACGCCGCATAAGGCTTCAGTTGTACAGATTTTTTTTACTGTACACTCAAGTGCAACTTCAGATCTTACGTATCTGAATGGAGTTTTTTTATCCCACTTGACCTTGAACGTACATTTTCTGTAAGGAAAATGTTAAGAATTCTCCAAGAAGCCATTGGAGTATATGACTGCTTCGCTTTAACCTAAACTGAACTTTTTTTTTTAGATATGGTTCTTGAGGGTTGTATACAATTATTATTATTTTTATTATTATTACAGATCAATATAGAAGGATTAGGAGCTTGCAGAGCTTACAATCTAAAGAGGTGTGGAAGGTGGTACAAAAGGTATTAGCTGTAGGGGATGAGTTGATGGAGGTGGTCAACATACAGTTTTTATACACACGGTCGGAATTTCCGATGGAAACAGTCCGATGGGAGCTCTTTAACAGATTTTCCGACCGTGTCTATGCCCAACGGTCTTTTTCTGTCGGAATTTCCGACGGACTTTGGATTGAGAACCTGTTCTCAATTTTTCCGATGGAAAAACTTTCTATCGGATTTTCCGATCGTGTGTATGCAATTCCGACACGCAAAATTCTGACGCATGCTCGGAAACAATTCGACGCATGCTCAGAAGCATTAAACTTCCCTTTTATAGTGCTGTCGAACGTGTTTTATGCCGCTGTGTTACAGACCGTCGGAATTTGGTGTGACCGTGTGTAGGCAAGACAGTTTGAGCGAAATTCCGTCGGAATTCCGACGGGAAAACCATCAGAGCTTTTTCCGACGAGAATTCCGACCGTGTGTACGCGGCATTAGTTGGAGGTGGGGTAGGCTTCCCTGGTTAGATAACTTTTCAGGGATCGCCTAAAGTTGGAAAGGGTAGGAGATAACCAGACAGATTGATGTAGCTCATATACAATACTTTATAATGTAAAAGACTCTGGGTTGTAAGCCTTTCTTATTGCTGCATTGATAGAAACCATATTTCTTGCCAAACTGTATGCCAAAATCTTTTATTCAGTGCCGACCTGTTCTTACATCAATTTTTTGTTTTTGTTTTTTTGTTGTTATTCTGGGTTCTTATTTATTGTCATTTTAATTAGATTTTATCTAAAATAATTAGAAAATAAATACAATACAGAAAAAATAAATAAATACATTCAGGTCAACCTAAAGGTGCCGTACATGGTATGGGGATTCTCTTCGGCACTCCTCTTACCTTGGCTTAGGCATCTAAGTACGAAGGGGCAGCACCAAATGTAATATTTATGGTATGCTCACCTGATTTTCGATGAGTTACCCCTTAGCTGCTGGTTATGCTCCGTAAAAGCCTACGCATCTTTTTGGCCATTGTATTGTGTAGTGTTGGCAGATGTTTAATTCATTATTGGTCCAATGGGAGGAAGTAAAGGCCTAAAGGGCAAAAAGATCCTGAAAACACAAAAGAGCACCCAGCACCTTCCTGTAGTTACTCATACAGTTGCATGTATTTATTTATTTTTTTGTTTTATTTTTCTTTGTCTAGATATTTGTAAGAAAAAAATAGAGGTAGAACTAAAGGCCTTGGAAAGGGGTCACTAGGCTCTCTGAAGCTCACATACAGCGTGGCGACCATCTTCTGATTTTGAGCAAATTTCGGACTGGTGAAGGATAGTAAAATGTTGAGTATGCTGCAGTCAATGCCATAATAAGGGATTAAGAAGTGTGCAATAAAAATTGGTGATGATCCACACCAACACTCCTCAAAAAGTCTATTGAAGAGGTTTGCTTTTGCTTCCGTAGCTCATATGGACATCACAAAACTTTATTTATCATTTCAGAAAGTGGCATCCGGTCAAAACAAAATCCATGATCACCTAGGAAAAGCTTGATTCACCAAATTAGACCCTGAAACCAAGCAAAAAAACATGGCTTGCCATTTAAGCTACGTTAGGAAGCAAAGGTCTTTGATAAAATGATCCATTGCCCCAAAAAATATTGATTAGAAATGAGGTTGAGATGCTTCAAGCAAACGATACGGCCAACAGTCACCAGTTGTCTGCATTATTCCATAAAACTGATGGAACTTCTGGACTATCTATCTATCTATCTATCTATCTATCTATCTATCTATCTATCTATCTATCTATCTATCTATCTATCTATCTATCTATCTATCTGACTATGTATCTGTATGTCTGTCTGTCTATCTGACTATCTATCTGTATGTCTGTCTGTCTATCTGACTATCTATCTGTATGTCTGTCTGTCTGTCTATCTGACTATCTATCTGTATGTCTGTCTGTCTATCTGACTATCTATCTGTATGTCTGTCTGTCTATCTGACTATCTATCTGTATGTCTGTCTGTCTGTCTATCTGACTATCTATCTGTATGTCTGTCTGTCTGTCTATCTGACTATCTATCTGTATGTCTGTCTGTCTATCTGACTATCTATCTGTATGTCTGTCTGTCTGTCTGTATCTATCTATCATGTACCCATACTTAGATCAGTTTTGATGTTTTATTTTGTTTGTTTTTGAAAAACCAACTCCGCCCAAAACTGATATTAAATTTTCTTGCATTTGCTCGCAAGTTGAATCACATGCTGCCTTTTTAAATCTCTCTAGGACTCCAGTGGTGATCTATCTCCACCAGAATTGCCAGGTCTGCCTAATGCCTGTTGCCATTACGAAATCAAACGCTCTTTTTTTTTTTTTGCTCGAGTCTCCATAATAAAATTTGGCAACTGAGTTGCTTTAGAATGATACCATCAAAGGAAGTCCATAACAAACAAAATCCCAGATACCTAATAGTAGTAAGTCAACTATGCATCGCATAGTAGCCCATTATGTGTCACTTACCTGATACAGGAGCCTGCGATGTCACTGATGTCCCCTCTTCCACGAAGCGTCATTCACCTTAAGAAAAAATGACCTCCGTTTTAAATTCCTCCTTATAAAGTGGCAATGCATTTCCTATGCCTAGACACTTTGGGGTCCATTTACTAAAACTGCAGAGTGCATAATCTGGTGCAGATGTGCATGGTAGCCAATCAGCTTCTAACTTCAGCTTGCTCAATTAAGTCCGGCAATACATGGTTCAAACTGTTAATGGGCAGGCTGATTGTATCGATCAATTGATCAACTTGGGTACAACCAGCCTGCCGGATTCTCTTGTGGCTGCTATAGCCGCTAACGATAATCACTGTCTTCTCCTGGTGGGGATGGTTCCCCTGTTTTCCACCGCCGGGAGAAGACAATGGCTTGTAATAACACTCTCTGTATTAATGGGGAAATTCAAGCTCATTTCTTTCCTGCAACCCATGGTTGCAGGAAAGAAATTCGCTCAGTGTATGGCCGGCCTAAGCTTTGACAAAGAGAAAATCTGGACGCTGATTGGTTTCTAAGCAGGGCTGTACCAGATTTTGCACTCTCCAGTTTAAGTAAATCAACCTCTTCTTGTCACAAGCCTCATAATTGTATCTCTGGATGTTAGGAGCTAAGGCATTGCTTCCACTGCTAGTCCCATAAGATTTCGGGTTAAATTTGGGGATTTTACTACTGTACTGCTCACTGTTCTCCTTGCTGGAGAGGAATCTATACCTGAGGACCTGCAGCACAAGGATCTCCCTGTTCCTACCTCATCCATTCTGTGTATATTTACTTGTTCCACCTCTCCTGCTGCTTCTTAATCATCCCCCCACCAGTCATCATGTGATGAAGGATCATGGGCTCTGGCAGGAGGAAGCACATCCCTGCTTCTCTTCCAAGATGGCTGACTCCAAACAGAGGCACAGTACACACTACAGCATGTGAAGCCAGTAAATGGAAAAATATCATCACACAGGCAATGGGGTTGATTTAACAAAACTGGAGAATGCAGAATTTGGTGCAGCTGTGCATGGGAGCCAATCAGCTTCTAATTTCAGCTTGTTTAATTAAGCTTTGACAAACAAAAAAAAAAACTGAAGCTGATTGGTTTCTATACAGAGCTGCACCAGATTTTGCACTCTCCAGTTTTAGTAAATGGACCCCAATACTGGCAACTAGGTCCTTGCCCTCTTTTAGTTTTGTGTGGACACAGCTTACACAGTTGTGCTCTTCTTTAAACCCTTATCCATCCCATATCCAATTACCATAACATCATATTTTTAGGAACACGTAGAGTGTCCAGTTGACTTTGACTTGCTATTACTGTGCACCCCATGGAATAAGTGAAAAAAGTTTATAGGCAAGAAAGGATGGTAATATCTGATGGAAGCTGCCATTCACTGATCCATAGTCCTTGGGTCGTGAATCCGAAACTTCCCCCAAATCCGTATTTGGCCCTCAATTTGGAACTTAAAGCTATTGACTTCAAGACAGAGATGAGCAGATCTGAGGGCAACTGGCAACTGCAGTCTTAAAGAGATTTAAAAAGTTGGCAGGTGGTTCTTTTGCCACAATATCAGTTTTGGGTGGACCTGGCTAAAGATGTTTTTAGCTTTATTGCTTATTGTTTTTTTCTCCTACTTTTCCTCATAGGGGAATACAATCCTCCTAGGCCTTGGTGAGTATTTTGATTACCAAACACAGCATCCCAGTGCACAAAAAATATTTTTTCCGTTATATGAAGGAATTCGTTTGATAATGAAAAATCAACATCAAACGCAACTATAACAATGTTTTGCAAAGTAATGATATGATCGGAATTAGGCAACAGGGAATGGACACAATTAAAAAATGGGTTGAGTCGCATTAGCAATAGAATTTAGCAAGAATTTAGCAAAACAATGCACCAGAGATTCCCTTAACTGTCCACAGAGATTGACAAAAAGAACCTGACCTGCCATTGAGTTATATCCACCACCTTTTTTCATGCTTAGATTTTTTTAATTTTTTTTAATAAAATGTTGGTACTAACCAGATTTACAACCCCTTGGAAAACACCTGCTTGATCCTGATGGGTAACAGACACTAGACATGTGCACAATAGAAAAAATGTGTTTATTTTCGTTTAGTTTCTTTCGTTTCCGTTGATTCGTAATGATTCCTAAATTCATAAGTCGTCGGTGTTCGTATTCGTAACGATGCGTATTTTCGTAAGAGTTATTTTTTCGTTGATTCGTTTTTCCGTTAGTTTAATTTTCGTTTATTCGAAATTCGGACGCATTCGTATTTTCGTAGATTTAGTTACATTCGTACTTTCGTTAGATTGATTTATTCGTACTTTCGTAACATTGCTTTCGTAGATTCGTAATCGGAGCATAATTCATAATTTTATGTAATGTGTATGCTATTATTACATTTTAAGAGACACGGAAAATTACGAATCAAAAAAAAAAGTTACGAATGTACGAATTTTTTCGTTCAATCGATTCGAAGCACGTTAAGCAGCGCCATTGTAAGAGACACGGAAAATTATGAATCGAAAAAAAAAAAGTTACGAATGTACAAATTTTTTCGTTCAATCTATTCGAAGCACGTTAAGCAGCACCATTGTAAGGGACACGGAAAATTACCAATTCAACAAAAAAAAAAAAGTTACGAATGTACAAATTTTTTCGTTCATTTTCATTTTCGTTGTTCCTGTTTTCGTTTTCGTTTTTCGGATTTTCTTCATTCGTACATTCGTTGTTTCTAATTAGTTTTTTTCGGATTTTCGTTATTTTCGGATTCGTTCAATTCGAACGATTCGTTATTCGTTAAAATTTTTAGCGAATCGTTCGTTCATTCGTACGAAAACAAATGAACGAAAATAACGAAAAAAAACGAAAAACGAAAAAAAAAAAAAAAAAAAAACTAATTGCGCATGTCTATTAGCAAAACAATGCACCAGAGATTCCCTTACCTGTCCACAGAGATTCACAAAAAGAACCTGACCTGCCATTGAGTTATATCCACCACCTTTTTTCATGCTTAGATTTATTTTTATTTTTTTTTTTATAAAATGTTGGTACTAACCAGATTTACAACCCCTTGGAAAGCACCTGCTTGATCCTGATGGGTGCCAGACACTGCCACAACACCAGTGCCCCAGGAAATGGTGCAGAAATTAGGGTAGTGTTATGAGCATTTTGCAGAGTAGATTTGTTGCTAAAGAATAAAAAAAAAAGAATCCATGGGGGTTTCTGTGTCGTTTTGTGTCAAATGGTTTGAATCAAACCTCCTATATGTTCCATGAAACTTCCTGCTCCAAAATAGCTGATGTTAACAGAAAACCCATTGACTAGACATGTGCAATTCGTTTTGTTTTTTTTTGTTTTTCGTTTTTTTTCGTTATATTCGTTCATTCGTTATCGTACGAATGAACGAACGATTCGCTAAAAGTTTTAACGCATAACGAATCGTTCGAATCGAACGAATACGAAAAACAACGAAAATCCGAAATAACCAAATTAGAAACAACGAAACTACGAAAGAAGAAAATCCGAAAAACGAAAACAGGAACAACGAAAATCAAAATGAACGAAAAAATTCGTACATTCGTAATTTTTTTTTTTTTGTTGAATTGGTAATTTTCCGTGTCCCTTACAATGGCGCTACTTAACGTGCCTCGAATGGATTGAACGAAAAAATTTGTACATTCGTAACTTTTTTTTTCGATTCGTAATTTTCCGTTTCTCTTAAAATGTAATAATAGCATACACATTACATAAAATTATGAATTATGCTCCGATTACGAATCTACGAAAACAATGTTACGAAAGTACGAATAAATCAATCTAACGAAAGTACGAATGCAACTAAATCTACGAAAATACGAATGCGTCCGAATTTAGAATAACAGAAAATTTAACTAACAGAAAAACGAATCAACGAAAAAAGAACTCTTCCGAAAATACGAATCGTTACGAATACGAACACCGACGACTTACGAATTTACGAATCGTTACGAATCAACGGAAACGAAAAAAACGAAACGAAAATAAACAAATTTTTTTGTTGTGCACATGTCTACCATTGACCATTTAAACCTGCAATCATTGGGAATAATTACCCCTTACAGATAGCTAAAAAGATCATTGGTGTCAGTGGGAATGTATATACTGTATATATATATATATATATATATATATATATATATATATATATATATATATAATGTTTGCGAGTTCTAAGTAATTTTCTAGAAACAAGAAAACTTTTTATCTTGTAAACACCAAATCTCAGAAAGAGGCTCGGTCCTTAAGTGGTTAAAAAATAAAATAAAATAAAATCTTGGTTAAATTAAAATCCCATTTGAGAATTTATGAATGGAATGTATATGTTATAACATGAAACAGAAATTAAGTATTATTTAATCATTTTAACTGTACTTATGACCTCATCTAACTTATCTTGACCACATTTTTTCTTCCCTAGATCTTATGGAACTATCATTCCGGAATGCCTCCACCACATCACCTCCTCAAATCCTTTGCTCCAAATTCTTGAATAGCCTAAAGCCACCACCGAAGTTCTGTCTGCTCAATTCAAGCTCCCAAAAACTCTGCAGGGGACTTGCTTCCCAAATTCTCTTTTTTGACTTTTATTTTATAGCTTCTGCTTATTGCCTAAAATGAATGGCCTTCTAAACTCCAGCTGTTCTAAATCCTTATCGGCCATTTCAGTTGGTTTTATTTAAAGGAATTCTCCTGCTAGAACCAAATCCCACAAGTACTTTAAAGGGGTTGTAAAGGTTTGTTTTTTTATTTTCTAAATAGGTTCCTTTAAGCTAGTGCATTGTTGGTTCACTTACCTTTTCCTTCGATTTCCCTTCTAAATGTTTTTTTTCTTTGTTTTTTTTGTCTGAATTTCTCACTTCCCGTTCCTCCTCAGTAAGCTGTTCTGGCTGACTAAACACCGCTCGGATGATGGTGTGAAGTTTACTGAGGAGAAACAGGAAGTGAGAAATTCAGACAAAGAAAAAAAACATTTAGAAGGGAAATCGAAGGAAAAGGTAAGTGAACCAACAATGCATTAGCTTAAAGGAACCTATTTAGAAAATAAAAAACGACCCTTTACAACCCCTTTAACACTTCTGTATAGCAGCATGAGCACCTTTTTAACATAAGCTGCTCTTGAATTAACATCCTGCCACCCATTCAGGTGCAGCAGAGCCCAATGAGAACCATTATATATGAATAAATGGACTTTAACCCCTGAAACAACTAAAATAATAAAGGAACAATGGTCTTAAATTTTCTTAAGAGGGGCCTGCGGGAGTAGTAAGACCCCCTTTGGTGTTACCACATAGAAACAGCAATGAGATGTTTGCTTTATATTAGAAACCTTCATTAATGGCAAAAGATCAACCCATAGAAACAAATCTGTTATGTATACAGGCATTCAACATCCAATCCCTATTTGATGGTTCCGTTCAACGCAGGCCAAGAAAAGTGGTTATAGCTAGACAGTTACTACCAAGAGTCCAAATGTTGTCCACAAGGTCTTGAGGAGCATCGTAGTTACTTCACCCCTTTGTTTTATAACTACATGAACTATAGACATGAATTCCCTTTGATACTTTCCATTTTTTTTATATTATCTGCTGATTGGACCTATAGGAGGAGTTTTATGACATAGGAAAGTCCATTGACCAGATCTTTTCCCGAAGTCTTGACACTTATTTTTCACTTTGGTTGATAGAACCTATAGGAGGAGTTTTATGAGATAGGAAAGGCCATTGGTCAGATCTTGTACCAAAGTCTTGACACTTATTTTTCACTTTGGTTGATAGAACCTATAGGAGGAGTTTTATGAGATAGGAAAGGCCATTGGTCAGACCTTGTACCAAAGTCTTGACACTTATTTTTCACTTTGGTTGATAGAATCTATAGGAGGAGTTTTATGAGATAGGAAAGGCCATTGGTCAGATCTTGTACCAAAGTCTTGACACTTATTTTTCACTTTGGTTGATAGAACCTATAGGAGGAGTTTTATGAGATAGGAAAGGCCATTGACCAGACCTTGTACCAAAGTCTTGACACTTATTTTTCACTTTGGTTGATAGAATCTATAGGAGGAGTTTTATGAGATAGGAAAGGTCATTGGTCAGACCTTGTACCAAAGTCTTGACACTTATTTTTCACTTTGGTTGATAGAATCTATAGGAGGAGTTTTATGAGATAGGAAAGGCCATTGGTCAGATCTTGTACCAAAGTCTTGACACTTATTTTTCACTTTGGTTGATAGAATCTGTAGAACCCTATAGCCAGGGCCAAGAAACGGGTTGGGCGGGAGGGGCGGCTGCCCTGGGAATAATGGTTTACTGTAGGGATGGGGGTACCTTTCTTCTGTTACAAGGCTGACAGGAGTAGCGATATCGGCAGTGATTTTTACAAGGGGTGTAGGACCCCCCTAAGCTTGCACATCATGAATGGGGAGGGGGGACAGTTTGGTCCTGGGTATTGGATGATCTTGTCCCGGCACTGTGTAGCCAGCACATGGCTTAGTGTCTACAGGCAGTAAGCGGTCCCATCTATCACAAGTGCAAAGGAAATTTAAATAGTTTTCATTTGCAACCTCTAATTGGCTAATAGATGTCGGTACACTGTTGCTGTTGGCCCAGTTCACCAAAACCGGTGAAGCGAATCACCTAACAACCTCAAATATTCTTCTGCGATTACAGTAGCGATGTCTCCCCACCCATGTGCCAAGGAGTCTTACTCCTCCTGCAGTAGCCCCACTTACTTAGAGTAGCTTCATACCCAGGAGCGTCTCAAATGCCTTTGAACTGCTTCTGAGTTGCTTTGCATTGACGTTGACATTTACAGAGAGGTAATGCATCTCCTGCGCCACCACAAAATATACATTGGCCAACACATAGTTGGTAAGGTCGAATAAAGACACCAGTCCATCCAGTTCAACCTGTGTGGGTGTGTGTGTGTATGTATTATATCACTACCTATTCCCACATCCCTGTATATTGTGTTCAATAAGATGCCCATCCGCAAGTTTTTGATTTCTCGCTGAAACCACCGATTGTGGACGGAGTCCTTACCTTGCTGCAATCTCTGTTATAAAAATAAAAGATGTTGACATAGGCAAAAATATTATTTTAAAGTAGCATCGATAAAGTGAATGGAGCTCTGAAATAGGAAGCAGAAATCTCACCTTTAGGGTTGCGACGAGCCGGTAAGGGACTGATCTGGCCGACCTCTACACAGAACTGACATGTCGGTTTTTAATGGACTTACCCTTTAAGTAATACCAATTGAGGCGTTTGCAACACTATCTCTCTGACAGCTGGAGTGAAAGAATCATTTTATCCTTTGTATAATATATAAGCTGCGAAAAAAAGTTACACTACCCACCTCCCACTGCTCTTTCTACCGCATTCCTCGCACCATGTAATCTGTGAAATGAAAGCATGCATAACTGTATAATTCTCAAACATAATCATGCCAAATCATCAGATTCACACCGAGCGTCGCCCTTTGTAATCATGTCCTTACGTAACCAGCACAGCGCTTTACATGGAAAATTCAGGCACGAAATGCACAACAAATATCGTTATATGTATCATTGTAATCTGCACTGTTCCACAAATAAACATATATAATGCAGCAGGTATTGTCTTCTTAGTTTTGTCGATCGAGAAACAAAAAAAAAGAAAATGGAGGGGGGAACAAAAAAGTTTTAATTGTCCAGAAGGTTCCTTAACCACTTCAATAGAGGGAACTTATACACCTTCCTGCCCAGACCAATTTTCAGCGCTGTCACACTTTGAATGACAATTGCGCGGTCATGCTACACTGTAACCAAATTACATTTTTATCATTTTGTTCCCACAAATAGAGCTTTCTTTTGGTGGTATGTGATCACCTCTGGGATTTTTATTTTCTGCTAAACAAATAAAAAACAGACCGAAAATTTAGAATTTTTCTTTTTATTACCCCCCGCTAGCAGCCAAAGAAAGGGTTAAAATTGCCCGTGTTGTGGCGCATCTGAAGCTCTTTTCAGGCACTTCGGGAAGTGCTGGCCATTCATTCCCATAAGCGCCTTGAGGCGATTCAGTTCGCATTTGCAGCGCTATACAAATCATTAATTCATTCATTCATTTCAACGGGCAGGGGTGGTTTAGGAGCGTTGTATACAGCGTTCCCAAACCGCCCCAAAGATGCCGCTTGCAGGATTTTTTGTAATGTCCCGCAAGCGCACCGCCCCAGTGTGAAAGCACTCAGGCTTTCACATTCGGGCGGCGTGGGAGGCGGTTTTAAGGCGCTTTACAGATGCTATTTCTAGCGCTAAAACGTCTGAAAACCGCCTTCAGTGTGAAAGGAGTCTTAAGATGCACGTCAAAGAGTCTTTCAAAAATGTCAGTACTCCCCACTGACACCACCGATTGTGGAAGAGAGTTCCATATTCTTACCGCCCGGACAGTGAAAAATACCTACGCAGCTTAACCACTTCCCTACCCACCCATTGTCATATAACGTCCGCAGATGGGATCTTCCATCCTGGGCGGGCATCACATGACGTCCTCAGCTTCCCGGCGGTATAGGGGGCGCATGCGCGTGCCCGTCACGTCACTAAGGCGCCGATGCGCGTGCCCGGCGGCCACGATGTCCGCCGGGCACTTGCGATCCTTACAGAACAGGACCATGGATCTGTGTGTGTAAACACACAGATCCACATCCTGTCATGGGAGAGGAGACAGATCGTGTGTTCCTAGTATATAGGAACACCGATCGGTCAGTCCCCTGCCCCCACAGTTAGAATCACTCCCTAGGTAATACATTTAACCCCTTGATTGCCCCTATTAACTCCTTCCCTGCCAGTGACATTTATACAGTAATCAGTGCATTTTTATAGCACTGATCGCTGTATAAATGTGAATGGTCCCAAAATAGTGTCAAAAGTGTCCGATATGTCCGCCGCAATGTCACAGTTACGATAAAAATCGCTGATCGCTGCCATTACTAGTAAAAAATAAAAAAATAAAAAATAAAAGCGCCATAAATCTATTCCCTATTTTGTAGGCGCTATAAATTTTCCTTAGGGCCAGTTCACACCACATGCAGTCCAGTGCGTTTTTTTTTCTGCATCAAAAATGCATAAAAAGTAGGTTATATGGTTTTCAATGGCATAGTTCACACCAGTGCGGTCAGTTCCCGAAAAAAAAGTAGAACATGCTGAATTTTTTCTACACTGGACTGTACTGGAACGCTGTAAAATGCATCAAAAACGCACCTAAATGCACCAAAAACGCGCTGCAACACACTTGTCCTTATTTAAGGTTAAGAAAAAAGAGGGGAAAAAAAGCACTGGACTGCATCAAAAACGCATCAAAAACGCGCATGCAGAAAAGCACCTGGAACGCATCCGGACTGCGTTTCTATGGTGTGAACTGGCCCTTAAACCAATCAATATACGCTTATTGCGATTTTTTTTTTAAACAAAAATATGTAGAAGAATATGTATCGGCCTAAACTAAGGAAAAAAAATTGTCTTAAAAATTGGGATATTTATAACAGCAAAAAGTAAAAAATAATGTGTTTTTTCCAAACTTGTTGCTCTTCTTTTGTTTATAGCGCAAAAAATAAAAACGCAGAGGTGATCAAATACCACCAAAGGAAAGCTCTATTTGTGGGGAAAAAAATTTATAAATTTGGGTACAGTGTTGCATGACTGTGCAATTGTCATTCAAAAAGTTACAGTGCTGAAAACTGAAAATTGCCCTGGGCAGAAAGGGGGTGAAAATGCCCAGTATTGAAGTGGTTAAGGTTAAAGCGCTTCTCCTCCAATCTCATTGTGTGGCCCCGTCTCCTTTTACACTCCCTGAGACTGAATTGTTTTTTTTCCAACGCTGGGATCACCATTGAAGTATTTGTAAATCGCTATCATGTCCCCTCTCAAGCGTCTCTCCTCCAGTCATAATGAGTCAGAGTGAGTCTGGGGGTCAGGTATACTGGTCTGGGCCCTTTAGGAGCACCCAGGTGGACCGATAGCCTAGGGTTGCCACCTGTCTGAGATTCGCCCGGACAGTCTGGGTTTTGAACCATGTGTCCGGATTGCAGTCCACCTGAAACCCGGACACATAATTCGGACAAGGAAAGGAATGTGGCTCGGAACAGGGCCTGACAGGAGGGTGAGGGGGCACTGAGTGAGGGGGCATTACTATTCTCTTTGGTGGGCCCAAAGGTGTACCAGGACTGTTAGAATCCTATAGTGCAAGGGTCTCAAACTGGCGGCCCTCCAGCTGTTGCAAAACTACAAGTCCCATCATGCCTCTGCCTGAGGGAGTCATGTTTGTAACGGTCAGCCTTGCAATGCCTCATGGGACTTGTAGTTTCCCAACAGCTGGAGGGCCGCCAGTTTGAGACCCCTGCTATAGTGTATACTAAAACAAAAATAATTTACTGTGTGCCATTTTTGGGTTGAAGAAAAAGTGGCAACCCCTACGATAGCCCCTTGTCCCTTTCTCATAGTAATTGAATATCCATCCATACTTTTTTCAAACAAAAAAAACAAAATGTATAAATCCACATGTACATAAAATGTACATTGTTGTTCCCGTATGATTCACCGTTGTCATAAAATGACATCAAATCTGTTTGTTAACACTGCACAGATTTTCTGCAGAATGTTTTCTCTTTTGCATTAACTCCATAGTGAGACTCCACACAATGCTATGTGATCTAAGGCAGGATGTATCTATATGAACTGACAGTTTTATAAGACAGATACCGTCTTAAAATAGACTATTCTAAGCAATAGACATGTGCAATTAGTTTCGTTTTTTTTCGTTAGTTCGTTTTCGTACGAATTAACGAATCGTTCGAATCGTACGAATCCGATTAACGAATCATTCGAATCGAACGAATCCGAAAAACAACGAAAATCCGAAAAAAAACTAATTAGAAACAACGAATGTACTAATGAAGAAAATCCGAAAAACGAAAACGAACGAAAAAATTCCTACATTCGTAACTTTTTTTTTTTGTTGAATTGGTAATTTTCCGTGTCCCTTACACTGGTGCTGCTAAACGTGCTTCGAATGGATTGAACAAAAAAATTTGTACATTCGTAACTTTTTTTTTCGATTCGTAACTTTTTTTTTCGATTCGTAACTTTTTTTTTTCGATTCGTAATTGTTTTTTTTTTTTTCGATTTGTAATTTTCCGTGTCTCTATTGAACAAAAAAATTCGTACATTCGTAACTTTTTTTTCGATTCGTAACTTTTTTTTTCGATTCGTAAATTATTAAAATGTAATAATAGCATACACATTACATAAAATTATGAATTATGCTCCGATTACGAATCTACGAATGTTACGAATGTTACGAATGTACGAATAAATACGAATGCGTCCGAAAATTAAACTAACGAAAAAATGAATCAACGAAAAAATAACTCTTACGAATGTACGAATCGTTACGAATCCGAACACCGACGGAAACTAAAAAAACGAAATGAAAAAAAAAGAATTTTTTTCGGAAACGAAAAAAACAAAACGAAAATAAACAAATTTTTTTGTTGTGCACATGTCTACTAAGCAATGTGGTAATGAGTTTAAAGGGATAACTGCACAGAAATAGCAGGATCTCTTTAAAATATTGCCTTGCTTTCAGTAAAACCTTTCACTCCGAGTGACAGCCCACTCCATAGATAATTCAAAATGTATTCTGATAAATGCCAGGGTGCCACATCTCTAATAATAATCCTAAAGGGGGAAAAAAAAAAACAAGGACTGAGATTTTTAAGGCACCAATTCGACACAAATAATAAAATATCCTAAAACTTTTTTATATACCGTATATACTCGAGTATAAGCCGACCCAAATGTAAGCCGAGGCACCCAATTTTACCACAAAAAAAATGGGAAAATGTATTGACTCGAGTATAAGCCTAGGGTGATAAATGCACAACTACTGTAATGCCCCGTACACACGGTCGGATTTTCCGAGGGAAAATGTCCTATCGGACCATGTTGTCGGAAATTCCGACCGTGTGTGGGCTCCTTCGGACTTTTTCCGTCGAAAAAAATTTGAGATCCTGCTCTCAAATTTTCCGACAACAAAGTCCTATCGGACTTTTTCCGATCGCGTGTAGCGAATTCCGACGGACAAAGTGCCACGCATGCTCAGATCACATTACAAGACCAAAGCTATTGGCTACTAGCCTCTACGTAGTCCCGTCGTACGCAACAAACGTCACCACGTTCAGGATGATCGGATTTTCCGACAACTTTGTCCGACCGTGTGTATGCAACACCAGTGTTGGACAAAATCCATCGGAAAAAATCCGACGGATTTTGTGGTCAGAATTTCCGACCGTGTGTACGGGGCATAAGTGTAAAAGAGGGTCAACAATGCCCATTTGCAGCCTCGCTGTGCCCATTTGCATGCCTCACTGTGCCCATTTTCAGCCATAGGCCCCCCGAACTTCAAACCTGGTAGTTAAGGGTTCCTAGATGCCCCCCCTAGCTGCAGCCAAAATTTGGGGTCTCTGGACCCAAAGGGTCCCAAAATGACATTGCTGCAGATGGACACAGTTGACCAACTTTGGGGCCCCGTATCTCGGGGCCACTTGGTGCTAGGAACCCCTAATTTGGATATGTTGTAGTGCTAGTTTGGGTTTGCACACCAAATTTGGGGTTCCTAGCACCAAGTGGCCCCGAGATACGAGGCCCCAAAGTCAGGTCGGAAAATGTCATTCTCTGCTGCAGAAAAGTGCTTGACTCCAGTATAAGCCAAGGGGGGCACTTTCAGCACAAAAAAATGTGCTGAAAAACTCGGCTTATACTCGAGTATATACGGTATAACATTACATAAAAGAAACTTCATAAAAGCAACACCGCTGATAGTTTTATGCAGCCATCATTGACCCAATATTATCTGTTGTATCATAACCACCCCACATACTGTATATATGTTATAGATCAACTGCTAGAATAACCAAACTTTGAGCCAGCATTACATATAGCTGACGCATTTCGATTTAAAAAAAAAAATCTTCTTTAGGGTGGGAATTGGTGGTCAATATGAGAAGTTAATGAGAAAAAAAGGATTATCGGCCAAAAGATAGAATGTGCCCATAGTTGAACGGTAGCCCCCACAACATAAGGCACAAGGGAGCACAAAGGGCACCAGAAAAACTCTCTGCCCCTCTAGAGAGGTAGATATAATTGAATTGAATGAGCTTATATTAATACACATGATGCATTAAATCAATCAAATTTACACAGATGTAAAGGTTTATCGAGGGCCTCCAAAAATCCCGAAAGAGGGGGTTATTCCGACCAACAAAAGAAAAGAAGAGTGGCCAGTAGCAGTTCAAAAGGATGCCCCAAGTGCAGAAGGATAATTTAAACGACCCCCTCATATCCATGTGTGCCCATCAGAGCCCCCTTATATCTATGAGTGCCCAGCAGAGTTCCTGTTTACTTCCATGTGTGCCCAGCAGGGTGCAGGCTTACTTCCATGTGTGCCCAGCAGAGTCAGGGCTTACTTCCATAGCCGCCCTGAAGGATACCTGCTTACTTCCATGTGTGCCCAGTAGGGTCCTGGCTTACTTCCATGTGTGCCCAGCAGGGTAATGGCTTACTTCCATGTGTGCCCATCAGGGTCCCTGCTTACTTCCATGTGTGCCCAGTAGTGTCCCCACTTACTTTCATGTGTGTCCACCAGGGTCCCCGCTTACTTCCATGTATGCCCATCAGGGTCCAGGCTTACTTCCATGTGTGCCCAGCAGGGTCCCCACTTATTTCCATGTATGCCCAGCAGGGTTCTGGATTACTTCCATGTGTGCCCAGCAGGGTTCTGGCTTACTTCCATGTGTGACCAACAGGGTCCCTGCTTACTTCCATGTGTGCCAAGCAGGGTCCGCTTACTTCCATGTGTGCCAAGTAGGGTCCCTGCTTACTTCTATGTGTGCCCAGCAGGGTGCAGGCTTACTTCCATGTGTGTCCAACAGAGTCAGAGCTTACTTCCATAGCCGCCCTGAAGGATACCTGCTTACTTCCATGTGTGCCCAGTAGGGTCCTGGCTTACTTCCATGTGTGCCCAGCAGGGTAATGGCTTACTTCCATGTGTGCCCATCAGGGTCCCTGCTTACTTCCATGTGTGCCCAGTAGTGTCCCCACTTACTTTCATTTGTGTCCACCAGGGTCCCCGCTTACTTCCATGTATGCCCATCAGGGTCCAGGCTTACTTCCATGTGTGCCCAGCAGGGCCCCCGCCTATTTCCATGTATGCCCAGCAGGGTTCTGGATTACTTCCATGTGTGCCCAGCAGGGTTCTGGCTTACTTCTATGTGTGCCCAGCAGGGTCCCGGCTTACTTCCATGTGTGACCAACAGGGTCCCTGCTTACTTCCATGTGTGCCAAGCAGGGTCCCGGCTTACTTCCATGTGTGACCAACAGGTTCCCTGCTTACTTCCATGTGTGCCAAGCAGGGTCCCGCTTACTTCCATGTGTGCCAAGTAGGGTCCCTGCTTACTTCCATGTGTGCCCAGCAGGGTGCAGGCTTACTTCCATGTGTGTCCAACAGAGTCAGGGCTTACTTCCATGGCCGCCCTGAAGGATACCTGCTTACTTCCATGTGTGCCCAGCAGGGTCCTGGCTTACTTCCATGTGTGCCCAGCAGGGTAATGGCTTACTTCCATGTGTGCCCATCAGGGTCCCTGCTTACTTCCATGTGTGCCCAGTAGTGTCCCCACTTACTTTCATGTATGTCCACCAGGGTCCCCGCTTACTTCCATGTATGCCCATCAGGGTCCAGGCTTACTTCCATGTGTGCCCATTAGAGCCCCCTCCACCTCACCCTTGCTATTATAAAGTTGCAGCCTGCCCCCGCAGATTGAATTAGAGGCCAGAATTTTAATGTAATTGTCGGGAAACCCAACATGGTGTTTGCAGCCATGGCAATATGAGCTCACCCTCTGGCCACAATGTAGATTTGGAGATAAGTGGTTGTGGGGATGGAACATCCACCTGTTTTTAGCGCCTCTCAGTCACCAGTGTAAGCTAAGCCAAATAGAAACAATAGAAGTAAGATACAGAAAAAGAACCCTCTAAATCCACCAACTGCTGAAGTCATTTTTTCCAGCAGTAATTTACAGATGTTACATAGACATTAACCCCTTCCCGTCAGTAACATCCAAGGGCCAGGAAGGATCGGCGGTCTTGTAACCACTATCACAATGGTCACATGTTTAGAAGCCGGTCCCACCAGCTACAGATCTTTAGTCTGCAATAGGCTGCTGTCTTGAACAGCCCAGATTTTGTGCTGGGAACACACAGTGAGTGCATTCTCAGCACGAAAAAATTGGCTGTTCAGTAATGCATGTGTGTGGTGTGTGAGCTTTAACCACTTCCCGCCCGGCCTATAGCAAAATGACGGGCGGGCGGTGGGTCAGTTATCCTGACTGGACGTCATATGACGTCTTTCAGGATTACTGCTGGCACGCACCCGTGGGGGTGCGCATCATGGCGATCGCGGTATCCAATCACGGCTGATCACGATGTAAACAGGCCCCCTCCACCTCACCCTTGCTATTATAAAGTTGCAGCCTGCCCCAGTAGATTGAATTAGAGGCCAGAATTTTAATGTAATTGTCAGGAAACCCAACATGGCGTTTGCAGCCATGGCAATAGGAGCTCACCCTCTGGCCACAATGTAGATGAGGCGAGTAGAGGAGAGCCGATCGGCTGCTCTCCTGACAGGGGGTCAGGACCATCAGGGATATCCTCAACGGATGGATGACCAGGGATGCCATCCATGGCCACCAGAGATGACAGTAAATACCCAAAAGATGCCAGTAAGTGCCCACACATCTTGCCAGTCGGTGCCAACTATTATTGCCTGTCAGATGTCTCCCAATCAGTGATGCCCAGCAGTGCTATCTATCAGTGCCCATCAGTGCCACCCATCAGTGTCCATCAGTGTCATCTATCAGTGCCCATCTGAGCCCATCAGTGCCAGTGCCCATCAGTGCTACCCATAAGTACCCATCAGTGCCGCCTATGAGTGCCCATCAGTGCCGCCTATGAGTGCCCATCAGTGCCGCCTATAAATGCCCATCAGTGCTGCATATCAGTGCTGCCTATCAGTGCCACCTCATCAGTGCCCATCAGTGTCACCTCATCAGTGCCACCTCATCAGTGCCCGTCAGTGAAGGAGAAAACGTACTTATTTACAAAATTTTATAACAGAAACAAAGAAAACCTTTTTTTTTCTAAATTTGGGGAAATTTTTTTATTTGTTGCGCAAAAAATATAAACCCCATCAGTGATCAAATACCACCAAAAGAAAGCTCTATTTGTGGGAAAAAAATGTGTTTGTGTACAGTGTTGCATGACTGCGCAATTGTCATTGAAAGCTGAAAATTGGCCTGGGCAGGAAGGTGCGTAAGTGCCTGGTATTGAAGTGGTTAAAGTGGTTGGAAAACGCAGACTGAAATATGAACAAAGCATATCCCTCTATAGTGTCTGTCTCAATACAGAGCAGTAAGTGTCATTTCTGTCTGCTCCCTCTTTTCTCTGCTATTTGCATAAATTACTTACTTACTGACAAGTTTTCCTGACACCATGAGAAAAGAGGTGACGGGGAGGGAGCTCCAGCACACAGCCTGTGATTGACAGCATCAGCTCTGTTCCTGTGTGAAGGTAGGTGTATCCTTTCCCTTCAATCAGCTCTCAGAGCTTCTCTCACTGAGCTCTGCAGAGTGTAACTTCAGCTCTCCGCCCCCTGTTTTCTGAAAGCTCAGACAAGCTTTATAAATTCCGGACTTTGAATGGATGTAGAGAAGACTGAAAAAGGTACAACTTATGTAGCAGGATTTGTTTCATCTCTGTGCATCACCTGAGACCAGTCACTTCATTGGGTATAAGTAAGGGTTTATAACCACTTTAAAGCCCACCCTTTTGCAGCTGCACATATGTGTTTGGTGGTCGTATAAGGTAAAGGACGTAGGCTGATGTCAGATGGGCGACTTTGCCTCTCCCGATCCTGCTGAAGGCGATTTGTCAGAGGCAAGATCGCTAAAGAAGCGGCCCATTTTTCCCTTTAGATTCACTCTCTCTGTAGCTGAGGCAGCGAGATGGCGCTCCTGTAGCTAGCATTCGAAATTCAGCAGCGTTTGGGCCAGTGACAGTGCAGAGCCTCGCGGCATCTTCTTATAAAGGAAGCAATGTCATAGAGACAGTCAGTTACCAATCCTGCCGTTAGCGATTTGTCTGTAGCCGCAGAATCACCCATCAGACATCAAGTCCTATCCCAGTCCTATACCAGTCCAATCCCTCTCCTTTACAGTGCCTTGAAAAAAGTATTCATACCCCTTGAAATTTTCCACATTTTGTCATGTTACGACCAAAAATTTTAATGTATTTTATTGGGATTTTATGTGATAGACCAACACAAAATGGCACATAATTGTGAAGTGGAAAATGATAAATGGTTTTCAAATTCTTTTACAAATAAATATGTGAAAAGTGTGGGGTACATTTGTATGGCGCCCCCCGGAGTCAATACTTTGTAGAACCGCCTTTCACTGCAATTACAGCTGCAAGTTTTTTTGGGGATATCTCTACCAGATTTGCACATCTAGAGAGCGATATTTTTGCCCATTCTTCTGTGCAAAATATCTCAAGCTCTGTCAGATTGGATGGAGAGCGTCTGTGAACAGCAATTTTCAAGTCTTGCCACAGATTCTCAATTGGATTTAGGTCTGGACTGTGACTGGGCCATTCTAACACATGAATATACTTTGATCTAAATCTTTCCATTGTAGCTCTGGCTGTATGTTTAGGGTCGTTGTCCTGATGGAAGGTGAACCTCCGCCACAGTCTCAAGTCTTTTGCAGACTCTAACAGGTTTTCTTCTAAGATTGTCCTGTATTTGGCTCCATCCATCTTCCCATCAACTCTGACCAGCTTCCCTGTCCCTGCTGAAGAAAAGCATCCCCACAACATGATGCTGCCACCACCATGTTTCACGGTGGGGATGGTGTGTTCAGGGTGATGTGCAGTGTTAGTTTCCCACCACACATAGCATTTTGCTTTTTAGGCCAAAAAGTTCAATTTTAGTCTCATCTGACCAGATCACCTTCTTCCACATGTTTGCTGTGTCCTCCACATGGCTTCTCACAAACTGAAAATGTGACTTCTTATGTCTTTCTTTCAACAATGTCTTTCTTCTTGTCACTCTTCCATAAAGGTCAGATTTGTGGAGAACACGACTAATAGTTGTCCTGTGGACAGATTCTCCCACCTGAGCTGTGGATCTCTGCAGCTCCTCCAGAGTTCCCATGGGCCTCTTGGCTGCTTCTCTGATGAATGCTCTCCTTGCCCGGCCGGTCAGTTTAGGTGGACGGCCATGTCTTGGTAGGTTTGCAGTTGTGCCATACTCTTTCCATTTCCGATGATGGATTGAACAGAGCTCCGTGAGATGTTCAAACCTTGGTATAATTTTTTTATAACTTAACCCTGCTTTAAACTTCTCCACAACTTTATCTCTGACCTGTCTGGTGTGTTCCTTGGCCTTCATGATGCTGTTTGTTCACTAAGTGTAAAAAGGGGGGGAACCAGCTGCGCATACCAATAAGGGATAAAAAAGCGAATCAATATATAACAACAACTGCTGCGGCCACCATCAGAGTGTTCACACACCAATAGTCAGTAAAAATAAATATATACAAATATATATAAAATGGGGCGCTAGCAAAAAATTTTAATATTAAAAAATATATTAATTAATAGCAAGCAGCACTTGCTGGAAGAAATAAATATAGATAATACTTGCTGATAAATAAATTGCCAATAAATATGAGATCTGATGATTATGAGTACATACAATAAATATATAAAAAATATATAAAAAAAATATATAAAAAAATAGGAAGGTAAAAATGATGTGGCGCTTGCTAGTAAGAAGGATGCCAATCCTCAGGGGGTGCTCCAAAGGATGGTTCCCTAAAAGCGTCTGAAAGTTAATAATTTGAAAAATCCACAATGTATAGCAAAAGATAATGCTATACCAATAAACTCAATCATAAAGTGCATCAAATAGTGAAATAAACATTCCTGTGCAAGGTAATATTGTGCAAAATATTGAACGTGTGTGATCCCGGCCAAGACCACACACACAGTGTCACCTGACTCTACTCTCCTCACTAGTATCGTCACGCCTACGTGACTTTTTCAAAGGATTCCGTTCTCAACAACCGCTGCTGTTACTGAATGTTAACTGTGAGTTTTTAATGTTCTTTGAATAAAACCTTGTTTTAATTTACTACACTATGGAGTCCTTCCCTCCCTCTTTCTGCCCCCATGCTTTTTAAATGGTTTGGAGAGGAGAAAAGGCGCTGATAAGGACCTGAATGTGAAGGATTCAGAGGAGGAGGAGATCTCTGGCTGTGTCAGTGTAAGGCTGTTTCAACCCTTATTTAGAGATAAGAGGCTGGGGGAAACAACAAGGATTGGCACACTATACTGCATGGACGAGATCACTGCTATTTAGCCTAAGGAGCTTACTGCTATTTGGAGGATTCACTTCACATAAGAAATTACTACACATACTTCACATAAGAAATTACTACACATAGAGACTGCATTGGACTGTTGCATTTGAGCACAATTATTTTTTTTTGGCCATATTTGCACATGGTATTTTGCTATTAATTAATATATTTTTTAATATTTAAATTTTTTGCTAGCGCCCCATTTTATATATACTTGTATATGTTTGTTCACTAAGGTTCTCTAATAAACCTCTGAGGGCTTCACCAAACAACTGTATTTATACTGAGATTAAATTACACACAGGTGGACTCTATTTACTAATTAGGTGACTTCTGATGGCAATCGGTTCCTCTAGATTCTAGTTAGGTGTATCAGAGTAAAGGGGGACTGAATACAAATGTGCCCCACACTTTTCACATAGTTATTTGTAAAAAATTTGGAAAACCATTTATCATTTTCCTTCCACTTCACAATTATGTGCCACTTTGTGTATGTACGTTTTTGGTTGTAACTTGACAAAACTTTTTCAAGGCACTGTACCAATCCTGCCGTTAGCATTTTTTTCTGTAGCCGCAGAATCGCCCATCTGACATCAAGTCTTATCCCAGTCCTATCCCATCCAATCCCACCCCAAGAAACGTATCGGGTTTTGTATCCATAAATGTTTTAATAAATGCCTTCAGGCTCAAGATCCCTTAGTATGACGCTCTTATTCATCTATTGTTCCTTGGATACAGAAAAAAAGAGATGGATAACTACAGTATAATTGGAAAGAAAAGCGGAACTAGTGACACTGAGATTGTCTCAAGGATTTGTGGAATGTATTAATTGTAACATTTCTTCCGTCAGGTTCTTGACAAAGAAACACAAAGCAGCATGAATAATTGTACAAGTGACCTGGACATGAAGATGTCCCTTTCTTTCTAGTGTTAATTGTCACCCTTGAGCCATCCTGCTCACATAGTTAACTGTTTCTCTAGCTGTATACACTGCACGATTCTTAGTCCCTGTGGACTTTGGTAACCCAGTTACCCATTGTGGATTCCTGTCCACATTAACCATTTATCTAGGGGCTCAGTCTAGGCGGAACCGCACCTTCGGTTCATATATTTTATAGCGCTCCTCTTGCGCTGAGCATTTTTGAGGGTCTCTTACCCTTCATTCCCTTACTTAATTTAATGCCCATAATGACTGGCCAGTCTTCACTACGTGTCGTGTGCCTATACCCTCTTGCGTCTAAACTACTTTATCTAGGGGATGTGTATTACATATACCTGTGAGCAGCACTATTCTTCCCTTTCTTATCTAGAACACTCCGATGGACAGTAGACAGTGACAACATAACATATAACCACCAATCAATACAGTTCGATTAAGGGGAGTAAAATAGGTACCCTTTGTCCCGAAAATGCCTTACCGATCAAGGAAGTCTGATAACTCAAAAGTAAGTGTAGTGGCCATAACCCTCAGAGGGGCGGCCTTGACTTTTGGGCTTACCAGTTACCTCCGCTTGGCTTGTCGATGAATATCCAGGGGTTCCCAGGGTTAGTACCCAACAACTTTGGATGCTGACACAATAAAAGTCCTTTTGAAGGTTTTTATTCTTGCAGTGGTTACATCCCCATAACACAGTCTCAGATAGGAATAGAGGGCAAGGGTGAAGAAACTCAAGCACCTTGAACTGCTGACATCCACAAAATGACTTTAATCAAACCCAGAGAGTAGCCACTCGCAGCTGGGTACTTCAAATGCCAGACAAACCTCTAGACAGAGAGTAGGGATGGGCCCGGTGCTCGATGCGAACCCACGTTCGCATCGAGCACCGGGCGTTCGCTCGCTCGGCGAGCCCAGAACTATTTTGTCCGCTCGCATCACGTTCGTGTGATGCGAGCGGCCCCGCAATGCATTGCGGCCGGCGCGGCCGGCGCAGTGCATTGCTGGCTGATGATTGGCCAAGCATGCACTGTGACCCCGCATGCTTGGCCAATCACAGCCCCGGAAACTCGAAGAGCCATAATTGGCTACAGGCAGGACGCCTGTAGCCAATTACAGCTCAGGGGCTGTAGTACACGCCCCCCCCTATAAAAGGCCGCCACGCCGTCTGCGCCGGTCACATGCTGTTCCGGCGCAGATTGAGCAGGCTATATCTGTGACACTCTGCTGGATTTAGTTAGGTAGAGAGATTCACTTACAGAGATTGAGTTAGATAGATTCAGTTACAAAGATTGATTGAGAAAGAGGGGCTTGTAGTGTGTTCGTGGCAGGCAGGCAGAGCTCCTATATTTTGTTACCAGAAGCACCTATAGGACTTGTAGTGTGTTCGTGGCAGGCAGGCAGAGCTCCTATATTTTGTTACCAGAAGCACCTATAGGACTTGTAGTGTGTTCGTGGCAGGCAGGCAGAGCTCCTATATTTTGTTCCCAGAAGCACCTATAGGACTTGTAGTGTGTTCGTGGCAGGCAGGCAGAGCTCCTATATTTTGTTCCCAGAAGCACCTATAGGACTTGTAGTGTGTTCGTGGCAGGCAGGCAGAGCTCCTATATTTTGTTCCCAGAAGCACCTATAGGACTTGAAGTGTGTTAGTCCCATCACACACACAGAGCTATATTTTGTTCCCAGAAGCACCTATAGGACTTGAAGTGTGTTAGTCCCATCACACACACAGAGCTATATTTTGTTCCCAGAAGCACCTATAGGACTTGAAGTGTGTTAGTCCCATCACACACACAGAGCTATATTTTGTTCCCAGAAGCACCTATAGGACTTGAAGTGTGTTAGTCCCATCACACACACAGAGCTTTATTTTCTTCCCAGAAGCACCTATAGGACTTGAAGTGTGTTAGTCCCATCACACACACAGAGCTATATTTTGTTCCCAGAAGCACCTATAGGACTTGAAGTGTGTTAGTCCCATCACACACACAGAGCTTTATTTTCTTCCCAGAAGCACCTATAGGACTTGAAGTGTGTTAGTCCCATCACACACACAGAGCTATATTTTGTTCCCAGAAGCACCTATAGGACTTGAAGTGTGTTAGTCCCATCACACACACAGAGCTATATTTTGTTCCCAGAAGCACCTATAGGACTTGAAGTGTGTTAGTCCCATCACACACACAGAGCTATATTTTGTTCCCAGAAGCACCTATAGGACTTGAAGTGTGTTAGTCCCATCACACACACAGAGCTATATTTTGTTCCCAGAAGCACCTATAGGACTTGAAGTGTGTTAGTCCCATCACACACACAGAGCTATATTTTCTTCCCAGAAGCACCTATAGGACTTGAAGTGTGTTAGTCCCATCACACACACAGAGCTATATTTTGTTCCCAGAAGCACCTATAGGACTTGAAGTGTGTTAGTCCCATCACACACACAGAGCTATATTTTGTTCCCAGAAGCACCTATAGGACTTGAAGTGTGTTAGTCCCATCACACACACAGACCTTTATTTTCTTCCCAGAAGCACCTATAGGACTTGAAGTGTGTTAGTCCCATCACACACACAGAGCTATATTTTCTTCCCAGAAGCACCTATAGGACTTGAAGTGTGTTAGTCCCATCACACACACAGAGCTATATTTTGTTCCCAGAAGCACCTATAGGACTTGAAGTGTGTTAGTCCCATCACACACACAGAGCTATATTTTCTTCCCAGAAAGCACCTATAGGACTTGAAGTGTGTTAGTCCCATCACACACACACAGCTATATTTTGTTCCCAGAAGCACCTATAGGACTTGAAGTGTGTTAGTCCCATCACACACACAGAGCTATATTTTGTTCCCAGAAGCACCTATAGGACTTGAAGTGTGTTAGTCCCATCACACACACAGACCTTTATTTTGTTCCCAGAAGCACCTATAGGACTTGAAGTGTGTTAGTCCCATCACACACACAGAGCTATATTTTGTTCCCAGAAGCACCTATAGGACTTGAAGTGTGTTAGTCCCATCACACACACAGAGCTATATTTTGTTCCCAGAAGCACCTATAGGACTTGAAGTGTGTTAGTCCCATCACACACACAGAGCTATATTTTTGTTCCCAGAAGCACCTATAGGACTTGAAGTGTGTTAGTCCCATCACACACACAGAGCTTTATTTTCTTCCCAGAAGCACCTATAGGACTTGAAGTGTGTTAGTCCCATCACACACACAGAGCTATATTTTGTTCCCAGAAGCACCTATAGGACTTGAAGTGTGTTAGTCCCATCACACACACAGACCTTTATTTTCTTCCCAGAAGCACCTATAGGACTTGAAGTGTGTTAGTCCCATCACACACACAGAGCTATATTTTGTTCCCAGAAGCACCTATAGGACTTGAAGTGTGTTAGTCCCATCACACACACAGAGCTATATTTTGTTCCCAGAAGCACCTATAGGACTTGAAGTGTGTTAGTCCCATCACACACACAGAGCTATATTTTGTTCCCAGAAGCACCTATAGGACTTGAAGTGTGTTAGTCCCATCACACACACAGAGCTATATTTTGTTCCCAGAAGCACCTATAGGACTTGAAGTGTGTTAGTCCCATCACACACACAGAGCTATATTTTCTTCCCAGAAGCACCTATAGGACTTGAAGTGTGTTAGTCCCATCACACACACAGAGCTATATTTTGTTCCCAGAAGCACCTATAGGACTTGAAGTGTGTTAGTCCCATCACACACACAGAGCTATATTTTGTTCCCAGAAGCACCTATAGGACTTGAAGTGTGTTAGTCCCATCACACACACAGACCTTTATTTTCTTCCCAGAAGCACCTATAGGACTTGAAGTGTGTTAGTCCCATCACACACACAGAGCTATATTTTTTCCCAGAAGCACCTATAGGACTTGAAGTGTGTTAGTCCCATCACACACACAGAGCTATATTTTGTTCCCAGAAGCACCTATAGGACTTGAAGTGTGTTAGTCCCATCACACACACAGAGCTATATTTTCTTCCCAGAAGCACCTATAGGACTTGAAGTGTGTTAGTCCCATCACACACACACAGAGCTATATTTTGTTCCCAGAAGCACCTATAGGACTTGAAGTGTGTTAGTCCCATCACACACACAGAGCTATATTTTGTTCCCAGAAGCACCTATAGGACTTGAAGTGTGTTAGTCCCATCACACACACAGACCTTTATTTTGTTCCCAGAAGCACCTATAGGACTTGAAGTGTGTTAGTCCCATCACACACACAGAGCTATATTTTGTTCCCAGAAGCACCTATAGGACTTGAAGTGTGTTAGTCCCATCACACACACAGAGCTATATTTTGTTCCCAGAAGCACCTATAGGACTTGAAGTGTGTTAGTCCCATCACACACACAGAGCTATATTTTGTTCCCAGAAGCACCTATAGGACTTGAAGTGTGTTAGTCCCATCACACACACAGACCTTTATTTTCTTCCCAGAAGCACCTATAGGACTTGAAGTGTGTTAGTCCCATCACACACACAGAGCTATATTTTCTTCCCAGAAGCACCTATAGGACTTGAAGTGTGTTAGTCCCATCACACACACAGAGCTATATTTTGTTCCCAGAAGCACCTATAGGACTTGAAGTGTGTTAGTCCCATCACACACACAGACCTTTATTTTCTTCCCAGAAGCACCTATAGGACTTGAAGTGTGTTAGTCCCATCACACACACAGAGCTATATTTTTGTTCCCAGAAGCACCTATAGGACTTGAAGTGTGTTAGTCCCATCACACACACACACAGAGCTATATTTTGTTCCCAGAAGCACCTATAGGACTTGAAGTGTGTTAGTCCCATCACACACACAGAGCTATATTTTTTCCCAGAAGCACCTATAGGACTTGAAGTGTGTTAGTCCCATCACACACACAGAGCTATATTTTGTTCCCAGAAGCACCTATAGGACTTGAAGTGTGTTAGTCCCATCACACACACAGAGCTATATTTTGTTCCCAGAAGCACCTATAGGACTTGAAGTGTGTTAGTCCCATCACACACACAGACCTTTATTTTCTTCCAGAAGCACCTATAGGACTTGAAGTGTGTTAGTCCCATCACACAGAGCTCCTCTATTTTCTTTGCAGAAGCACCCATAGGACTTCTAGTGTGTTAGTGGCATCACACAGAGCTCCTATATATTCTTCTCAGCAGCACCCACAGGACTTCTAGTGTGTTAGTGGCATCACACAGAGCTCCTCTATTTTCTTTGCAGAAGCACCTACAGGACTTCTAGTGTGTTAGTGGCATCACACAGAGCTCCTCTATTTTCTTTGCAGAAGCACCCACAGGACTTCTAGTGTGTTAGTGGCATCACACAGAGCTCCTCTATTTTCTTTGCAGAAGCACCCACAGGACTTCTAGTGTGTTAGTGGCATCACACAGAGCTCCTCTATTTTCTTTGCAGAAGCACCCACAGGACTTCTAGTGTGTTAGTGGCATCACACAGAGCTCCTCTATTTTCTTTGCAGAAGCACCCACAGGACTTCTAGTGTGTTAGTGGCATCACACAGAGCTCCTCTATTTTCTTTGCAGAAGCACCCACAGGACTTCTAGTGTGTTAGTGGCATCACACAGAGCTCCTCTATTTTCTTTGCAGAAGCACCCACAGGACTTCTAGTGTGTTAGTGGCATCACACAGAGCTCCTCTATTTTCTTTGCAGAAGCACCCAGGACTTCTAGTGTGTAAGTGGCGTCACACAGAGCTCCTCTATTTTCTGCAGAAGCACCCACAGGACTTCTAGTGTGTTAGTGGCATCACACAGAGCTCCTCTATTTTCTTTCAGAAGCACCCACAGGACTTCTAGTGTGTTAGTGGCATCACACAGAGCTCCTCTATTTTCTTTCAGAAGCACCCACAGGACTTCTAGTGTGTTAGTGGCATCACACAGAGCTCCTCTATTTTCTTTGCAGAAGCACCCACAGGACTTCTAGTGTGTTAGTGGCATCACACAGAGCTCCTCTATTTTCTTTGCAGAAGCACCCACAGGACTTCTAGTGTGTTAGTGGCATCACACAGAGCTCCTCTATTTTCTTTGCAGAAGCACCCATAGGACTTGTAGTGTGTTAGTGGCATCACACAGAGCTCCTATATTTTCTTCTCAGCAGCACCCACAGGACTTCTAGTGTGTTAGTGGCATCACACAGAGCTCCTCTATTTTCTTTGCAGAAGCACCCATAGGACTTCTAGTGTGTTAGTGGCATCACACAGAGCTCCTATATATTCTTCTCAGCAGCACCCACAGGACTACCGACTACAATGTCTGGAAGACCGCCAAGGGGAGGCAGAGCGTGCAGAGCCAAGAACACAGGGCAGGCAGGCTCTGTTTCTAGTGGACGTGGCCGTGGACGTGGACGTGGTCGTGCATCGTCATCAGCACGTGGCCATGGGACACGCGCGTCTTTGTTTTCGGCAGCTGGACATGTGGAGCCGCATCATGCTGAAGGCTTGGTAGAATGGATGACCAAGCCCTCCTCATCCTCCTCATCCTCTCTCACCCAGGCTCAGGGTACTGACAGAGCATCATCAGCCACCCCTTCCCTAGACCCACCATGTCCTCCTGAGGAGTCCCCCGAACTCTTTGAGCACAGTGTTGGGTACATGCTCCAGGAGGATGCCCAACGATTCGAAGGCTCGGATGACGATACCCAGCTTGAGGAATCTGGCAGTACTGTTCCACCAGCTGCAGCTTACTGCCAGGTTTGCTCTAGTGGTGAAGAGGGAGGGGATGATGAGGTCACTGACTCCACGTGGGTGCCTCAAGGGAGAGAGGATGAGGAGGAGGACGAGGAGGAGGAGGATGCGGCGTCACATGTCCAACGAGGCAGGATGCCCCCTGGAGGCCAGGTAGAGGCCAGCACAGCAACTGTACAACACCGCAGAGCTCCGCCTGTGCAGGGCGCTGCCTCTGCACGTTATCAGAAAAGTTCTTTGGTGTGGGCCTTTTTTGAGACGAGTGCAGCAGATCGCACCACTGCTATTTGCAATATTTGTCTCAAGCGTATCTCGCGTGGCCAAAACATCAGCCGCTTGGGCACGACAAGCATGACCAGACATATGGCGACCTGCCATGCAGCTCGTTGGCAGGCACACATAAAAGACCCACACCAAAGAACTAAGCGGACCTCTCCTTGCTCCTCAGCTGGGATCTCCATCCCCACTACACCTTCAGTCCTCTCTGAAAGCTGCTCTGAGAGGACTGAAGGTGTAGAATTAGGTGTGTCACAACCAAGTACTTGCAGTACACCGACGTCCGATTGCAGCAGGCAAATTTCCCTGCCCCAGCTGCTGGACCGTAGAAAGAAGTACACTCCCAGCCATCCACATGCCCAGCGGTTGAATGCTAGCCTGGCTAAATTGCTAGCACTTCAACTGCTGCCTTTTCAGTTGGTAGACTCGGCCCCCTTCCGTGAGTTTGTTCAATGTGCGGTTCCTCAGTGGCAGGTTCCCAAACGCCACTTTTTCTCGCGGAAGGCGATTCCGTCTCTCTACCGGCATGTGGAGGGCAATGTCCATGCCTCGCTGGACAGGGCGGTCAGCGGTAAGGTGCATATTACCACTGACTCATGGTCCAGCAGGCATGGACAGGGACGGTACCTTTCTTTCACGGCCCATTGGGTCACTCTATTGGCAGCTGGGAGGGATGCAGGACAAGGTGCAGTAGTGTTGGAGGTTGTTCCGCCACCACGCCTCCAAAACGCTACTACTGCTACTGGTTGTGACACACCTCTCTCCTCCACCCCCTCCTCTTCTTCTTCCTCCAGTGCTCTGTCCTTGGAACCAGCGGTGCTCCGTAGGCGTACAAGGGGCTACGCAAGTACGCAGGCAAAAAGATGCCATGCCGTGCTTGCGCTGGTGTGTTTGGGGGACAGGAGCCACACTGGGCCAGAGGTTCTGGCAGCTCTGCAGGGGCAGGCCGAGAGGTGGTTGACGCCACGTCAGCTTAAGCCAGGAATGGTCGTTTCTGACAATGGCACCAACCTCCTCTCCGCCCTGCGACAGGGGCAGCTCACCCATGTGCCCTGCATGGCTCACGTCCTCAACCTGGTGGTGCAGCGGTTCTTGGGCAGGTTCCCAGGCTTACAGGATGTCCTGAGGCAGGCCAGGAAAGTCTGTGTGCATTTCCGCCGATCTTATAATGCCAGTGCTCGGCTGACTGAGCTGCAAAAGGAGCTGAACCTGCCCAAGAACCGCCTAATATGTGACATGCCCACCAGGTGGAACTCAACGTTGGCCATGCTGCAGCGACTGCACACGCAGCAGAGGGCCATCAATGAGTACCTTTGCGACTACGGCACCAGGACAGGGTCAGGGGAGCTTGGTTTTTTTTCCCCACGTCAGTGGAGCATGATCAGGGATGCATGCACTGTCCTCTCACCATTTGAGGAGGCCACGAGGATGGTGAGCAGTGACAGTGCATGCATCAGTGACACTGTCCCTCTTGTCCACCTGTTGGAGCATACGCTGCGTGGGATAATGGACAGGGCACTTGAGGCAGAACAGAGGCAGGAAGAGGAGGACTTCCTTGCCTCTCAAGGCCCCCTTTATCCGGACAGTGTTCCTTCTGTCCCACCCATCACACAGGAAGAGGATGAGGAGGAGGAGGAGGAGGAGGATTGTGTGAGCATGGAGGTGGAGCCTGGCACTCAGCATCAGCAGCAGCAGTCTTTTAGGGATGATGTACAGTCCCAACAAACCAGTGGACTTGTACGTGGCTGGGAGGAGGTGGCTGGCGATCATGTCATCCTCAGTGACCCAGAAGACTCCGGACCGAATGCCTCAGCTAACCTACGCTGCATGGCCTCCCTGATCCTGCAAAGCCTGCGGAAGGATCCTCGTGTTCTTCGGATCAAGGAGAGGGACCATTACTGGCTGGCCACTCTCCTTGATCCGCGGTACAAGGGTAAGGTTGCGGACCTTATCTTGCCGTCGCAGAGGGAGCAGAGGATGAGACATCTCAGGGAGGCCTTGCAGAAAGGTCTGTGCAACGCGTTCCCAGAAACTGGGAGGCTACAAACTCCTGGTCCTGGGCGACGAGTTGCTGAGGCTTCGGTCAGTGGCAGAAGGAGCGGTGGGGAAGGTGGACGTCTGACCGATGCGTTCAGACAATTTTTTAGTCCGCAGCCCCAAGGTATGATCGGTTCCAGCAACCATCGCCAGCGTCTGATATACATGGTGCAGGAATACCTTGGGGCAAGGTCAGACTTGGACACCTTTCCCACCGAAAATCCTCTGGCTTACTGGGTCCTGAGGATGGATCACTGGCCAGAGCTTGCACAGTATGCAATTGAGCTACTGGCCTGTCCTGCCTCCAGCGTTCTTTCCGAACGCACATTCAGTGCTGCTGGAGGATTTGTGACTGATCATAGGGTGCGCCTGTCCACCGCCTCGGTTGATCGACTGACATTCATCAAAATGAATCAGTCTTGGATCACCACCAGCTACCAGGCACCTGAGGCGGATATAACCAAATAATTTTTAATGTCACATCCCTTCAAGACTGCCTATGCTGATGCTGAGTGACTGTCCTCTTATGTTCACTGACTATCCTCTTCCTCCTCCTCAATGATCCATGCCACCACACCAGTGCCTAAGGCACAATTTTTCAGCCCCTGTTTAACAGGGGCGTGTACTTACAATTTTTTAAAAAAATGCTTCGCAACACGTGTGACTGCTGTGCTCCAAGTACAGTATCTGTGAGGGCCGGGTTGCAGTGTTGTGGCACCAGCACCAGTGCCTAAGGCACAATTTTTCAGCCCCTGTTTAACAGGGGCGGTACTTACAATTTTTTAAAAAAATGCTTCGCAACACGTGTGACTGCTGTGCTCCAAGTACAGTATCTGTGAGGGCCGGGTTGCAGTGTTGTGGCACCAGCACCAGTGCCTAAGGCACAATTTTTCAGCCCCTGTTTAACAGGGGCGTGTACTTACAATTTTTTAAAAAAATGCTTCGCAACACGTGTGACTGCTGTGCTCCAAGTACAGTATCTGTGAGGGCCGGGTTGCAGTGTTGTGGCACCAGCACCAGTGCCTAAGGCACAATTTTTCAGCCCCTGTTTAACAGGGGCGTGTACTTACAATTTTTTAAAAAAATGCTTCGCAACACGTGTGACTGCTGTGCTCCAAGTACAGTCTCTGTGAGGGGTTGCAGTGTTGTGGCACCAGCACCAGTGCCTAAGGCACAATTTTTCAGCCCCTGTTTAACAGGGGCGGGTAATTACAAATCTTGATCTAATAGTTCACAGCAGGGCCCATTCCTGCGCCCACCAAGAGTAACTATGAGGGCCTGCAGTCTTGTGGCAACACCGTCCACCAACACCGCCAAAGGCCCAATTTTTCTGCCCTGTTCATCAGGTGCTTGCAATTACAAATCTTGATCTAATAACTCACAGCAGGGCCCATTCCTGCGCCCACCAAGAGTAACTATGAGGGCCTACAGTCTTGTGGCAACACCGTCCACCACCACCGCCAAAGGCCCAATTTTTCTGCCCTGTTCATCAGGTGCTTGCAATTACAAATCTTGATCTAATAACTCACAGCAGGGCCCATTCCTGCGCCCACCAAGAGTAACTATGAGGGCCTACAGTCTTGTGGCAACACCGTCCACCACCACCGCCAAAGGCCCAATTTTTCTGCCCTGTTCATCAGGTGCTTGCAATTACAAATCTTGATCTAATAACTCACAGCAGGGCCCATTCCTGCGCCCACCAAGAGTCACTGTGAGGGCTTACAGTCTTGTGGCAACACCGTCCACCACCACCACCACCAAAGGCCCAATTTTTCTGCCCTGTTCAACAGGTGCATGCAATTACAAATCTTGATCTAATAACTCACAGCAGGGCCCATTCCTGTGCCCACCAGTCTTGTGGCTACACCAACATCTAATAGGGCAAATTTCTGCAGAGTATATACGGCAGGCCCCTACTTTCAAACATCCAACTTACAAACGAATCCTACTTGCAAACGGAAATAGAAAACAGGAAGTGAGAGGAAATCTACCCCTAGGAAGGGAAATTCTATCATGTTAGATTTAATTTGGGAAAAAGGTATCTCCTCTCTACTGATGCTTTATCACCAATCCTTGTTTCAATTAAAACCCCACTTTTCCAAAAACATTTGTCATTGGGACGGAAAGTGAGGTGACATGTTCTGAACAGATGTGCAAAGACAGCAAATGTTACAGGGGTGATAACCCCTCCCTATGTTCTCCAAAAAGCATAAAAATAGATTTTTTTGGGATGGAGCTACACTTCATAATGTACCTGTTCAGATTCTACTTAAGAACAAACCTAAAGCCGCAAGTGGTTTTAAATGGCTTCTTTTTTTCCTTTACAAATGTCATTTTGTGCAAGGACAGTTCTAAACACGGGAAACACATGCCACTTCACAGGCATACTTTGGACACCCCCCAGGTACCATATTTAAAGGAAAATTTCACTTTTTTTTTTTCACTTTATGCATCATTAAAATGACTGCTCCCGAAAAAACGTTAGTTTTTAAAAGTTCTTTTTGCATTGATATATGTCCCCTGGGGCAGGACCCGGGTCCCCAAACCTGTTTTATGACATTAACATGCATATTGGCCGTTGTAATTAGCACTTTTGATTTCGAACGTTCGCGTCCATTATAACGTATAGGGTTCGAAAATTCGCGCGAACTTTCGGTCGGTTCGAAGGTTCTGGTGCGAACCGAACCCGGGGGTGTTCGGCTCCTCTTGAGATGCCAGCTTGTTGGCCCTCCTCCGAAGAGTCCTCCCCCGGTCACCTACACGAGCTGTGGTGCCCCTCCAATAACGAGAGCACACCAGGACGCCTTGAATCCTCCTTCAGTTACTGGGCCTCGAGCTAACCTGCTCCGAGACTCGGGAATGGATGGATCCATGCCCCAGACGATGCGGGTCTGTGGGGCTCATCTAACTGACCATGTTTGCGGGATGGCTAGTGTTCCCAGGCCTGGGACCCCTCGTGGGGCTACCCCGGTCCAGAACCAGGAAACAGGACTGCGGCCGAACCCCGAACACGTGACTTCAGCACCTTAAGTACCCTTCCCCAGACTACCCAGCGGGGCCAGACGCACCCACTGATTGGCTCCGGGGAAGACTGATACCTAAGACGTCCAACCAGGCCTGGTTCTAGACCTGTCATGTGTACCTCACTGCACCCATGACCAGGCAGAATCCTAGTACAGCCCAGCCAAACTGATGCCAGAGCAAACCTGCACAATTAACCCTCAGAACCCCGTTACTATTCTGAGGGGAAAACTAAATTTCCACATATAGCGCACACTCGTTAAAGTGTGACCGCTACATAAACCAAAGGCTTACCTCAGCCGGCTGATTATGAGAAATTCCCGGATCGTCTCAAGCTCCTCGTTTCGGATTCTCAGGGTCACCTGTAAATCCTCCTGGCTGGCTCGCCATCTGACATGGACATTTTATAGATAGGTAACTCCTATCCTCATATTATGATTCCAAATTAATAATAACTACTGCAGTACACAAAAGATACACTCTGCATCTTTCCAAATAACTGTTCTGCTTTATTACGACGCAATTGAAGGTTTTTATACACATGATTACGTAGTAGAGCTGTACAATTAATCGTCAAGAATCGTTATCGCAATCTTCACTAAAGTGTTTCACAATTCTTTCTACGCAAAGAGTTCTCTCTGCTCTTCTGAAGCCACAGCCATCAAAAGAAAGGAAGAGAAAAACTGGGCAGTCTTCCAGGAATCAAAACATTCTTTATCAGTTGAACTTAAGTATAAACATTGTAACAATGGGTAAAAGTGTACTCGGCTTTCGGGGGTTATGCCGGGATGATGACCGCAGCTGCAGGCATCATTCTGGTACCGTTGTTTAGAGCGGGCGATTGGCTATCCAGGTATAACAACCAATGCGGCTAAAAGCCGCTCAACTGTTATACCGGAGGAGCAGGAGGGGATGTCCCTCCCTCCACCTCACGCCGCTCTTCCCGGGCCTCCTGTTCAATCGGAAAGGCCCGATCGAACATCCGGCGCTTCCGGTGGCTAGTGACAGACTGGAATAAAGCTAGAAAAGGCTTCATTCAAGTCTCCTGGATGTAAACACGGAAGCAACGTCACAACGTCACTTCCTGTTTACTCGGCTGCCAATGTCGCCGGATTTTAAAAAAATACACAGTATTCAGATACACCGTTTTCTGTGGTCTGAATACTTTGAAGTGTAAAGGAGGGATTGGAGGTCTTTTAGACCCGGATCCCTCCATAAAGAGTACCTGTCACCACCTATTACTGTCACAAGAGATGTTTACATTCCTTGTGACAGCAATAAAAGTGATTTTTATTTATGATATTAATTTTTTTATGATATTCATTTTTTTTAAGAAAAACACAATTTAATAACATAAAAATAAATAAAATATGAAAAAAAAAATTCAAAGCGCCCCCGTCACCGTGATCTTGTGCAGCAAAGAAAACGCATACAGAAGTCGCGCCTGTGTATGTAAATGGTGTTCAAATCCCACATGTGAGGTATCACCGCGATCGTTAGAGCGAGAGTAATAATTCTAGCACTAGACCTCCTCTGTAACTCTAACATAGTAAGCGTAAACATTTTTTTAAAGCGTAGCCTATGGAGATTTTTAGGTTCCAAAGTTTGTCGCCATTCCACAAGTGCGTGCAATTATAAAGCGTGACATGTTTGGTATATATTTACTCGGCATAACATCATCTTTCACATTATACAAAAAAATTGGGATAACTATACTGTTTTGTTTTTTTTTAATTCATGACAGTGTCCCTTTTCCCAAAAAGTTGCGTTTAAAACACTGCTGCACAAATATCGTGTGACATAAAATATTGCAACAATTGTCATTTTATTCTCTAGATTCTCTGCTAAAAAAATATATATAATGTTTGGGGGTTCTAAGTAATAAGTAATTTTCTAGCAAAAAATAGGGATTTTAACTTGTAAACACCAAATGTCAGAAATAGGGTTAGTCATGAAAGGGATTATATATATATATATATATATATATATATATTAATTTATTTTATTTTTAACCACTTAAGCCCCGGACCAATTTGCAACCAAAGGACCAGGCCCCTTTTTGCGATTCGGCACTGCGTCGCTTTAACTGACAATTGCGCGGTCGTGTGACGTGGCTCCCAAACAAAATTGGCGTCCTTTTTTCCCACAAATAAAGCCTTCTTTTGGTGGTATTTGATCACCTCTGTGGTTTTTATCTTTTGCGCTATAATCAAAAATAGAGCGACAATTTTGAAAAAAAATCAATATTTTTTACTTTTTGCTATAATAAATATCCCCAAAAAATATATAAAAAAACTTTTTTTTTCCCTCAGTTTAGGCCGATACGTATTCTTCTACATATTTTTGGTAAAAAAAAATCGCAATTAACGATTATTGATTGCTTTGCGCAAAAGTTATAGTGTTTACAAAATTGGGGATAGTTTTATAGCATTTTTATTAATATATTTTTTTTTTTACTAGTAATGGCGGCGATTAGCGATTTTTATTGTGACTGCGACATTATGGCGGACACATCGGACATTTTTGACACATTTTTGGGACCATTGTCATTTATACAGCAATCAGTGCTATATAAATGCACTTATTCCTGTGTAAATGACACTGGCAGTGAAGGAGTTAACCACTAGGGGGCGGGGAGGAGTTAAGTGTGGCTTGGCGTGGCTTGGCGTCTGACGTCACTGATCGTCTTTCCCGATGACAGGGAACAGATGATCAGTGTCAGTCGCACTAGGAAGCACGGGGAGAAGGTTTGTTTACACATACCTCTCCTCGTTCTTCAGCTCTGTGACCCGATCGCGGGACACCTGCGGCGATCGGGTCCGCTGGTCCCGCAGTCACGGAGCTTAGGACCAGGTTGCGCGACCCACGGCTGGGCTCTTAAAGAGACACGTACAGTTACGAGATTGTGCCCAGCCGTGCCATTCTGCCGATGTATATCGGTCCTTAAGCGGTTAAACTGTTACTTACATTTTTTTTTGATCACTTTTATAGCTGTCACAAGGGATGTAAACATCCCTTGTGACAGCAATAGTCATGTGACAGGTACTCTTTATGGAGGGATCTGGTATTTGCATAAAATTGAAGTGATTTCACTTCCGGGTTACCGCTATGGAGACCCAATCAAAGCCAATCCCAGCTTAGTTCGGGGGTCCGGCCAGCTGACTAGATATACTGTCTGGTTGCTCGAGTCTCCAAAATGGACAGAAGAGCCAGAGAGAGCTGTGGAAGGTTTTTTTTTTTTCCACAAAAATTTTTGGTATTGAACAAACAAAAGTCAGCAAACATTGAACAAAGTACAATGTACAACTACTTGGGATTCAGGATCCAGTAGTGTTATTTTTTTCCACAGTTATTCCAGACCGGATGCAATGAAGAGAGGATTATTTTAAATGTATTTTCCAATGACATGCAAACATTTGTTAAACTTGTATACATAGTAGTGCTTGTGTTGAAGATCAGGGGTATTATTGGACATATAAGATACCAATGGGACCAATGTCATCAGGTCCAACTATGGTTCAGTATTAGTAGTTCCCTTAAATCTTCAGCCCAACAGAGAATCCCTTGCCTTCAGTAAGCGGGTAGGTTATTATCATAAAAAGAGGGGGCACAGAGGGGAAGGGGGGGGATGGGAAACAGAAGAGAAAGAGAGGTCGGAAGGTAGGTAAAGAGGGGAAGGGTAGGGAGTAGAAGTAAAGGGGGGTGGGGGGGGGGTCACCTCTCCACCAAACTGGGTCCTCCGGATGAGGACGAGGAAGGTCAGTTACATATTAAGTGTGTATCTTAATCATCGGTCTGTCTGTCGGGAAAGTAGGATTTGTATTTCTCAGAGGATTTGAAATGGGTCCAACAGGCCCAGGTATTCGTGAATTTGTGCATTCTCTCTTGTGCGGTATGTATCAGTTCCTCTATTTCTTCGGTTCTGGAGATTCTCTGAAACCATTCTCTAATTGATGGGGATGTTGTTGATCTCCAGTGTATGGGGATACAAAGCCTGGCGGCATTGACCATAAACATGGCCAATGATTTGTAGTATGCTCGTTTGGATAAGGCGGTGTGGTGTAGCAGGTATTGAGCTGGCTCGAAGTTCAAAGTGTATGTGGTGATTTGTTCTATGAGAGAGTGCACCTCCCTCCAGAAGGGCTGAAGGAGGGCGCACTCCCACCAGATGTGGAGCATTGAGCCCACCTGAGATTTGCATCTCCAACATGTGTTCGGGGTAGTCGGTGAAAACTTGTGTAAGCGCTCGGGAGTTCTGTACCACTTGGTGATAATCTTATATCCATTCTCTTGTACTGCCACATTCATTGTCCCTTTGTGGGCGTATGTGTAGATGTCTGTCCAATTGTCGTCTGAGAGGGATATGTTCAGTTCTTTCTCCCAAGATACACGATTTACGTCGTCAGTAGGCCCCCTGTCTATAGCTCCTTGGAGTAGGGAGTAAATGTAGGAAATCACGTGTCTTTGTGGTGATGTTTGGGAGCATAGGGCTTCAAACGGTGTGAGTTGTCTATTCCAGGTAGTTATCGGGTTGTGTGAAAGAAGGAAATGTCGGAGTTGTCTATAGGTCCAAAATGGGAATGACTCAGTCTGGGATTGGGCAACTAGATTTTCAAAAGACCTAATCTGTCCCTTGTAAATCAAATGGTGGGCTAGTAGATCTTTTTGGGGCCATTCATTCACCAGGAAAGACTGCTCTTCCCCAGGAGAGAAGTCTGGGTTGTCCCTAAGAGGGGTCAATGGTCCGGGGTGTGAGGTGAGGCTTGGTGTGCCTAGCAAAGATTTGAGAGCTGTTAAGGAAGGGTGTATAAGCGGGTGGGTTTTTAAAGAAAGTGGCCAGTGTTTTGTTGCAATCCAGGGCAGCGAGTGTAGAGGGATGGGGGAAAAAGCGTTTTCCAAAGGCACCCAAGTTTTTTGTCTTCTGTGCACCTTCCAGTCTACTATCCTAGCAAGTTGGCACGCGAGATAGTACTTATGTAGGTCAGGTAGTCCAATGCCCCCTGATGTTTTGGTTCGTGTAAGAGGGGTATATTTAATGCGTGGGGAGTTATTACTCCATATAAATGCTGAACACGCTTGTCGGTAAGATTTGAAGAAAGATGACGGCAAGTGAATGGGGATTGTCTGCATAAGGTATAGCATTCGTGGGAGTATCACCATCTTGATAAGAGCTGAACGTCCGAACCAAGATATGTTCAGATTTGCCCAGTCTTGCAGATCCTTCTGGATTTTAGAAAGAGTAGACTGGAAGTTGCACCTGAAGAGGTCTGACAAGCTTGTGGTGATTTGGGTGCCTAGGTATGTGATGTATTCACTCTTCCATATGAAGGGGAACGAATCTTTACAATGGGTGACTTCCTGGGGGGGGGAGGGATATATTGAGCGCGTGTGATTTGGCATAATTAACCTTGAATCCCGAGAGGGACCCAAAATGATGTATATCGTCTAATAGATTAGGGAGGGAGATACGTGGGGATTTCAAGGAGAGGAGAATGTCGTCTGCAAACGCTGCTACTTTAAATTCATAGTTTGCTATTTGGATACCGTTTATGTCTGGATTCGCTCTCAGTCTGTTGAGGAGAGGTTCGAGTGTGAGTACAAAGATGAGCGGGGAGAGCGGGCAACCCTGGCATGTCCCGTTGGAGATAGAGAAGGCGTCCGACAGGTGACCGTTGACTTTGACCCTCGCCGAGGGTGATTTATACAGAGCATCTATATAGGCACACATGCGAGGGGGGAGACCGACCCCCTTAATCACTTCACGCATGTAGTCCCAGGTCACTCTGTCGAACGCCTTCTCCGCGTCCAAAGAGAGAAGGAAGCCCTGCGTCTTTGTAGATGTCAGCCAATGGTGTAGGTTAAGCGTTCTGGTGGTATTGTCCCTGGCTTCTCTACCGGGGATGAAGCCCACCTGGTCAGGTGATATCAGTGAGGGTATAAAGGGAAGAAGGCGATTTGCTAAGATTTTCGCAAACAGCTTAATGTCTGTATTGAGAAGAGAAATGGGTCTATAATTGGCAGCCTGTGCAGGATCCTTGCCCTCCTTCGGGATCACAGCAATGTGTGCTTCTAACATCCTACCCGGTTGTGAGGACGGGTCTGCAAGGTAGTTGAATGTGGATAAAAGTTTGGGGGACAATGTCTCAGAGAAGGTTTTATAGTAAATGAGTGATAGCCCATCCGGGCCCGGGCTCTTGCCTGTCTTCATTTGTTTCATGGCTGCCGCAAGTTCCTCTGCCTCGATGGGGCCACTAATGGAGTCTGCCTGTTGAGGGGTAATTGGTTTGGGAGCGAACTCGCCTATATATTCCCTAAGCTTTATTTCCCTGAGGTCAAATGCTTCAGGGGTCTGCTTCTCTTGTGTTAAATTATAAAGATTGGAATAAAAGGACTCAAATTGTTTTGCTATGTCATCATTTTTAGAGTGTAACGTGCCGTGGCGATCGCGAATGTGGTGTACCGTGGAGGATGATTTGGCATTCTGTATTGTGCGGGCCAATAGTCTCCCACTTTTGTTGCCCTGTTCGTAGAAGACCCGCTGTTTCAGGACATACCTTCGTCGTGTGTGTTTGCCTAGTTCGTCTAGTAGTAGGGAGCGAGTGAAAGTCAGGTCTTGGAGAGTTTGTAGGGATGTTGAGTGTTTATGGGCCGTTTCAAGGTGTTTAATTTTTTTTATTAGGTCGTTAATTAGACCTTGTTGTCTTTTTTTAGCCTCCGCAGCTAATGAGATGAGTCTCCCCCTGATGACACATTTATGGGCTTCCCAAAGAGTTACAGGCGTTGTCTCATGGGAATCGTTTTCAGTGAAGTACTGTTGCATGGATGTCTGAATCTGGGATACTGCTACTGGGTCTTTCAGCAGCGAGGCGTTAAGTCGCCAGGATTTTGTCCTTTTGGTTGAGTCAGGGAAAGTAAGGGTAATCATGATAGGGTTGTGGTCAGAGAGAAACATCGGTTCTATTGAGGCTTGGGTTAGGAAGGATAGGTCAGCTTGGGAGAGAAAAAAGTAATCTATCCTGGAGTACTTTTGGTGGTGGGGGGGGGAGTAGAAGGTATAATCTTTGTCGCTCGGATGTAGGGTGCGCCACGTGTCATGTAGAGTGAGGGTCTGCATTTGCAGCTTGATCTGTTTAAGCGCCCTGAAGGGGAGGGAAGAGGAGCCTGAAGATGTGTCTAGAATCGGGTTGAGAGGGACATTGAAGTCTCCTCCCAATAGGACCAGACCTTTCTGAAAGGCCGACAAAAGGTCGCCTATCTTTCTGAAGAAGGAAACCTGATGTTCGTTAGGGCAGTATATGTTCGCCAATGTGAGGGGCCTGTCTCTGTAAGTGCCTTTGATAAATAGGTATCTGCCCTCAGGGTCTATTAGTGAGTCTGACATTGTGAAATTAGCATGTTTGGAGATTAAAATGGTCACCCCTTTTGTCTTGGCGTTTGGATTTGTGGCATGGAAAGCGGTCCTATAGATGTGGTTCAGCAGTTTAGGGGTAGCATCCGTTTTGAAGTGCGTCTCCTGGAGGAAAAGAAAGTGTGCTCTGTGTTTGGTTAGTTCGGATAAGATCTGCGACCTTTTTTCAGGTGTGTTCAGTCCCTTAACATTCAGCGAGACGCATTTCAAAGAGAGCTGTTGTTCAAACGGTCGAGTATCCTGCATTGTGAGAAATAAGTTATCACGCAGATCAGCAGGTAATGGGGCTTAAAGTGTTAGTGGGTGGAGAGGTGACCCCAAGAGGGTGAGGGAGAAGGACTGTTAGGAAGAGGGGGGGGGTGGGTTTAGTGGGACGCAAGAAGGGTATAGTCCTGGTTGGGAAAGGTAGCAGGCCAGGGCGGGGCCACTGGGTATAGGGGGAAGGGGGAAAGAGAGAGGGGAGGAACTGAAAGAGGGGGGGAGGGGGGGGGGGGGTTAGTGTGGGTTACACAGGTAGTAAGTAGCAGGGGAAGAGGGGAAAAAAAGGGGGGGGGGATACCAGAGGTGGATATAGAAAGTCTAGTCCACCGTAGTATGTACAACTGGCTGGTCAGCAAGCGTCCTTGTGGACTGCTGTGTGGGGAACTGAGTACTGGGAGGGATTGGATGCCAGTGCACCCGTGAGGACTCTGGGGGCTTAAAAAGGGGGAATTTCAAGAAAACTAAAGGTGGGCAGTAAGATCACGTCCACTTTGGTCAATAACATAGACCTGAGTGTAGAAGAGGCTTCTCAATGTGTTAAGCAAAGCGAGGGGATTAACTAGAGACCATTTAAACAATAGTAGTTACAGCATATCACCTCTGTTGGTCTGTCCTGCAGTTGTTCATAACACGTCTATCATAGAGCAAGAAGCCAGAGGACGGTTAGAGGGGTCAGGAGTTGGGTTATAGGCAAGTTAGAACACATCTCCGTCCTCTGACTTCCTCTGCAGAGACCCGTGCATTAGTAAAAGCCTCCTGCAATTGAAATGCTAATGACAAGCTAGGTTTAGACATGCGTGTCAGATTATTGGTCCACGTGTCATTGGGTTTTACGAAAAGAAAAGCATCCTATGGAGCATGTAAGGGTTCTATCTATGACCTGGTGTCTGAATTGATCGTTAAGGCGGGAGATGTAAGGGGGATCAGGAAGGAGCGGGTAATCGTTACCTGGTCAGCTATTATCATTATACATATAGTGCGTTTAAACGTGTTACCTGGCCAGTAAGGCAATGGTGTCTTAAGCACGTCATCCAATGTAGGTACATAAATAGACAAGAGACCCAAGGGGCGACTCCCCACCCAGATCGGCAGGTTTAGGACTAGGGTTACTAGTCAGATATAGCCGGGTGTTGTGCAAGCATGTCGCCCGACACAGCCTGCTTAGAGGGAGAGTGTCGCGGTTCTGCAGACGGTGAGGTGTCATCCCCTGGGTCCTGTAATCAGCCAAACAAAGCATAAGCATTTAAGGTGCATAAAACGAAAAGAGAAAACAAAAAGAAAAAAAATTGGAAAAAAGAGAAAGGAGCAAAACAACTAAAAAAAAAGACCAGGGGAGGAAGTCCTCAATTGGACATACCACCCGGTTACTTCTCTGCCTCCACTCCTCCTTTTTAAAAGATGACACTCTCAGACATAAAGTTCCCCTTCTATACATTTGACACAAGTTCCAAAGGTGCTGTCACTGTGACCATTACTTGGGGTCGTAGGTGGTCTAATGCTTACTTCAAAAGTCACAGTCTGGACAAAGATAGTTACTCACGCTGGTCCGGTAGGGTCTGACAAGGCGGCATTACAGGAGCGGTGCGGTGGTTAAAACCTGCGGGTGAAGAGTCTCGCGAAGCAGGAGACAGTCCAGTATAGGTGGCGGGGCCTCTGAAGTGTAAACAAAAACAATGTCACTTACTTGACCACACGAGAAGCCTTATAGCTGCTGCGAGTTCTTATTCACGCCTCCTGACGGTCCCGTCTCGGTGTGGCGTGATTCGGGCTGCGGGAAAAGTGGTCCCGGCGTGATAGGCGGTTCTCCGGAGATGAAAGTTCCAGTCCGCGTCTTCTGGATCTTTGTCTGTGTGTTTTTGGCGATGGGTTGATCGTTACTTGCTTCCATGGCTCCGACGGGAAGTAGAAGGAACACCAATCCGGAAGGTCCATGTTTGGGATGTCAAGTTGTTCACAGAAGGCTGGAAGGTCATCAGGGGTTCGGAGTATTGCAGTGCGCCCTCTAGCTGTGGCCGACAGGGAGAATGGGAACTTCCAGCGATATGGTATGTTGCGATTGCGAAGGACGTCCAGCAGGGGGCGTAGGGATCTTCGGTTCTGTAACGTAATTTGCGATAGGTCTTGAAATAACTTGATTTCAGCACCGTTAAACAAAATGCGGCCCCTCAGTCTGGCTTTGCGTAGTATTTCCTCTTTCAAGGGGAAATTTACTATACAACAAACGATGTCTCTTGGTGGTTCAGTGTCTCGTGGTGGGGGTCTAAGTGCGCGATGGAATCTTTCCATCTCAATAGGGGTATCCACCGGGCGGTCAAGTAAATCATTAAAAATAGTGCAGATTGCTTGCAATAATCCCGGGGTTTCGATACTCTCCGGTACCCCTCTCACCCGCACATTGTGGCGGCGCCCCCTTTTGTCGAGGTCCTCCACTTGGCGGTGGAGCTCGAATATGTGTGGTAGTTGGGCATCGTATGTTTTTTGTACCTGCCTGATGGCCATAGCTTGTGCTTGAGAGGCTTGTTCCACATCTGATAGCCTGTGCGTCATGGTTTGGATGTCCGCCTTCAGGTCGGATATGGCCGCCGTGATGGTGTGCCTAATGTCCAGGGCGACTTTTTGTAGATCATTCTGCAGGTCAAGGAGGCTCGGGGGGTGAGCGAGGTTATCGCTGTAATCCATTCCCGAAGCAGAGCTGCCGCTGCAGTGGGAGGTGGGAGATGAGGCCTGCGGGGCCTGCAAGGCCTGTTGCACTGGCGGCGCCTCGTGCTTTCCTGATTTCTGAGCACGGAAAAGCTCCGGGATATTCTTCCCTGGTTGGGAGCTGGGGTCGGTCACCGATCTAGGGGTTGAGGTGCTTCTGTTGGTTCTGCCCATCTCTCTTTGCGTTGTTATATCCCGAGTATTCAGCGTAATGAGTCCTCACTGTCCCTCACACAGAAAGCAGCGACTGCATTTTCTGTGCCAGCTGCCAGTGCCCACTGTTCCACCTACCAGTGCCACCTATCAGTACCCACCAGTGCCCACAGTGCCACCTATCAGTACCCACAGTGCCCCATCAATTCCCACCAGTGCTGCCAATCAATGCCCATCAGTGTCTCATAATCAGTGCCACAGATCAGTGATGCCTATCAGTGTCACATACCAGTGTCCATCAGTGCCACCCATCAGTGATCATCAGTGCTTATCAGTGCCGCTTATCAGTGCCACCTATCAGTGCCACCTATCAGTGCCAACCATCAGTGCCACCTATCAGTGCCGCCTCATCAGTGCTTATCAGTGCCCCCTATCAGTGCCCATTAGTGCTGCCTTATCTGTGCCCATCAGTGCCACCTATCAATGCCCATCAGTGCAGCCTTATCAGAGCACATGAGTGAAGGAGAAAAATTACCTGTTTTCAAAATTTTATAACAAACTATGAAACAGTTTTTTTTTTTTTTGCTAAATAAAACAAAAAAGGACCTAAAATTTTGAAAAAAACAAAACAGCAGCAATTAAATACCACCAAAAAAAAGCTCTATCTGTGTGTAAAAAAATATAAAAATGTAATTTGGGTACAGTGTAGTATGACCGCGCAATGGTCATTCAAAAAGTGACAGCTCTGAAATCTCAAAATTGGTCTGGGCAGGAAGGGGGTTTATGTGCCCAGTAAGCAAGTGGTTAAACGGGCTGTGTTGGAAAAAATTTAAAACATTCTTAGTAGGTTTCTAAGAGATAATATTGCAGTATATATATCACTGGGCTCAAGTTCTGCTAGTCCTTGGAAAGAATACAATGTAACAAAATCTCTGAAAGAATACAATGTAACACAATCTCTGAAAGAATACAATGTAACACAATCTCTGAAAGAATACAATGTAACACAATCTCTGAAAGAATACAATGTAACACAATCTCTGAAAGAATACAATGTAACACAATCTCTGCAACAACACTATAATATAATAGAAAAAAATAAAATAATAATTTCTTCTTTAAACACTTTGAATGACAATTGCGCGGTCATACAACACTGTACCCAAATTAAAAATTTTCATTTTTTTCCCACAAATAGAGCTTTCTTTTGGTGGTATTTAATCACAGCTGGGGTTTTTATTTTTTGCTAAACAAACAAAAAAAGATGGAAAATTAAAAAAAAAAAAAAAAACATGTTTAATAGTTTGTTATAAAATTTTGCAAACAGGTAATTTTTCTGCTTCATTGATATGCGCTGATGAGGCGGCACTGGTGGGCACTGATAGGCTGCACTGGTGGGCACTGATAGGTTGCACTGGTGGGGACAGATAAGGTGGCACTGGTGGGGACAGATAAGTCGGTACTGATGGGCACAGCAAAGATGGCACTGATGTCCCTCTCACTGCCGCCGGTGATCGGCTTTTTTTTTTTCTCCTCACGCTGTCAGCGCGAGGAGGAAAAAAAGCCGATTGCCGGCTCTGTTATTATCACATGATCAGCTGTCATTGGCTGACAGCTGATCACATGGTAAGTGGTCGGGAACGACCCCTTACTCGGATCTGTCTCACAGACTCGCTGATCACAGAGCCCATCAGGGGGCTCGCAGGCCGCTCGTTGCCGGGGCAACGTCAATAGACGTCGTCCCGGCATCTTAGATCCGTTCATTCGGCTATAGCGTGGATCCCAGGTGGTTAAGAGCCCTCCCATGCCATGGAGCCGAGCAGGGGCCATCTTCCCCTCAGTCGGCAGCTCAGTCGGCAGACATCCAGAAAGCAGCGGAGACGACCGGAGCTCAGGGGGAGGGCACCTCTCCTGCCGCCACTAAAAGTGATCTCGCAGCAAATCCGCCGCGGAGACAACTTTTATCTTAAAGAGAAACACAGGGCGTTCCTGAAAACACCGGGGTATGGCAGCTAGCTGCTGCCATAAACACAGTATTTAGCGTCAAAGTACAGACGTACGGGTACGTCGTTTTGCGTGAAGTGGTCAGCCACTTACGGACCGCCCGCCGTCGATATACGTCGGTACTTTGACACTAAATACCATTGTTATGGCAGCAGATAGTTGCCATAACCCCGGTATTTTTTTCGGGCGGTCCGTTTTAAGATAAAAGTGGTCTCTGCAGCGGATTTGCCACAAGATTACTTTTATCGTCGGTGGGAGAGGTGCCCCCCAACTCCCGCCACATCCCTGGCATCTCCGCCGCTTACCGAATCGGTCGGTAGTGACGGAGACGATCCGGTTCTTTTCCCTGATGGGCAGGAAGTCGAGTGAGAGAATGATGGCCCCCACTCTACAAGTGTTGTGTGTTCAGAGATGGTATTCTGCGTACCTTGGGTGTAACGAGTGGTTATTTGCGTTAGTTGCCTTTCTATCATCTGGAACCATCATCATCTGCCCATTCTCCTCTGACATCAACACAGCGTTTTCCTCTACACAACTGCCGGTGGGTGTATATACTTTTAACCACTTCCGGACCGCCGCACGCCAATGTACGTCCCTAATTTGGGGATGGATATCGTTGTTATGGCAGCAGCTAGCTGCCATAACCCCGTTATCCCCGTGTTCGGCCGGCAGTCCGGTACAAGATAAAGGTGGTCTCTGTGGCGGATTCGCCGCAAGATCACTTTTATATATGTCGGGAGAATGCCCCCCCCCCTCCCGGCGCGATCTGGTGCCCTCCGTTCCTTACCGGAGCCGTCAGCAGCGGCTGTCTCCTGGGCTGACATGGAGACGAATGAGGGGAAGATGGCCCCCATCCGTCTCCATGACACTGCAGGGCAGAAGCAACGTCATAACGTCACTTCCACCCATAGCTCCTAAAGGTCAATTTTTTTTTTTTCTAAATGACAAATTATTATTTTTTTTTTTTATTGCATTGTAGTGTAAATATGAGATCTGAGATCTTTTTGACCCCCAGATCTCACATTTAAGAGGTCCTGTCATGCTTTTTTTTCTATTACAAGGGATGTTTACATTCCTTTTAATAGGAATAAAAGTGACAGATTTATTTTTATTTTTGTAAAAATAAAAGGTAAAATAAATAAGAAAAAAAAAACGCGCTCCGTCCCGCCGAGCTCGCGTGCAGAAGCGAACGCATACGTGAGTAGCACCCGCATATGAAAACGGTGTTCAAACCACACATGTGAGGTATCGCCGCGATCGGTATAGTGAGCAATAATTCTAGCCCTAGACCTCCTCTGTAACTCAAAACATGCAACCCTTAGAATTTTTTAAATGTCGCCTATGGAGATTTTTAAGGGTAAGCGTCTGTCGCCATTCCACGAGCAGGCGCAATTTTGAAGCGTGACATGTTGGGTATCAATTTACTCGGCGTAACATTATCTTTCACAATATAAAAAAAAAATTGGGCTAACTTTAGTATTCTCTTATTTTTTAACAAAAAAAAGTGTATTTTTTTTAAAAAAAAGTGCGCTTGCAAGACCGCTGAGCAAATATGGTGTGACAGAAAGTATTGCAATGACCGCCATTGTATTCTCTAGGGTGTTAGAAAAAAAATGTACAATGTTTGGGGGTTCTAAGTAATTTTCTAGCAAAAAAAAACAGTTTTTAACTTGTAAACGCCACATCTAAAAAAAAAAAGAGGCCCGGTCTTAAAGTGGTTAAGGTATGCAGCAGACAGATTCAGAAGGCACAACAGTTGTGAATGAATGAATAATTTGTATAGCGCTACAATGCGAACTGAATCGCCTCTAGTAAAATTACCGGACACGCATTTTATTTTTGTAAGTAGTAATACAGTTACCGTATATACTCGAGTATAGGCCGACCCAAATATAAGCCGAGGCACCTAATTTTACCACCAAAAAATGGGAAAACGTATTGACTCGAGTATAAGCCTAGGGTGAGAAATGCGCAGCTACTGTAAGTGGAAAAGAGGGTCAACAATGCCCATTAGCAGCCTCACTGTGCCCATTTGCATGCCTCACTGTGCCCATTTGCAGCCATAGGTCCCCCGAACTTCAAACTTGGTAGTTATGGGTTCCTAGATGCCCCCTAGCTGCAGCCAAAATTTGGTTCCCGAAATGACATTGCTGCAGATGGACACAGTTGACCGAATTTGGGGCCCTGTATCTTGGGGCCACTTGGTGCTAGGAACCCCAAATTTGGATATGTTGTAGTGTTGGTTCCACTGGGTTTGGGGTTCCTAGCACCAAGTGGTCCCGACATACGGAACCCCAAATCGGGTCGGAAAATGTCACACACTTTTCTGCAGCAGAGAATGACATTTTCCGAACCGACTTTGGGGCCCCGTATCTTGGGGCCACTTGGTGCTAGGAACCCCAAATTTGGATATGTTGTAGTGATGGTTCCACTGGGCTTGCACACCAAGGTTCCTAGCACCAAGTGGCCCCGAAATACGGGGCCCCAAAGTCGGGTCGGAAGATGTCATTCTCTGCTGCAGAAAAATGCTTGACTAGTATAAGCCGAGAGGGGCACTTCAGCAAAAACGCGGCTTATACTCGAGTATATACGGTATATAAGCTCATTAAAAACAAACTGCTTTATGCACAATAATTGAAAAATGCAGCTCTTGAAATATTTACATTTTACAGCAGTTGATGCATTGTCAAATTACCGGTATTTATTGCTACATTTTTTTATTACTATAGAATTTAGAATAATAATTCCGCTCATAGTCCTATAAATATCCCTGCAGCCCAGGGACTGTAGGTCGCGGGTTTCTGTTCTGTAATTGCGTATTCTTGCTGAGAATTGGCAATCTCTAGGTGATTAATAGTACGTTTCTGTCATTAATTGTACACCACCTCTGCTAATTGTACATCTCTGTTCTGATCCTCCTATTGTAGAAATGGCGCACGTGTTTGTGATAAGAAAGGAAGAGCAATCCCCCTGTGCAGAATTTTATGAGTTACTGTAACTCCCAGCAAGAAATTAGACTTCGGTAACCAGGGAAAAAAAACAGATTTTTGACATGGATCACCTTAACCGCTTCAGCCCCGGGAGAATTTACCCCCTTCCTGACCAGAGCACTTTTTGCGATTCGGCACTGCGTCGCTTCAACTGACAATTGCGCGGTCGTGCGACGTGGCTCCCAAACAAAATTGGCGTCCTTTTTTCCCCACAAATAGAGCTTTCTTTTGGTGGTATTTGATCACCTCTACATTTTCTTATTTTTTGCGCTATAAACAAAAAAAGAGCGACAATTTTGAAAAAAACACATTATTTTTTACTTTTTGCTATAATAAATATCACCAAAAATATATAAAAAAACATTTTTTTTCCTCAGTTTAGGCCGATGCGTATTCTTCTACATATTTTTGGTAAAAAAAAAAAATGCAATAAGTAATTATTGATTGGTTTGCGCAAAAGTTATAGCATTTACAAAATAGGGGATAGTTTTATAGCATTTTTATTAATAATTTTTTTTTAAAATGGCGGCGATCAGCGATTTTTATCGCGACTGCGACATTATGGCGGACACATTGGACATTTTTGACACATTTTAGGGACCATTGTCATTTATACAGCAATCAGTGCTATACAAATGCACTGATTCCTGTGTAAATGACACTGGCAGTGAAGGGGGTTAACCACTAGGGGGCAGTGTAGGGGTTAAGTGTGTCCTAGGGGCGTGTTTCTAACTGTATGTGTGACACGTCACTGATCTCTGCTCCTATCACACGGAGCAGAGCTCAGTGACACTGTCACTAGGCAGAACGGGGAGATGCTTGTTTACAATAGCGCCTCACCGTTCTTCCTCTCCGTGAGGCGATCACGGGTATCCCCACGGTGTTCGAGTCTGCAGACCTGCAACCCGACTCACGGAGCTTCCGTGGGCACGCGCCTGCAGGCCACCTCTTAAAGGGCAACGTACAGGTACGTGATTCTGCCTGTATGTGCTCTTCTGCCGCAGTATATCTGCGTGAGTCGGTCGGGAAGCGGTTAATATGCATATATTTTTTGTAAACCTTTAAATGAAATAATAAAAAATAAAAAAAACGACATTCAGTGCCTTGAAAAAGTATTCATACCCATTGAAATTTTCAACATTGTGTTATGTTACAACCAAAAACATAAATATGTTTTATTGGGATTTTATGTGATAGACCAACACAAAGTGGCACATAATTGTGAAGTGGAAGGAAAATGATAAATGGTTTTCACAATTTTTTACAAATAAATATGTGAAAAGTGTGGGGGGTACATTTGTATGGCGCCCCCCGGAGTCAATACTTTGTAGAACCTCCTTTCTGTGCAATTACAGCTGCAAGTCTTTTTGGGGATGTCTCTATGAGCTTTGCACATCTAGAAAGTGACATTTTTGTCCATTCTTCTTTGCAAAATATCTCAAGCTCTGTCAGATTGGATGGAGAGCGTCTGTGAACAGCAATTTTCAAGTCTTGCCACAGATTCTCAATTGGATTTAGGTCTGGACTTTGACTGGGCCATTCTAACACATGAATATGCTTTGATCTAAACCATTCCATTGTAGCTCTGGCTGTGTGTTTAGGGTCGTTGTCTTGCTGGAAGGTGAACCTCCGCCCGGTCTCAAGTCTTTTGCAGACTCTAATGCCGCGTACACACGAGCGGAGTTTCCGTCGAAAAAATCTTGGATGGTTTTTCCGACGGAATTCCACTCAAGCTTGGCTTGCATACACACGGTCACACAAAAGTTCGCTGAACTTTCGACCGTCAAGAACGCGGTGACGTACAACACTACAACGAGCCAAGAAAATAAAGTTCAATGTTTCCGAGCATGCGTCAAATTGTTTCCGAGCATGCTTAGGAATTTTGCGCATGGGAATTGCTGCAGACGATCGGAATTTCCGATCGGAACTTTTTCCGACCAAAAAATTGAGAACATGCTCTCAATCTTTTGCTTCCCGGCACTCTGTACATAATGCACTTCCGATCCCTGCACTCTGTACATAATGCACTCCTGATCCCTGCACTCTGTACATAATGCACTCCTGATCCCTGCACTCTGTACATAATGCACTCCTGACCCCTGCACTCTGTACATAATGTACTGCTGGTGCCTTCACTCTGTACATAATGCACTTCTGATCCCTGCACTCTGTACACAATGCACTTCTTATCCCTGCACTCTGTACATAATGCACTTCTGATCCCTGCACTCTGTACACAATGCACTTCTTATCCCTGCACTCTGTACATAATGCACTCCTGATCCCTGCACTCTGTACATAATGCACTCCTGATCCCTGCACTCTGTACATAATGCACTCCTGATCCCTGCACTCTGTACATAATGCACTCCTGATCCCTGCACTCTGTACATAATGCACTCCTGATCCCTGCGCTCTGTACATAATGCACTCCTGATCCCTGCACTCTGTACATAATGCACTCCGGATCCCTGCACTCTGTACATAATGCACTCCCGATCCCTGCACTCTGTACATAATGCACTCCCGATCCCTGCACTCTGTACATAATGCACTCCCGATCCCTGCACTCTGTACATAATGCACTCCCGATCCCTGCACTCTGTACATAATGCACTCCCGATCCCTGCACATAATGCACTCCCGATCCCTGCACTCTGTACATAATGCACTCCCGATCCCTGCACTCTGTACATAATGCACTCCCGATCCCTGCACTCTGTACATAATGCACTCCCGATCCCTGCACTCTGTACATAATGCACTCCTGATCCCTGCACTCTGTACATAATGCACTCCTGATCCCTGCACTCTGTACATAATGTACTGCTGGTGCCTTCACTCTGTACATAATGCACTCCTGATCCCTGCACTCTGTACATAATGCACTCCTGATCCTTGCACTCTGTACATAATGCACTCTTGATCCCTGCACTCTGTACATAATGCACTCCCGATCCCTGTACTCTGTACATAATGCACTCCTGATCCCTGCGCTCTGTACATAATGCACTCCTGATCCCTGCGCTCTGTACATAATGCACTCCTGATCCTTGCACTCTGTACATAATGCACTCTTGATCCCTGCACTCTGTACATAATGCACTCCCGATCCCTGCACTCTGTACATAATGCACTCCTGATCCCTGCACTCTGTACATAATGCACTCCTGATACCTGCACTCTGTACATAATGCACTCCTGATCCCTGCACTCTGTACATAATGCACTCCTGATCCCTGCACTCTGTACATAATGCACTCCTGATCCCTGCACCCTGTACAGAATGCACTCCTGATCCCTGCACCCTGTACAGAATGCACTCTTGATCCCTGCACTCTGTACATAATGCACTCTTGATCCCTGCACTCTGTACATAATGCACTCCTGATCCCTGCACTCTGTACATAATGCACTCTTGATCCTTGCACTCTGTACATAATGCACTCTTGATCCTTGCACTCTGTACATAATGCACTCCTGACCCCTGCACTCTGTACATAATGCACTCTTGATCCCTGCACTCTGTACATAATGCACTCTTGATCCTTGCACTCTGTACATAGCACACCCCAGATACAACAGATACCATAACGCTGATTTGGCCCACTAAGAAATTTAGTTTGACACCCCTGGCATAGACTGTCAGAATCAACTAAAGCAAATAGCAGAGGAATGAGAGAGCAGACAGAAATCACACTAGGTGCTTTGGATTGAGGCAAGTACACACTATAGACGGATGTGCTTTGTTCACTTTTTTTTATTGCAGAGGTTTACTGTACAACCACTTTAATGTAGTGTATGTGAATATGATTTGATGTACACTGTGTAGATGAGTCCGTGTATTATGAATTTATTTTGATAACTTGTGATTTTGTCATTTGAAAAAGAAAAGCTGAAGTTTGGAATGTAATTGTAGTCCTGACAGTTTGATTATATATATATATCACAAAATACAAATTTACATCAAGCTGTAACACATGCAATGAATAGAATATATAGAACCATAACTATCAAAAGTGTACTTGTTCTGTGAATTCGGGAATTTTGAAATATGTATCAATGAAAATGTTGCTTTAAAATTACATAATAGCCTGGGGGTTAGAGGGGCATTGAAGATTTGTTCAACATTCATGGATGAAGAAAAGTAAAGTACAAACTCATCCCAAAATGACCTTACAGTGAATCCCCAGATAAAAATGTTTCTTTCATTTTGGATAGCATACGGAATTGTTAAAAATTGTTAAAAATGTATTTATTTGTGCTGAGGACTTCAGCAAGCTTTGACAAGCATTAATCTATCTAGAAGTTGTTTAAAGCCAGCTAGTAAAAGCTTGCTTAAAGCTACAGCCACTCCCATTGGGATGTGCATTAAACCCAAGACTAGAGCTCTAAAGGAAGAGGGTTCTCCCTCAAAACGCATCGGTTAGGCCCCTTTCACACTGGGGCAGGAGCCGCGGTGACGGTAAAGCAGCGCTATATTTAGCGCTGCTTTACCGTCGTTTTAGCCGCGGTATTCGGCTGCTCGCGGTGCGGTTTTACCCCCCCGCGAGCGGCCGAAAAAGGGTTAAAGACCCCCCGCAGAGCACCGCCGCTATTACCGCGGTATCCCATTCAAATCAATGGGAAGGAGCGGTATAGGAGCGGTGAATACATCGCTCCTATACCGCTCCAAAGATGCTGCTGGCAGGACTTTTTCTACCGTCCTGCTAGCGCACCGCTCCAGTGTGAAAGCCCGCCGGCTTTCACACTGGAGTGAATGGGGCCGGATTTTTTCAGGTGGTGTACAGGCGCTATTTTTAGCGCTGTACCGCCTGAAAAACGCCCCAGTGTGAAAGGGGCCTTAGCCTTGGACTACTCTCATCCCATTCACGTTCACCGGCCAGCAGACCATGTTGGACGAAGCCTTTGATGGACTTTTCTAATTTCTCGCTTGATTTTACCACTCGTTTGTGAGTACAACGTTTTATTCAATAAAAATCATCTTTCGTTGTAAAGGTAATGCGCAAGGTTGGTGCGCCCTCTGTCCTTGGTTTTCTAGCAGAGCCGATCGGCCCTATAGGCAGACTATGCAAGCTGCTTAGGGCCCCGCCGCTGTGGGGGGCCCCCCAAGACCCAGTATCCCCCCTGCACCTCTGGCTGGCCGTTTAGAGTGCAGTGGAGAGAGGTGGGAGGAGGTGGGAGGCGGCGATCAGCAGATCTATGGTGCCTGAGAGGGCAGCGGGATCTCCCTGGGGCTTGTAGTACTCTCAGTGTATACAGTGGAGAGGAGAAGGGAGGGGCCTCTGACCCGGGCAGGTATCAGTTTCACTTTCAATCTGCTTGAACACTGTTGCTGATGCCCGGGTCAGAGGCCCCTCCCCTCTCCGCTGTATACATTCGGAGATAGAACTACTAGCCCCAGGAAGATCCCCCTGCCTGTGGACACCCTATAGCTGCCGATCGCCGCCTCCCACCTCCACCAGCCAGGTACAGGGGAACCTCTGCAAGGGGGGGAGGGAGCTGTTTGGGGGCCCAAATGTAAGAGGGGGGGCTTTCTGGGGACACTAATGTAAGGAAGGGGGCCTCTGGGGACACTAATGTAAGAGGGGGGCTCTCTGGGGACACTAATGTAAGGACGGGGCCTTCTGGGGACACTAATGTAAGGACGGGGCCCTCTGGGGACACTAATGTAAGGATGGGGCCCTCTGGGGACACTAATGTAAGAGGGGGCCCACTGGGGACACTAATGTCAGAGGGGGGGCTCTCTGGGGACCCTGTGTAAGGAGGGGCTCTGTGGGGACCCTGTGTAAGGAGGGGCTCTCTGGGGAGCCTAATGTAAGAGGGAAGGCTCTCTGGGGACCCTCTCTGGGGACCCTGGTGTAAGGGGGGGGGGCTCTCTGGGGACCCTGGTGTAAGGGGGGGGGGCTCTCTGGGGACCCTGGTGTAAGGGGGGGGGCTCTCTGGGGACCCTGGTGTAAGGGGGGGGGCTCTCTGGGGACCCTGATGTAAGAAGGGGCTCTCTGAGGACCCTGATGTAAGGGGGTTGTACTATTGTTGTACTTATTCTTTGACTGTTTTGTTTAAAGGAGGGAGGTTGTTTTGGGAGCACTGAAGTGTCGGGTGTGACTGTGTGACAATGGCAAATGGTTTACATAGCTCACGGCATCACGGGTCAAGTAGAGGGCCCCTTAGCAGAATTTTGCTTAGGGCCCCAGGGAGGTCAGGATCGGCACTGTTTTCTAGTATTTATCTTTAGCCATGTGATCAGCTGTGTGCAATCACAGCCAATCACATGTAAACACAGAAATTCTGGTTATCGTTTCGCCTCACACTGACAAAGTGTGAGGCGAGGAGAGACGATCAGCAGCATCTCCTCACAGGGGAGACCTGTATAGGTAATCAGGACACTGATTATCAGTGCAGCCCCAACAGTGCCCATCAGTGACACCAATCTGTGCCCATCAGTGAAGCCAAATTGTGTCTATCAGTGAGGCCATGCTGTGCCCATCAGTGATGCAAGTCAGTGCTGACTTTCAGTGCCCATCTGTGCCTGCTCATCAGTGCCGACCATCGGTGCCACCTATCCCTGCCACCTATCATTGCCCATAAGTGCCGCTTATCAGTGCCCATCAGTGCTGATTATCAGTGCCACCTATCAGTGCCCACCAGTGCTGCATATTAGTGCCTTCTCATCAGTGCCACCTCATCAGTGCCACCCAGCTGTGCCGTCTATACAGGCCACCTATTATTGCCCAGTAAATACAGTATTTACAAAATTTTCTGACAGAAACTAATACCCCATACACACGATCGGAAATTCGGCCAGCAAAAGACCAATGAGAGCTTTTGGTCGGAAAATGCGACCGTGAGTATGCTCCATCAGACTTTTGCTGGGAGAATTCCCGCCAGCAAAAGATTGAGAGCAGGTTCTCTATTTTTCAGTCAGAAAAAGTTCCTATCCGAAAATGCGTTCATCTGTATGCAATTCCGACGCGCAAAATTCCTACTCATTCTCGGAAACAATTCGACGCATGCTCGGAAGCATTAAACTTCATTTTCTCGGCTCCTCGTAGTGTTGTACGTCACTGCGTTCTTGGCGGTCAAAAGTTCTGAGAAGTTTTGTGTGACCGTGTGTATGCAAGACAAGCTTGAGCGGAATTCCGTCGGAAAAACCATCCAAGATTTTTCGGACAGAAATTCCACTCGTGTGTATGAATTTTTTGGTCTTTTTTTCGTTTTTTTTTTTAATTATAAAAATGTAATTTGGATACAGTGTTTTATGACCGTGCAATTGTCACTCAAAGTGTGACAGCGCTGATAGCTGACAGCAGGGGCAGGAAGGGGGTGAAAGTGCCCGGTAGGCAAGTGGTTAGACATAGGAACTTTTAAGAAATAAAGTTTAATCCTTTATTACACAAATGTTTTGCCTTTCATTTCAATTATAAACTGAATGTTTTTTTTTTTTTTTATACAAGGTGATTGATTACATAAACTTTAAGAAGAAAAAATGGAAATGGTGATTTAAGATGAAAATTAGCATTTACTACAGGAACAGGTTCAATTGAGGATCTTCAAAAATGGACTTGGACCAGAATTCAGGGGTTCTGGCTGCAGTGCCATCATTATAAAACACATATTTCAGGTTTCAGTGACTTAAAGTGGTGTTGCCACCCAAAAAAAAATGTGCTTAAAAATCATAAAAGAAATGTAAAAAAAAATTTTTTTTACTCACCTCTAAATGCCTGTTTCTAGGGGGTCCCTCGTAGTCTGCCACCTTCAGTGCCCGGGCACTGACATCACTTCCCCTCGGCGCCGCACAGTAATCTGGGACCTGTCACATGTCCCAGATGACCGAGTGTCGTATCACGGTGCACGGCGCTGCTCGCGCATGCGCAGTGGGCACCCGGCTGTGGAGCCACAGCCGGGTGCCCACAGTAAGGATGCCGGTGCCGCGAGCGGAGCGGGGAACGAGGGGGGGCTTCATTCCCCCGCATCGCTGGACCCTGGGACAGGTAAGTGTCCGATTATTAAAAGTCAGCAGCTGTATTTTTAGCTGCTGACTTTAAAAAAAATAACATTTAGTGGGCCCTCCTCTTTAAGTGCATAAATGGTATTTGCCTACAGTAAAACAATGCTAATCTTATTCTCACTTCAAACTATATTCCAATATTTCAAAAGCCCAAAGGAATAACACATTACACGGTGATGTAATCTGTGCTGAATTAATTGCCTAAGGTGACAAACACAACTTTAATTTAATTTATTTTAATGTAGTTTAGATCAGTAAAAACGTAGAATGGGTGAAATACATTTGTTTTCCTTATTTAACCACTTGCCTACTGAGCAATTCAACCTCCCTTCCTGCCCAGGCCCATTTTCAGCATTCACCGCTGTCGCGCTTTGAATGACAATTGCGCGGTCACACATCACAAAAATAGAGCTTTCTTTTAGTGGTATTTAATCACCGCTGTTTTTTTTTTTTTTTACTTAACCACTTGCCGTCTGCCATATAGCAATATATATGACGTCAGCAAAGTGGTTGCGATATCCTGACCGGAATTCATATGACATTGCCAGGATATCAAGCCGCTGCGTGCCCACGGGGGCGTGCATCGCGGCGATCGTTTTTGCGGTGTGTGAGTTTGACACACCGGAACTCCGATCTATGTAAAGAGTCTCTGACGGAGACCTTCAGTCTTCTCCTCCTCGCATTGTCTTCTGGGGAAGGTGGCGCGGTGTGTTCTGGGAACTGTGTGTGTCCATTCACAAAGCACTGCGCGACTCGCACATGTGCAGGCAGTGAAGCCGCAAGGCTCCACTGCCTGTTTCCCTTATGCCCCGTACACACGGTCAGAAATTCCGACCACAAAATCCGTCTGATTTTTTCCGACACTGGTGTTGCATACACACGGTCGGACAAAGTTGTCGGAAAATCTGATCATTCAGAATGCGTGGTGACGATCATTGCGTACGACGGAACTACGTAGAGGCTAGTAGCCAATAGCTTTGGTCTCGTAAATTGATCTGAGCGTGGCACTTTGTCCGTCGGAATTCTCTACACACGATCGGAAAAAGTCAGATCGGATTTTGCACCCATCAATGCAGCCTCACCAGCACCCATCAATGCAGCCTCACCAGTGCCCATCAATGCAGCCTCACCAGCACCTATCAATTCAGCCTCACCAGTGCCAATCAAATGCAGCCTCACCAGCACCCATCAATGCAGCCTCACCAGCACCCATCAATGCAGCCTCACCAGTGCCCATCAATGCAGCCTCACCAGCACCCATCAATGCAGCCTCACCAGTGCCCATCAATGCAGCCTCACCAGCACCCATCAATGAATATTTGCTTGCAGAAATTGAATAGACTCAGTAGGCGGAGCTTAATATACATCTTTGTTGAGTTTTGTACTCTGGCGCTCCCTTTGCAGTGAAAATGATCGGTATTCCATATGGTTGGTGCCTGGGTTGATCGAGTGTCCACGTCCTGGATTCTTGAATGGATATGTAGGTATATATATTGTGTGTACAGATGCTTTGTTATATATATATTATGTATATTTATATGTTTCAGTTTTTTGTACTGATATTACATTTTGTCTCTAGAGAGTGGCTTCCCTGAGGAAGAATTTATTTATATGCAATTTTCGAAACGCGTTTTTTCAGCTACCCATCGTCTAGAGTCATATTCCTTTGTCTCTTCATCGATCTGTAGTTTGAAATGGCTGCTCTTGTATGATCTACTATTCATGAAAATTCCATTTATATATATATTGATTATGTGTGAAATGTGTACAAATTGTTTTGTTTGAACTTTTTTTCTCTTTTTTTGTATCAATAAAAATATTTTTTTTATATTTATGAATATTTCATTACATTGCCTTAAAAATCCCATTATTGGAGGTAGTTACATTTTATAAATGTTTGCTTGCTTCCATTCATTCGGAAGTCGGGACACAGGCACAGTCCTTCGCCACCCATCAAAAGCAGGCTCACCAGTGTCCATCAAATGCAGCCTCACCAGTGCCCATCAAATGCAGCCTCACCAGCGCCCATCAAATGCAGCCTCACCAGTGTCCATCAATGCAGCCTCACCAGCGCCCATCAAATGCAGCCTCACCAGCGCCCATCAAATGCAGTCTCACCAGCGCCCATCAAATGCAGCCTCACCAGTGTCCATCAAATGCAGCCTCACCAGTGCCCATCAAAGCAGCCTCACCAGCGCCCATCAATGCAGCCTCACCAGTGCCCATCAATGCAGCCTCACCAGCGCCCATCAAATGCAGCCTCACCAGCGCCCATCAAATGCAGCCTCACCAGCGCCCATCAATGCAGCCTCATCAGCGCCCATCAATGCAGCCTCACCAGCGCCCATCAAATGCAGCCTCACCAGTGCCCATCAAATGCAGCCTCACCAGCGCCCATAAAATGCAGGCTCACCAGTGTCCATCAAATGCAGCCTCACCATTGCCCATCAAAGCCGCCTCACCAGTGCCCATCAATGCAGCCTCACCAGTGCCCATCAAATGCAGCCTCACCAGCGCCCATCAAATGCAGCCTCACCAGCGCCGATAAAATGCAGCCTCACCAGCGCCCATCAAATGCAGCCTCACCAGCGCCCATCAATGAATGTTTGCATGCTTCCATTCATTTGGGAGTCGGGACACAGACACAGTCCTGCTGATGCTGAGACTTAGTTGCTTCCTTCAGAGAGAAGAGAGTAGAAACACCAGTGGCCGGGCGCCCCTAGGCAGCAGTGCACCCTAGGCGGTAGCACCGGCCCTGGAGATACTGTTGATTGACTGGTGTCTTTATTCAGCCTTACCAACTATGAAACTAGGACCCTAAACAGCTGGAGCATGGAGGAGAAGACACTGCGGGGAACGTTCTAGCAGCATGGAGGAGCGGGAGATTGAGTTAACCTTTGCAGTGCGGGTGCAGCCCCATTGCAATGGAGAATTTTTTAAGCTTCCTAGAGCTTCTTTTTTTTTTTTTTTTTTATTAGGCTGGACAAAAAAATGATACTGAGATTTTAGTTAAGCGGATTTGCATATTAACTGCCTTCACAGTTTCAGAAACTGAGATAAAATTATAATGGGTTCTATTTAGAGATTAGGCGGCTCTTTCATTTGAAGTCATTTCAGTGAGATCACGTTTCTTAGAAATAAAGGACTATTGGATAATACTGTAGGGTGCAGATTATCTCAGCATCCTCTGTGGATACATATATTTCTTTTTCAATCTGTTATCCTTATTGAAGTATAATATAACACCCACAGACAAGTGAAGTGGACCCCATATTAAAGCGAGCGGGAACCGAGCTGAACAGCATCTGCTGGAGCGCAATATTGACAGTAATTCCGAGTAATGTAGAGCGCACGCTCTCAGATGGATATGACAGTTGACACAGATAAGAAAATAAGCAGAGCGTGAAATAGAGAGAAAACACCGATTATACGGCAAAAGGACACAACAAGCGGATCATAAAATTCTGGACCGGCTTCCTGATTGTGACAGCGGTGGACCATTCCTGCGCGATGTGTGTGTTGGCACAGATGCTTGTGTCCTTCACCGGTGACGGGTGACAATTCAGGAGGACAATCAGGAGACAGTTGTCACCCCCAGAACAGGAAGTGCCTGATCCAGGACCATTATGGAAATATCGGCAGGTATTTTTTAAAGCTGTAGGTTCAACCACTTCAGTGCCGGACACTTTCACCCCCCCCCCCCCCCATCATTCCTGCCCAGGCCAATTTTCTGTCACCCAAATGAAATGTTTATCTTTTTCTTTTTTAGACAGATAGAGCTTTCTTCTGCTCATATTTAACCGCTTCCAGACCGGCGCACGACGATGTACGTCGGCAGAATGGCACGGACAGGCATAAGGGCATACAGGTACGTCCCTTTGAATTTGCCGCCATGCCATTGCATGCGCGCGTGCCGGTCGGGACCTCCGTGAGTCCGATCGCGGGTCCCGCAGACTCGATCGCCGCTGGTATACCCGCGATCATCTCACAGGGAGGAAGAACAGGGAGATGCCGATGTAAACTAGCAGCAAGTGAAAGGGGTGGGGGAAGGGGTGCAAGCAGTGTTGGTCATCTTACTTTAAAAAAGTAATTAGTTAAATATCAAATTACTTCTCCCAAAAAGTAATTGCGTTAGTAACTTGGTTACTACATTGGAAAAGTAATTAGTTACTCAGCAAAGTAACTGTGACAGGGGTGGCAGCTATGGTACTAGAGGGGTGGCAGCGGTGGTACTTGAGGGGTGGCAGTGGTGATACTTGAGGGGTGGCAGTGGTGGTGGTGTACTTGGGGGGTGGCAGTGGTGGTGGTGTACAGTACTTGGGGGGGTGGCAGTGGTGGTGTACTTGGGGGGGGGGGGGTGGCAGGCAGCGGTGGTACTTGGGGGGGGGGGGGGGCGCGGGGCCGGGCAGCGGTGGTGGTACCATCCTCTCCCACAACCACCTCTGCCTCTTACTGATCCCATCCCCCACCACCACTGATCTCATCCCTACCCTATCCCCCCCCCATCACCTCTGTTGTAGAAGTGATGGTGGGTGGGTAGGGATGGGATCAGTAAGGAGCAGAGGTGGTGGAGGACTTGGGATGGATCGATTGCACTGCAATTCGAATCGTCAGACAGTCACTTACTTGAATGCCTCCAGGGATGCTTTTCCTCATTGGGAGAGAGAGAGAGACCCTCCCCTTCACTCGATTGGTGTCAGCTGGTCAGTTGACTTCATTTTTCAGTGTCCGCCCCGCCTCCCTACATTCTCTCTCTCTGGATAGGCGGGGCGGGATGGGGGCGGTCCAGACAGTCTCAGCCTCTTCTCAGCTCAGCGGGCGAAAGCCCCCCTCCCCGCGGCGGAACGAACGGCCAGGCAGCGCGGCCACGGCGGGCCTCCCGGGGGGTAGATGTAATTGCGGTAACGCCGCCCAAGTAATGGGAACGGCGTTACCATGAAGGGAAGAGTAATCAGTTAGATTACTCGTTACCCTCTAAAGTAACTGCGTTAGGTAACTCTGTTTATTTTTACTGAGTTACTTACATCACTGGGTGCAAGTAGCTGGTCTTGCCTAAGGGGGCAAAATAGTCTAGCACCAGCCCTGACGACAATCCAGTAGTGCATGAGAGGAAAAAGCACAAGGACCCCCAGGAGTCTCCCAACAAGGGTTTACACTAAAAATGTAGTGATCAAATATAATAATAATATGTAGTCTCAAAACTGGAGCATAAAGTTTATCCCAATATTAGTAGCAATATGTGGTTTATCTGGGTCTCTCTGGGTCTCTCAAAGGAACATTTGATTTTTTTGAAAAGTTCCATATAATTCATTGCTTTTCCCCTGCAGGCTCCAGTCCAGATCTGGTGGGGACACTAATTTAAGAGGCACTCTGATCCAAACCGTGTTGTAAAGGGGACTTTGATGGAGACACTGGTGTAAGGGAAGACTCTAAAGGGGACCCTGATGTAAGGGGGAATCTAACGGAGACCCTGATGTAAAAGGGGACTTTGATGAAGAAACTGGTGTAAAAGGTGAGCTACTGGAGTAAGAGGGTACTCTGATGGAGATATTGGAGTAAGAGGGGATTATGATGGCGATACTGGAGTAGGGGGGGGGGGGGGACTCTGATGAAGATACTAGTGTAAGGGGAGACTCTGCTGGGGACCCTAAAGTAAAGCAGACTTTGATGGAGATACAGTGCCTTGAAAAAGTATTCCTACCCCTTGAAATTTTACACATTTTGTCATGTTACAACCAAAAACGTAAATTAATTTTATTAGGATTTTATGTGATAAACCAACACAAAGTGGCACATAATTGTGAAGTGGAAGGGAAATTATATATTTTTTTTCTTTTTTTTTTTTACAAATAAATATGTGAAAAGTGTGGCGTGCATTTGTATTCAGCCCCCTTTACTCTGATACCCCTAACTAAAATCTAGTGGAACCAATTGCCTTAAGAAGTCACCTAATTAGTAAATAGAGTCCACCTGTGTGTCATTTAATCTCAGTATAAATACAGCTGTTCTGTGCAGCCCTCAGAGGTTTGTTGGAGAACCTTAGTGAACAAACAGCATCATGAAGGCCGAGGAACACACCAGACAGGTCAGGGATAAAGTTGTGGAGAAGTATAAAGCAGGGTTAGGTTATTAAAAAAATATCCCAAGCTTTAAACATCTCACGGAGCTCTGTTCAATCCATCATCGGAAAATAGAAAGAGTATGGCACAACTGCAAACCTAAGAAAGGGGGAAGGGGGGACAGGAAATTTGGGACTTTATATGAAGCACAAACCAGCAAGTGAATAATAGGCTGAACAAGGGAATTTTATTTATACAAGAAAATTGGTAAACATACATAGACTGTTATTGTCAAGGTGGTTGGTAGGCACAGTAACAATATCCATAATATTAATAATACAGTTGTCTCAAAAAATGACAACTGATATCACATAGTAAAACATTAGACGAGATAAAACAACAATACACGATTATCATAAAATTCCATAGTTCCAGCCATAATCAGAGTGAGTAAATGGGTAATTGTAACATAATATTTGCCGGACCTAGGGCCTCGCTAAACCTGTGAGGGTATTGATGGTATCGTAGCTTGAAGATCTCAATATGTCTAGATAAAAAACACGGCATTTAAACAGCTCTACGCGTTTCGTGGCTAACACGCCACTCATCAGGAGCATGCACGTGGTGTGCTAGAAAAAATAATAATAATAGAAAATGGTCAGTAATTACAAGATATACAATGGTGGGGTAAAACCCAAAGTGACACCAAGGTGTCTACTTACTAATTGTAAATTGTCGGTCAATGTGTGATAGCAAAGCGCCGGAGGCATCGAGGGTCCACGCTCGCTGGCAGCGGAGGAGTTTGGATGTCGGCCGGCGGGAATTGGTTGTCCTTGCTGGCGCCACCCCTTCCCCGTCTTCTTGCCATACAACGTGACGTTGGTGGGCGGCCCTGTGGGGACGTATTTATGGGGGCACGTGACCGGGCGTTAGTGGCATTCGAGGCTCTATACACACTGGACCCCACACTACAGGAATCCCTCTTTTTTCCGTTCCTTTCTGACCATACAGGTACACCTGCACCTTGCACTTATTCTTTCACTGGGAATTCACTCTTTGGAGCACTTACCTTAGCTTTCCCCACCTCTAGTCACCCCCTCTCCCCCCCCCCACCCCTTTTTTTCTCACTTTTGGCTTTTCTTTTTTCTTGTCTGTGTATTTTTTTCCCCAACTCACTACAATCCCCTCCATCACCATTACAGATTTTGCTCTCGCTTTCTTATTCCTCAGTCACCCTTGTGACCATAATTTCACTTCCACCATTTCTCGTTTTTTACTTTTTCACAGATAGGCCTCGTAGTTCCATGCCCGCCCCGGTTTTGTGCCTGCCTGTGCGCCTCTACTGGGCGGTCCGCCAGGGCCCTCGGACTGGGGGTGTCACCCGATGCCTCCGGCGCTTTGCTATCACACATTGACCGACAATTTACAATTAGTAAGTAGACACCTTGGTGTCACTTTGGGTTTTACCCCACCATTGTATATTTTGTAATTACTGACCATTTTCTATTATTATTATTTTTTCTAGCACACCACGTGCATGCTCCTGATGAGTGGCGTGTTAGCCACGAAACGCGTAGAGCTGTTTAAATGCCGTGTTTTTTATCTAGACATATTGAGATCTTCAAGCTACGATACCATCAATACCCTCACAGGTTTAGCGAGGCCCTAGGTCCGGCAAATATTATGTTACAATTACCCATTTACTCACTCTGATTATGGCTGGAACTATGGAATTTTATGATAATCGTGTATTGTTGTTTTATCTCGTCTAATGTTTTACTATGTGATATCAGTTGTCATTTTTTGAGACAACTGTATTATTAGTATTATGGATATTGTTACTGTGCCTACCAACCACCTTGACAATAACAGTCTATGTATGTTTACCAATTTTCTTGTATAAATAAAATTCCCTTGTTCAGCCTATTATTCACTTGCTGGTTTGTGCTTCATATAAAGTCCCAAATTCCCTGTCCCCCCTTCCCCCTTTCTTCGACTTATCAAGGGATGGAAATACTTGACCTTACCGGGTCATGATTTCATGTAAAGTCCCATAGGGATGGATACACTAACCTTACCAGGTTTAGGCTTCCTCAAAGTCCCTAAAAACCCCCGCTCTCTCATTTTCAAACAACTGCAAACCTACCAAGACATGACCATCCACCTAAACCAACGGACAAGGAGAACATTAATCAAAGAAACAGCCAAGAGGCCCATTGTAACTCTGGAGGAGCTGCAGAGATCCACAGCTCAGGTGGGAGAATCTGTCCACAGGACAACTATTAGTCGTGCTCTCCACAAATCTGCCCTTTATGGAAGAGTGACAAGAAGAAAGACATTGGTGAAATAAAGTCATAAGAAGTTCCGTTTGCAGTTTGCAAGAAGCCATGTGGAGGACACAGCAAACATTTGGAAGAAGGTGATCTGGTCAGATAAGATCAAAATTGAACTTTTTGGTCTAAAACAAAAACGCTATGTGTGGCGGAAAACTAACACTGCACATCACCCTGAACACACCATCCCCACTGTGAAACATGGTGGTGGCAGCATCATGTTGTGGGATGCTTTTGTTCAGCAGGGACAGGGAAGCTGGTCAGAGTTGATGGGAAGATGGATGGAGCCAAATACAGGACAATCTTAGAAGAAAACCTGTTAGATTCTGGAAAAATATTGAGACTGGGGCGGAGGTTCACCTTCCAGCAGGACAACGACCCTAAACACACAGCCAGAGCTACAATGGAATGGTTTACATCAAAGCATATTCACGTGTTAGAATGGCCCAGTCACAGTCCAGACCTAAATCCAATTGAGAATCTGTGGCAAGACTTGAAAATTGCTGTTCACAGACGCTCTCCATCCAATCTGACAGAGCTTGAGATATTTTGCAAAGAAGAATGGGAAAAAATGTCCCGAATTAGTGGGTCCTACCCTAGTAATAGAATGAAAGATCCTGCGTCTCAACCATGGGAGTCAAACTCCTCTATGTGGGAGAACTGAAAGGATTCCTCCTATACACTGGTGACCACTAAATAAGAGGTAATGAAGAGGGGGAGGGAGTATTGACCTGGCTGAATACAAATGCACGCCACACTTTTCACATATTTATTTGAAAATATATTTGAAAACCATTTATCATTTTCCTTCCACTTCACAATTATGTGCCACTTTGTGTTGGTCCATAACATAAAATCCCAATAAAAATACATTTACCATTTTTGGTTGTAACATGACAAAATGTGGAAAATTTCAAGGGGTATGAATACTTCTTCAAGGCACTGTATGTTTGTAAAATTTACAACTTGGCCCTCATACTGAAAGACTTGGAGACCCCCTGGTCTAGACTAACCCTGCAAGATGGCCATGCCCAGTAGACATGTGCAATTCGTTTTGTTTTTTTTTTTCGTTATTTTCGTTCGTTTTCGTACGAATGAACGAATCGTTCGAATCAAACGAATCCGATTAACGTATCATTCGAATCGAACGAATCCGAAAAACAATGAAAATCCGAAAAAAACTAATTAGAAACAACGAATGTACGAATGAAGAAAATCCGAACAACGAAAATGAACGAAAAAAAATCGTACATTCGTAACTTTTTTTTTTTTTGTTGAATTGGTAATTTTCCGTGTCTCTTACAATGGCGTTGCTTAACGTGCTTCGAATGGATTGAATGAAAAAATTCGTACATTCGTAACTTTTTTTTTTCGATTCGTAACTTTTTTTTTCCGATTCGTAACTTTTTTTTCGATTTGTAACTTTTTTTTTTTCGATTCGTAACTTTTTTTTTTCGATTCGTAATTTTCCGTGTCTCTTAAAATGTAATAATAGCATACACATTACATAAAATTATGAATTAGGCTCCGATTAGGAATGTTACGAATGTACAAATGCGTCCGAATGCATCCGAATTTCGAATAAACGAAAATTAAACTAACGAAAAAACGAATCAACGACAAATAACTCTTACGAATGTACTAATCGTTTCGAATACGAACACCGATGACTTACGAATCGCTACGAATCAACGGAAACGAAAAAAACGAAACGAAAATAAACAAATTTTTTTGTTGTGCACATGTCTACTTACAATGGCGCTGCTTAACGTGCTTCGAATGGATTGAACGAAAAAATTCGTACATTCGTAACTTTTTTTTTTCCGATTCGTAACTTTTTTTTTCGATTCGTAACTTTTTTTTTTCGATTCGTAACTTTTTTTTCTGATTCGTAACTTTTTTTTTCGATTCGTAACTTTTTTTTCCGATTCGTAACTTTTTTTTCGATTCGTAATTTTCCGTGTCTCTTAAAATGTAATAATAGCATACACATTACATAACATTATGAATTAGGCTCCGATTACGAATCTACAAATGTTACGAATGCGTCCGAATTTCAAATAAACGAAAATTAAACTAACGAAAAAACGAATCAACAAAAAATAACTCTTACGAATGTACGAATCGTTACGAATACGAACACCGACGACTTACGAATTTACGAATCGTTACGAATCAATGGAAACGAAAAAAACGAAACGAAAATAAACAAATTTTTTTCGGAAACGAAAAAAACTAAACGAAAATAAACAAATTTTTTTGTTGTGCACATGTCTACTTACAATGGCGCTGCTTAACGTGCTTCGAATGGATTGAACGAAAAAATTCGTACATTCGTAACTTTTTTTTCCGATTCGTAACTTTTTTTTCGATTCGTAACTTTTTTTTTTCGATTCGTAACTTTTTTTTCTGATTCGTAACTTTTTTTTACGATTCGTAACTTTTTTTTCCGATTCGTAACTTTTTTTTCGATTCGTAATTTTCCGTGTCTCTTAAAATGTAATAATAGCATACACATTACATAACATTATGAATTAGGCTCCGATTACGAATCTACAAATGTTACGAATGCGTCCGAATTTCAAATAAATGAAAATTAAACTAACGAAAAAACGAATCAACAAAAAATAACTCTTACGAATGTACGAATCGTTACGAATACGAACACCGACGACTTACGAATTTACGAATCGTTACGAATCAATGGAAACGAAAAAAACGAAACGAAAATAAACGAATTTTTTTCGGAAACGAAAAAAAAAAACTAAACGAAAATAAACACATTTTTTTGTTGTGCACATGTCTAATGCCCAGTTTAGCTGGCATGTATGTGCTGGTAATTTCGGTTGGTTGGTTTTTCCATTCTGCAGAGAGGGTGTATAGCCACTCATAGTCTCCTTAGCTGTAAGTGCTCATTTCAGGGCCTTGTGAACATCTCCTGCCCCCCCCCCCCCCCCCCCCCCCCCCCCCCCCCCCCCCCCCCCCCCCCCCCCCCCCCCCCCCCCCCCCCCCCCCCGCCCCCCCCCCCCCCCCCCCTGGATAGAGAGAGTTAACAGAACATTCCCAGAACAGCTTGAAACCTTCTGCTTGGACGCGTTCCCAAAGCCTTGAATGGAAGAGCTGTTTCTCGCTTGCTTATCCTCTAGCATAAATGTTTGCATTTTTGAAATGTGATTAGAAATGAGAAGAATCACAGATATTCCGAGTGATGAAAAGCTAATAACTCAGTGTGAAAAAAAACCTTTGCAATGCATGCGTGCTGAGTTTTAAGCTGCATGAATTAAGGTTTGGCTGTGGACTGCGGTGTCTGTACCACGGTACATAACCCTGGAATTAGACACTCTGGATTTGTCCTACCAATCAATGGTCTGTAATAACTAAATACAATTATGTCGCTAATCCGCTATAGCCATGTTCCGTCATCTTTCACCTTCATGCGTTAGAATAACATGAGAATGGGGGCCAATTTTTTAACCTCTTCCATTAAAAGAAATCTTAAAGCTGAAGTTTAGGTATGGCAATTTTTACGTTGGTCCAGCCTGGAGCAATAAAATAAAAAAAAAGGTTTCATACCAAAAAAGGTGCCATACCTAAACTTCAGCTTTAAGATTTCTTTTAATGGACGGCGGGAAGAGGTTTAAAAAAGGTTATGTGTCATTATACGCCCATTATATGCCCATATCCTTACCATATCAAACGCAGGTCACCAATTTGTTGAAGCAAAGGACTTTAAAGGGCATACAAGTTGTAGTACCACACATATGTACCATACCATTAGCATGAATAATCCACATCAATGCATGGTATAGGAACTCATGCCGCAATTCAGCTTGACGCATTTCAAATGATAATGTATCTTCATCAGGAGTGTATATGGATGAAATTTATGCGGTAAAACACATTCACATTCATCGAAACATTCACCAAAATAAACGGTGTATATATTTTCTCACAGATCAAGATTATACAGTAGACCATATTTTCCCCAACAAGGAGAACGTAGGAGAGCGACCGAAGACCAAAGAGCATCCAATTTATGCCCTCTAGGGGACCTCATGGGCACGGTGTCAGGGCTGGGCTCAGCCCTTCCTTCTCTGAGCTGGCCGCTCAGCTGTCGGCTATTGCCAGCTCCCATCTCTCTCCACAGTTACTCAGCTGTTGATGATCCTGCTCGTCAGTCCTGCCTACTTAAAGCGGGAGCTCCGCCGTTTTTTTTTTTTTTTTTAAAGTCAGCAGCTACAAATACTGCAGCTGCTGACTTTTAAAATATGGACACTTACCCGTCCAGCATGCCCGCGATGTCGGCACCCAAAGCCAATCTGTCGCTCAGCTCTCGGGTGCTGCCGCCACCATCTTCGGTATGGGAATCAGGAAGTGAAGCCTTGCGGCTTCACCTCCCGGTTTCCTACTGCACATGCGCGAGTCGCGCTGTGCAATAAGGTCGGTCCCTGCTGTCTCTGGGATCCGTGTGTTTCCCAGCAGACAGCAAGGGCCCCGCAGGAAATGGCGTAAATACCCGCAGATTCTGTGGATATCTATGCCCGGAAGTGGGTGCAGATACCTGTATTATACAGGTATCTGTACCCCCCTGAAAGATGCCAATTGTGGCACCGGAGGGGGGAGGGTTCCGATGAGCGGAAGTTGCACTTTAGGGTGGAACTCCGCTTTAAGCCGTCCATTTCAGAGGAGCTCTGCCTTCGCCTTGGTCACATCACAAGAAACTATCTCCTACATTCCTGTTTAACCACATGCCGACCGGCGCACGACGATATACGTCGACAGAATGGCACGTACAGGCAGGAGGGCGTATATATACGTCCCTCCTTTCGCCTGTCCGTGCCATCGGGAGCGCGCCGGGAGCGGCGCGCTCCCGCGCCGGTCGGGACCCCCGTGAGTCCGGCCGCGGTCCCCGCGGACTCGATCGCCGCGGGGACTCCCGCGATCGTCTCACGGAGCGGCTGAACGGGGAGATGCCGAGATAAACAGCATCTCCCTGTTCTGCCTAGCAACTAGTGACGCCGATCTCTGCTCCCTGTGATTGGAGCAGAGATCAGCATTCACTAGCTGACAGCCACGCCCCCCCACAGTAAAAAACACACCCCTAGGCCTACTTAACCCCTACACTGCCACCTTGTGGTTAACCCCTAAACTGCTAGTGTCATTTATACAGAAATCAATGCATTTAAATGCATTAATTGCTGTAAAAATGACAATGGTCCCAAAAATGTGTCAAAAATGTCCGATGTGTCCGCCATAATGTCGCAGTCACAAAAAAAAATCGCAGATCTCCGCCATTAATAATAAAAAAAAAATTATTAATAAAAATGCTATAAAACTATCCCCTATCTTGTAAACGCTATAACTTCTGCGCAAACCGATCAATAATCGCTTATTGCGATTTTTTTTACCAAAAATATGTAGAAGAATACGTATCGGCCTAAACTGAGGAAAAAAAAAGGTTTTTTTATATATTTTTTTGGGGATATTTATTATAGCAAAAAATAAAAAATAATGCATTTTTTTCAAAATTGTCGCTCTATTTTTGTTTATAGCGCAAAAAATAAAAACCGCAGGGGCGATCAAATACCACCAAAAGAAAGCTCTATTTGTGGGGAAAAAAGGACGTCAATTTTGTTTGGGAGCCACGTCGCACGACCGCGCAATTGTCAGTTAAAGCGACGCAGTGCCGAATCGCAAAAAGGGGCCTGGTCCTTTGGCTGCAAATTGGTCCGGTCTGAAAGTGGTTAAAGACTGGCTTTGCTTATATCCCTTCTGGCTTCAGATCCTGCTTGCTGTTCCACTACTTTGATCACTGACTTCTGGCTTGGCTGACTATTCATTCCAGTTACTAGACATGTGCGATTAGTTTCGTACGAATCGGAAATTCGTACGAATTTCCGGAAATTTGTACATTCGTGAGGATCCGAAATACTAATTTTTATGCATACAAATTTTGTACGAAATACGAAATTTCGTTTATGAACTTCGGATCCAAATTCCGTTATTTGTTATGATGAAGGTAATAAACCCAGAAAGTCAGCACAGAACAGGGATGGTGGGAGCCCCTCATAATAATAAATTCATCATAACGAACGTTCGTAATTGTTATGAAAAGTTAACAAACCTAACGAAAATTCGTATTTCGTACGAATCCAAATTGTATTTCGGATACGAATTAATTCTAATTCTAATACGTAACGGAACGGAATGAAACAAATTTATTGGCGGTGCACATGACTACCAGTTGCTGAACTTTGGCTATGCTTTGACTACATGTGTTCTTTTTACTTTTATTATTAAATAAGTGTGATTTAATTGTACTTCTGTCTCGGTCTGATTTCATGGTTTCTGACACATGGTCTAGTGAAAACTTCCACCTATTGAGACTCCATCCAGGAGCCCTTATTTAAAAATAGGACACACTTCTGGAAATGGGATGTGACTGATTAGCTGTCCTCAGTGGAACCTGGGAAATAAGATCTTCTTTTTTTCTGGGTTTGGTGGCCCTCCTGTGGCATCCCTCGTGTGTATTGGATGCTCTCGGGTCTTCTGTCCCTCTCCTACATTTCCCTTGTTGAGAAAATGATGGTCTATATTCTTCATCCTTGAACACATATATACTTTAACCACTTAAGCCCCGGACCAATTTGCAGCCAAAGGACCAGGCCCCTTTTTGCGATTCGGCACTGCGCCGCTTTAACTGACAATTGCGCGGTCGTGCGACGTGGCTCCCAAACAAAATTGGCGTCCTTTTTTCCCACAAATAGAGCTTTCTTTTGGTGGTATTTGATTGCCTATGCTTTTTTTATTTTTTGCGCTATAAACAAAAAAAGATCGACAATTTTGAAAAAAATTAATTTTTTTACTTTTTGCTATAATAAATATCCCCAAAAAATATATAAAAATACATTTTTTTTACTCAGTTTAGGCCGATACGTATTCTTCTACATATTTTTGGTAAAAAAAAAAATCGCAAATAGCGATTATTGATTGGTTTGCGCAAAAGCGTTTACAAAATAGGGGATATTTTTTATTAATATTTTTTTTTTTACTAGTAATGGCGGCGATCAGCAATTTTTATTGTGACTGCGACATTATGGCAGACACATCGGACATTTTTGACACATTTTTGGGACCATTGTCATTTATACAGCAATCAATGCTATTTAAATGCATTGATTCCTGTATAAACTACACTGGCAGTGAAAAAGTTAACCACTAGGGGGCAGGGAGGGGTTAGGTCTGTGACGTGTGTTTTTTTTTACAGTAGGGGGGCGTGGCTTTACATCTGACATCACTGATCAGCTTTCCCGATGACAGGGAACAGCCGATCAGTGACAGGCAGTGTAGGAAGCACGGGGAGAGGTTTGTTTACACAGACCTCTCCCCGTTCTTCAGCTCTGTGACCCGATCGCAGGGACACCAGCGGCGATCGGGTCCGCTGGTCCCGTGGTCACGGAGCTCAGGACCAGGTCGCGAGCGGCTGGGCAATTAAAGGGGACGTACCGGTACGTGCTTTTGCCCAGCCTTGCCATTCTGCCGACGTAAATGTGCAGGAGGCGGTCCTGAAGTGTTTACCACTACGCGCCCGCGCTATAGCCGAAAGACGGCTGCAGCGCGGACGCTCTCTGCTGGGAGGACGTCCCTGGACGTCCTCCTGTTTACTTCCCTAATGCGCGCTCCCGAGAGCGCGCATCGGGGAAGTTCTGTGCTGGCCGTGTCCGTCGGACACAGCCGGTCACAGATCGCTGTAAACGGCCAATCACAGCGGCCGTTTACAGCGAGATCGGGCTGTCCAATGAGAGATGATCTCATATGTTTGCATATGCAAACATATGAGATCATCTGTCAGCGCCGCTCTGCCTCCTCACACAGACAGCGTGTGAGGAGGGAGAGAGGAACGGCGCCGGCGCCGTAAGTAAAAAAAAAAAAAAAAAAAAAAAGAAAAATAAAGTGATCTGTCCCGCTGCCACCTGTCATCAGTACCACCTGTCCCCAGAGTGCCATCCGTGCCACCTGTCCCCAGAGTGCCATCAGTGCCATCTGCCAGTGCCACCTGTCCCCAGTACCACCTGTCCCCAGTGCCATCCGTGCCATCTGCCAGTGCCACCTGTCCCCAGTGCCACATCAGTGCCACGTCAGTGCCATCTGTCATCAGTGCCAAATCAGTGCCTTGTCAGTGCCATCTGTCATCAGTGCCATCAGTGCCATCTGTCATCAGTGCCACGTCAGTGCCATATCAATGCCACGTGTCATCAGTGCCACGTCAGTGCCATCTGTCATCAGTGTCACGTATCAGTGCCATCTGTCAAAAGTGTCACCTGTCAGTGTCACGTGCCATCTGTTATCAGTGGCACATGTCATCAATGCCACGTATCAGTGCCATCTGTCATCAGTGTCACGTGTCATCAGTGCCACGTATCGGTGCCATCTGTCATCAGTGCCGCGTATTAGTGCCATCTCTCATCAGTGCCACGTATTAGTGCCACATGATATCAGTGCCACGTATAAGTTCCATCTGTCAGCAGTGCCACATATTAGTGCCATCTGTCAGTGTCACGTGTCATCAGTGCCCCCGTATTAGTGCCATCTGTCATCAGTGCCACATCAGTGCCACAGTGTCATCAGTGCCACGTCAGTGTCACATGTCATTGTCCTGGTGCTCCAGGGCCTTCAAAAGTGTACTAGGTAGTCAACAATTTAGATGTGTAATTTATGCTCATAGAACACGTGATGGCGCTCCCTGCATGTTGGGCCTCTCTAAGTGGCCAGGCTGTGTAAAAGTCCCACATATGTGGTATCATAATACTCAGGAGGAGTAGCAGAATTTATTTTGGGGTGTTATTTGTGGTATACGGATGCCATGTGAGAGAAATAACCTATTACAATGACAATTTTGTGGAAAAAAATAAAAAATAAAAAAATAATTCATTTTGCAAAGAATTGTGGGAAAAAAATGACAACATCAAAAAGCTCACCATGCCTCTTACTAAATACCTTGGAATGTCTACTTTCAAAAAAAGGGGTCATTTGGGGGGTATTTGTACTTTCCTGACTTGTTTGGGTCACAAGAAATGAGATTGGCCACCAGTACATCAGATGTGATCAATTTTGTATAATTCGCACCACAGCTTGTAGAGTCTCTAACTTTCACAAAGACCAAATAATATCCACTAATTTGGGTTATTTTTACCAAAGATATGTAGCAGTATAAATTGTGGCCAAAATTTATGAAGAAAAATTAATAATTTGCTAAATTTTATCACAGAAACAAAGAAAAATGCGTTTTTTTTTTTTTTCAAAATTTTCGGTCTTTTTTCATTTATAGCGCAAAAAATAAAAAACCCAGAGGTGATCAAATACCACCAAAAGAAAGCTCTATTTGTGGGAAAAAAAGGACAAAAAATAAATTTGGGTTCAGTGTTGCATGACTGAGTAATTGTCATTCAAAGTGTGAGAGCACCGAAAGCTGAAAATTGGTCTGGGCAGGAAGGGTGTTTAAGTGCCCAGTAAGCAAGTGGTTAAGAATATGTGTATTATTTACTAACAGGTGTTATTAAGGGTGACAAACACATTTGTATTAACAATTATACGAAAGTGGGTTTGTCTTTATTGATGACAAGCAATGGGTGGACATTTTTCTATTGGTTTCTATTGGTGTAATGTTGTAAATATCGCTTGGTCATATTTTAATAATATATAGGATTTAAAGGAGAAGTCCAGCCTGAGCTTGTTTGGCTGGGCTTCTCCTAAGGGTCACAGGAGTGCAATTCGTTTTGCACTCCTGTGACCCGTTTTCAGCAGAGAGCGGACTGAAGTCCATTCTCTGCTGACTTCACTGGAATCAGTTCAGGCACCACATCATCATGACAATGAAGTCTGGATCCGCCAGGTGTCTGGACTGATGCCTGTCTCAGCCTCTCAGTGAGCCACTGAGAGCCTGAGACGGCCTGCTCCCGCCCCTCCACAGCTCAGCGCTCCAGTGAGCGGGGAGGAGCAGAGAGGAGAGCTGCTGATTGACAGGCAGCAGCTCTCTGCTCAGGGAGCTGAGAGAACAGAGCCATTGGCGATGTTCGATCGCTCAGTTCTCAGTGTAGAGACAGATGCAGCATCGGTCCCATGCTGCATCCACCTAGGTAAGTATAAAAGGGGGAATTAAAAAAAAAAAATTCTTCTCTTTTAAGATAGTGAACCAGGAAATAAAGGTTGAGTGATGCATTATTCTGTGTCCATGCATTGACTTCAGTCTACATCGCTCCCCACAGGGCTCTGTGTGTGTGTGTGTGTGTCTCTGAGAGTGTGGAACGGAGAGTGCCGACACAGGTTAGTATAGGAGTAATATAAAAGGGAATACATCTCTAATGGTAGAAAGGTACTATTAACTTGTTGTAAGTCAGGTTGGAGTATCCTTTCAATATACTAAGGGTTGGTGTTAAGTGAAGGAGTTTTACCACATACTCTCCTGATGAAGATATATTATCATTAGAAACGCTTTTAGCTGAATTGTGGCATGGGTCCCTATACCATGTACTGATGTGGACTATTTTATTGCTAACCCTTTGTCATTAGACTAACGACAAAAGGTTAGCATGAATAATCCACAACAATAAATGGTATTTGAAACTCATGCCACTATTCATCTCAACGCGTTTCAAATAATAATATGTCTTCATCAGGAGAATATGTGGATACAATCTATGTCATAAAACATATTCACTTAAAACCAAATGGTATGTATTGTTGCTCAAGGATAAATAATATAGACCATAATTTCCCCAACAGGAGGAATGTAGGAGAGCAACAGAAGACAAGAGAGCATTCAATTTACTACCTCTTGCTAGGGGACCTTATGTCTGTGATCAATGATTAGTGAGAACTATCAACTATTGAGACTCCATCCTGGGGCCCTTATTGAAAAATAGGACTCCCCTCTGGAAATGGGTTGTGATTGATTAGCTGTTTTTGGTGGAAGATGGACTCTAAGATCCTCCTTTTCTCTGGGTTTGGTGGCCCTCCTGTGACGTGCCTTTTGTGTAAATTGGATGCTTTCTGGTCTTCTGTCACTCTCCTACGTTCTCCCTGTTGGGGTAATGATGGTCTATATTCTTTATTCTTAAGCAACTATATACACCATTTGTTTTTAAGTGAAGGAGTTTTTCCACATAGAGTGTATCCACATATATCTCCTGATGAAGATGCATTATTATACAAAATGCGTTGAGCTGAATTGTGGTATATCCTAGACATGTGCACTGCCAAAAAATGTGTTTGTTTTCGTTTCATAATTTTATTTTTTTCGGGTCATTTGTTATGATCGCAATTAGTAAATTCGTACATTCGTAAATTCATACATTCGTACATACGTACATACGTACATACGTACATACGTAAATTCATAAATTCGTACATTCGTAAACTAGAAAATTCGTACATTCGTAAATTAGAAATTTTGTATATTCCTAAATTCGTACATTCGTAAATTCGTACATTCGTAAATTAGAAATTTTGTATATTCGTAAATTCGTACATTCCTACATTCTTAAATTCGTACATTCCTAAATTCGTACATTCGTACAGTCGTAAATTCGTAAATCCGTAAATTAGAAAATTCGTACGTTAGAAAATTCGTACATTCGTAAATTCATAAATTCGTACATTTGTAAATTAGAAAATTCGTACTTTCGTAAAATTCGGAAATTTGGAAATTCTAAATTCGAAAACGCGAAAATTAGAAAATCTGAAATAGTAACTATTAAATTATAGGAATTGTAATTTCCTGTCAAATTTGGCTGTTAGTGAACGTAACGAATACGAATTTATCCGAAGTTACATATTATCCGAAATAATGTATGCCGCATCTAAACAGATTGGAACGGAACAAATTAATAAATAAATAATAATAAAACGTTTTTATTATTATTATTGATATTTATTATTATTAATTCATTACGTTCCATTCGTTTGGATACGGCATTCGTTATTTCGGATAATTCGTAACTTTGGATAAATTTGTAACAGCCAAATTTGAAAGGAAATCACAATACCTATAATTTAATAGTTAGTAATAGTTAAGTTATTATTAGTTAATTATTATTTCAGATTTCCGAATTTCCGAAATGTACTAATTTACGAATGTGGGAATGTACAAATTTACGAATGTAAGAATTTACGGATGTGCGAAAAGTCCAAATGTATGAATGTAGGAATGTACGAATTTACGAATGTACGAATTTACAAATTTTCGAAAACATTTGTTAAACAGGTTTTTGTTAATTCGGATATTTCTGAATTAACAAATTTTTGAAATTTGTTAAAAAACTAATTTGGAACGAAACTAATTGCACATGTATAGTATATCCCTATACCATGTATTGATACAGATTATTCATACCGACCCTTTGTCATTAGACATGGTGTTCATATGTGTTTTTAATATTTGTATAATAAACTTTATATTTTTCTATATTCTTTCCTTGGTGCCGCAACTTGTATGCTCATTTACTACAACAAATTTGTGACTTCAGCCAATGTAAGTATGTACATGCCAAACCTGTGTGATCCCTGTGGAAGCTGGAAATCACGGTAGTAGACACCGCTAAATTTGATTGGCTGCATTGATTTTTCTGTCCGTCTTCCACTTTTTGCACATCGGGGTAAAAAATTAGAACATTCACAGATTTTGTTGCTTTTTCCAGAAACTGGCAGAGAAATTGCTAATAATGTGCAGCGAGCATATTTTGAGGCAGATAAATGCTGCGTGAAAGCAAGCCAAACTCATCCATCAAGGAGTCAAACAGAAAATATATTCCATCTGTGCAAATGGGAAGTTAATGCAGTATCCATATTCCGTGACACTTCAGATAAATATCCGGAGACATCAGAGGTGCAATTACTGATTCATCTGAAGCACCATTTGCGATTATCTACAGCCGTGAATGATTCTAAGTGGACTATGGAAAGGCCTCGCGTCACAACCTGCTTTGCGTTGGGTTACTGTCATTTTTCAACCTTTTAAGCAGTCACCTGGAACCTCTTTAAAACTGAACTTCAAGTAAATATAAAAATTATACAGCTTTTTATATGTATTTGTATTTTTTTATTAATTTTTTTAAGAGTAAGTGACCGAATTTGACTTGGTAGCAGCCTCTTGCAGTACAGCAGGGTTCAGACTGGACGAGGAAGAAGCAGCAAATCAGTTGTGATTTCACTATTTTATCACGGTTACGTCATAACTTGAACTAGACTTTCAACGCCGCTCAAAGCAAGGAGTTTTGCCGCGTACACACGATCAGACTTTGACGGACTTGGTCCGACAGTCTGTCCGATGGACTTTGCAGCGGAGGTCCGCCGGACTTTCAAACGAACGGACTTGCCCACACACAATCACTCCAAAAGTCCGACGGATTTGAACGTGATGACGTACGACCGGACTAGAATAAGGAAGTTCATAGCCAGTAACCAATAGCTGCCCTAGCGTCCATTTTCGACCGTCGGACTAGCACACAGACGACCGGATTTTTCAACTGGACTCGAGTCCGTCGGAAAGATTTGAAACATGTTTTATTTCTAGGTCCGTCGGACTTTTGGGAAAGAAAAGTCTGCTGAAGCCCACACACGATCGAATTGTCCGACGGATTCCGGTCCGCCGGACCAAGTCTGCCGGAGAGTCCGATCGTGTGTACGTGGCATTACATTCCCAAGATCCACAGGAAGAGGGGTGCAGGCTACTAAAATGCCCATCCAGAGTAATGCATACATCAAATCAGGAAGACGCCGCTCCCCCCACCAGCCACTATAACATAATAATGAAGATCAGCTTCAGCCTACAAGTCTCCGCCGAAAGGCCACTCCCCTGATGCATTTTGCCCTGCCCACGAGGACTTAAACCCTATAATTGGGCAGGGCAAAACATATCAGGAGGTGTGGCCTTTTGGTGGAAACTAGCAGGCTGCAGCCGATCTTGATTCTAATGTTATGGTGGCTGGTTGGGAGAGCGGTGTCTTCTTTATTTGACGGTTACTGTTTTTTTTTTTTGGGGGGTTATTTTTGAGATGTGCAAAGTAGACATGTGCACAACAAAAAAATTTGTCTTGTTTCGTTTCTTTACGTTTCAGTTGATTCGTAACGATTCGTAATTTCGTAAGACGCAAGTTTTTATATTCGGACTCGTTCGTATTTTCGGAACAGTTATATTTTCATTGATACGAAATGATTCGTAAATCCGTTAGTCTAACAATGCGTAATTTCGTAAGACGCGAGGTTTCATATTCGGGGTATTTTTGGAACAGTTATATTTTCATTGATACGAAATGATTCGTAAATCCGTTAGTCTAACGATGCGTAATTTCGTAAGACGCAAGGTTTCATATTCGGGGTATTTTTGGAACAGTTATATTTTCGTTGATATGAAAATCGGAAATTTGGAGTATCCCATACCTCCCCTCTCCTATCCAAGTTCTTCAAAAAAACAAAACAAAAAAAAACCCTAGACTGATGATTGAGCCGGTGTTGCGCAGTACGGAGGACAAGGAGATTTGGAAAATCTCCGAAGATGAACGGCGCCTGCGCCGTGAGTCCAGAAGCAAGCCCCACCATCCAAGTGGACATAGGGCTGCACAAAGTTAGAGGGCCCCTCGCGGGCTCGCTTCGCTTACCCCGTACGCTCACCACGTTTCGGGCACGGCCTCGCTGCGCTTGGCTCTTTTTTATTCTAACTCTATTTCCACTTGGATGGTGGGGCTTGAACCTGGACTCACGTTCATCTTCGGATATTTTCGGAATCTGCTTGTCGTGCAGTACACAGCGGACAGTATCCGATGGGGGGCACTATCTGACAGGACACCGGAAAAAAGTGTAATGTTCCAGTGTGCCTGGCTGCCTCTACACCCTCTCTAGGGGCGATCCGGTTGTATTACAGCAGCTCCGGCGGGAGTAGCGCTACAGTAAATATCGGCATGCAGCAACAACCAAAGAGTTAACCTTGTTAAGAGTTAAACTTGTTATGAAGCTTTGTAGAGAAGTCAGTTACTCTGGCGGACAATGGCAGAGTAAAAGGTAAGCAAGACTATTCTGATGTAAATTATTTCATTATCCTTGTGTCTATTTTAATTTAGAAGTCAGAGCTCCTGGAAGATACGGCTATGACAGCATCGTCTGGTGTTTCTAGTTCAGACGGTACGGGGGGAATGACGGCAGAGCTGGAATACAAAAACTGACTGTTGGTAGATGATTACATTGTAATGCTCACAAAACACATAAACATGTGTACCGGCGAACTGAGCGGAATTCTATTTATGGCTATGAAGGCCATATTAAAATACCCAACAGTCATATCACACCAGCTGCAGACATTTCTGTGGAAGCTAATACTTGTGTTCCATGAAAACTAGCTTTGCAATGTCTCAGTGTTATCTATACTATTAAAAAAATCAGACCACCCAAAGCTGATACTTCACTTTACGATAAGTTGTGGAGAGTTACAGGATGACTTGTCTTTTTAAATTGCTATATTTTAAAAAAAATAATAATTCTGGAGCTGAGCTTTATCTCATTTGAGTTTTGCAAGTATCATAGACCCCATTTAGCATGAGTTTCACATGAATCAACTCCTTCAGAACAGACATTGCTTGATGGACCTACATGGCAATCCACAATGGCTTCTCTGAACTCAAGGGTCTTCTCTATCTTCTGATCCCTGTGAAAGTTCAAACTCCATGACCAAATAGTGGCCTCCTGATTAACCTAGCTGGAGCTCTCCACTTCCCAAATGAAGGACACAATATCCTACTCACCCAGGGCCATCAGAGTGGACACTAACATAGTGTTCTACACTTTTGTCCTACAGGGTCATGAGGAACTTCAATTCAGTCTACATCACCACAATTTGGCAACTTTGTATCCACCTTTTTCAGGTTCTTGCAGCAATAAAATATTCATAACAGGAATGTCCAGATGAGAAGATCCTTAAACATTGTGCTCTTTACTTGTAGAGATTTTGGTACAAATCCACTAAAGAGTTTCTAATCTTCAGCGATATACAGTGTTATGCCCCGTACACACGGTTGGATTTCCGACGGAAAATGTCCTATTGGACCATGTTGTCGGAAATTCCGACCGTGTGGGGGCTCCATCGGACTTTTTCCGTCGGAATTTCCGACTGAAAAAGCGTGAGATCCTGCTCTCAAATTTTCCGACAACAAAGTCCTATCAGACTTTTTCCGATCGTGTGTAGCGAATTCCAACGGACAAAGTGCCACGCATGCTCAGATCACATTACAAGACCAAAGCTATTGGCTACTAGCCTCTACGTAGTCCCGTCGTACGCAACGAACATCACCACGTTCAGGATGATCGGATTTTCCGACAACTTTGTCCGACCGTGTGTATGCAACACCAGTGTAGGCCAAAATCTGTCGGAAAAAATCAGACGGATTTTGTGGTAGGAATTTCAGACCGTGTGTACAGGGCATTACAGCTCATCCTTCCTTCAGTATAAGCAACATAGGATTCTTCACAATGTGCAAATTATAGTCATCAGGAGAGCCTTAGTCCCCACATATGGCATACAAAAAAAAGTTAACTGTCTCTGCCAATCTTGTTTGAGAAGCTTCTTGCTGTCCCCCAAAGGGGAAAGCACTTTCAGTCTTGTAGCTTACATGATCACAAAGATCATCACCCACCAGAAAAAGGTCCTTCTTTCCTTCCACTGGGTCTTCTTCACTCTATCCTTTGGGCTCCACCCACCTCTATATTTATTCTTCTCAGTAAACAATTTAGAGTGGCTGAACGGGATGCGTGGGAACCTCATGGGCAGGGACAATTCACAAAGAATTCAAAGAAATATGGGGACATCTAGTGGCACCCATGAAAACTACACAACACACATCATAAATATACTGTATAATACAGCCCTACATAAGTAAAACAAAGATGAATACAGGCTATGCAATGACACATAGTAGTGCTGGAGAAAGTTATGTACCACCCTCCTGGACTGGTGCTAGATTTAGATAGAAATAATTAGTTTGTGTTTTGATCTATAAAATTAATTGCCGCACTGTAGTCAGTGTGGCTGTAATTGTTAGGTAAAAGCAAATTCTGCTCACTGTATTCAGCTGAAGCTGCATTCTAGTAGTCAGGTCTGCTCAGTGTGGCAGGATCTGATGGCATGCTGTGTATATATTCTGTGAGCACACTAAGCGCGGGATCTTTTCTTGGAGAGGATTAATTCTGCCTAGAGGTCACACTGCCCTCCCGGGCAATGCTGCTATGTCTGCTGTCGTGAGGCCTCGGGTGTACAACCTGAGGGCCTGGATGCTGAAGCCCTGGAGCTAAAGAGAGCTGACTGAGGGGGGCTGTCCGCAGAAGATCTAGTCTGGTATCACCGGAACAATGTGTCGCTTGGAAGTGGGAAGGAGGCAACCAGCTGTACCTTGTATGAGTACAGACGTTTTGAGAGATCTTGGGGACCTTTGTGGTTTTGCTACCCCTCTGGTGCTAGAGAAAGCCAGCTGTGGATCTAGTAAAAGGGGACACTGGTGTCCTGAAGAGCTTTGTCCATCTAATCTGTTACTTAAAGGGACTCTGCTCTTGTGGCTCTAAGAAAGAGATTTAAAGTTAACTACTACTACCGCTACCTTAAAGCTGAAGTTTATGGTTCGCTACAAGCACAGACTTTAATATAGCTTGTCCTGAAGAATACCCAAGTCCTCAAGTCTACATGGGTCTTGTTTTTGGAGTGAGTATCCCACCTAATTCCCTCAACTCTTTTTTTGTTATTAAGAGGTAAGTCTGAGTACCCACATTTAGCACTATGCCCATCTCTCCACTAGTAAGCAAGGAGCCCCTCGTTTTCCATCAAAAGGTTAAAAGTTTACATGGTGATCATCACCCACCTGAAAAAAATTAATGTTTTTCAATCTTTCCACAAAATGTGTTTCACTCTCTCTCGGGTTCCAACCATCTCTATATTCATACTTCTCAGTGTAGCACTAACCCCCGAAGGAGCTTCTGGTTTTATTTGGGCTTACCGTTACCTCACCTGCTTGCGTCTCTTAGGGATCCCATGGAAAGTGGCCCAAAGAATGTGAACTTCCAATACTTAATTCTTTTTCTATGGTTATTTAATATTTATTAAAAGTAAAGTCTCTCAACAAAAAGGGTAGAGGATTAGGGATGAGTTCAGGCACCTGGTACTGCGAGTTTTAAGACTCCTTTGAATTATAGAAGACAATAGTTTCACTCACTGGATTCAGCCACCACTGGATAAGCCCCTCTCACTGGACCTAGCAGCCGGTGGGGTATTTGACACAGTCTCTGCCACAGACTTGTGAACTTAACTTAAGCGTCACTGAGGTATTAAAGAGTATTCCCATACAATACCAGTCTCTTTCAGCCGAACCGGCGATATTGTACGGGTGGTGATCTGGGTGTTGCATCCTCCAAATGAGCCTCCAGGCAATCTCCAGAGATACCAGCCTTGTGCTCGGTCCTCCCTTGGAAAAAGTCCTTCCCTGGGTACTCCAGTTTCTGAGCCTCTCTTCACTTGAGACAGCACCGGACCTTCCCTAGATCAATAGGCCCCAAACTCTTCTGGACCTATCCCCTCAGTGGCGTAGCCTCGGGCCAGCCGGTCCCGAGGCACAGGATACATAGGCTGCACACCCCAGGCAAGGAGGGCCCTGAGGTTTTGGGGCAGCGGGCCCCACGCACAGCCAGGGAAAAACCTTGAAAATTCCACCCACCAACATGGCGTCAGTACCTTAAATACCATCACCCAGAATTCACAGCAGGATAAATCCTCCCACTGGGCTGGTTCCGAGCAATAGGTGGCATTCAATACATGCAGCTGAACTGCGCTTCTACACTCACCGACGGTGACAGCGACACCTACGGTCAAGGAGAAACCAGTGCAACCCAGCTGAACTGGTACAGAGACCAGAACTTTAGAATAATTAGCCTGAAACCCAACTGTGGTTTCAGGACCAGCGCCACATCAGTGAACAACTTGGAGTGGCTGCCTAGAAACCCCATGGACAGGGATCTCCCTAATGCCCCATACACACGGTCAGATTTTCCGATGGAAAATGTCCTATCGGACAATGTTGTCGGAAATTCCGACCGTGTGTAGGCTCCAGACTTTTTCCGTCGGATTTTCCGACAGACAAAGTTCTATCTCCTGCTCTCAAATTTTCCGACAACAAAGTCCTATCGGACTTTTTCCGATCGTGTGTAGCAAATTCCGACGGACAAAGTGCCACGCATGCTCAGATCAAATTACAAGACCAAAGCTATTGTCTACTAGCCTCTACGTAGTCCCGTCGTACGCAACAAACGTCACCACGTTCAGGATGTTCGGATTTTCCGACAACTTTGTCCGACCGTGTGTATGCAACACCAGTGTCGGAAATCCAACGGATTTTGTGGTCGGAATTTCCGACCGTGGGTACGGGGCATAAGAGGAACAATCCACAAACCATTCAAAGAAATATGGGGACATCTAATAGCACCCATTAAAACGACACCCCCAACCTACACAGTGGAAATACAATAGGGCCTTACATAAGTGAAACAAAGGAAAAGTGACACCTAATGGTGACTGAGCAAATTAAAACAGAAGTCCTACCAGGTGTATACCAATGGGGCTCTAACACCCTATTACATCCATGTTCATTATATAATAAGGGTGTTTATTGTGCCTACTTTTGTCTAAGTCAAGCATAAAGATGTTTTATGGTCTCTAGTGTACTGGATGAATCAAGCAGGAAATTGTGGCTGAAACAGGGAAAACGTTCTGCCAAATAACCGTAAAACACTGTCCAGCCTTTCTCCAGCCATACAAACTTCATGTGAAAAAACAAAAAAATAAAATGCTTACAGACCAGAGTTTCTACAATGTGAAATCCCCGACTGCCGGAAGACCAAATATGTCATTTTCTTCACCCATAGTGTTCAGAACTATTCAACGCAGCGTGTGAGTCATCGGCAATCACCATAATAAATCAAGGTTTCCACAGAAGAATAATGAGTTCTATATTCTGCTGGATTTATCAGGGGAAAAGCCAACCTATCACAATTCAAAACAGCTGATATGATGAAAAATGCATCACTAGAGTTTACCCTGCAGTAAAAAAAACAACGTCAAAATGTCCATTAAATCCAGAGATATAACAGATTAGGTCCTTTGTAACGTCAATAAGCGTATATTGATTGGTTTGCGCAAAAGTTATAGCGTCTACAATCTATAGGATATTTTTATGGAATTTTTAATTTTTTTTGTTTCATAGGTGGAATTTTTATTTATTTTGTTTACTAGTAATGGCGGCGATCAGCGACTTATACGGCAGACAAATATTACGTCGGACAAATCAGACACTAAGTGACACTTTTTTGGGAACCAGTGACACTAATATAGTGATCAGTGCTAAAAATATACACTGTCACTGTAATAATGACACTGGCCGGGAAATGGGTTAACATCAGGGGCAATCAAAGGGTTAAATATGTTCCAAGGGAGTGCTTGCTAACTGTGTGGGGGAGGTGCTTGTACTGTGGGAAGGCAGAGATCCGTGTTTCTGCTTAGCCTCACCTATCAAAAATGTTAGCTTGTCACGGGTGTGCGCAATTTTGAGTATTGACATATTTGGTATCTATTTAATCGATGCAACGTCACCTTTTTACTTTAACATAAAATTGTGCATTGTATAGTAGACATGTGCGCCTTCAATAAATTTGTTTAGTTTTGTTCTGTTTCGTATTAGAATTCATTCGTAATTTGTGTCCGAAATTCAATTTGGATTCGTATGAAATACGAATTTTCGTTATGTTCGTTAACTTTTCGTAACAATTATGAATGTTCGTTATGATGAGTTTATCATTATGAGGGGCTCCCATCATCCCTGTGCTGTGCTGACTTCTTGGGTTTGTTAACCACATACAGACCGGACCAATTTGAAGCCAAAGGACCAGGCCCCTTTTTGCGATTCGGCACTGCGTCGCTTTAACTGTTGCGCGGTCGTGCGACGTGGCTTCCAAACAAAATTTACGTCCTTTTTTTCCCACAAATAGAGCTTTCTTTTGGTGGTATTTGATCGCCCCTGAGGTTTTTATTTTTTGCGCTATAAACAAAAAAGTGCGACAATTTTGAAAAAAAAACCCATTCTTTTTTATTTTTTGCTATAATAAATATCCCCCAAAAATATATAAAAAAAAGTTTTTTTTCATCAGTTTAGGCCGATACGTATTCTTCTACATATTTTTGGTTAAAAAAATCGCAATAAGCGATTATTGATTGGTTTGCGCATAAGTTATAGCGTTTACAAGATAGGGGATAGTTTTATAGCATTTTTATTAATAATTTTTTTTATTAGTAATGGCGGCGATCAGCGATTTTTATTGTGACTGCGACATTATGGCGGACACATCGGACATTTTTGACACATTTTTGGGATCATTGTAATTTATACAGCAATCAATGCTATTTAAATGCATTGATTCCTGTATAAATGACACTGGCAGTGAAGGGGTTAACCACTAGGTGGCAGTGTAGGGGTTAAGTATGCCTAGGGGTGTGTTTCTTACTGTGGGAGGGCGTGGCTGTCAGCTAGTGAATGCTGATCTCTGCTCCAATCACAGAGAGCAGAGATCGGCGTCACTAGTTGCTAGGCAGAACGGGGAGATGCTGTTTATTTCCGCATCTCCCCGTTCAGCCTTCCCGTGAGACGATCGCGGGTGTCCCCGTGGCGATCGAGTCCGCGGGACCCGCGACCGGCCTCACGGGGGGCCCGACTGGCGTGGGAGCGCGCTTCTCCCGGTGCGCTCCTGATGGCATGGAGGCATTTAAAAAGGGACTTATATATACGCCCTTATGCCTGTCCGTGCCATTCTGCCGACGTACATCGTCGTGCGCCGGTCGGGAAGCGGTTAACTTCATCATAACGAATAATCGTAATTAACGAACATTCTCATTTCCGTTGTAACGGAATTCTGATCCGAAATTCGTAAACAAAATTTTGTATTTCGTACAAAATTCGGAAGCATAGCAATTCATATTTCGGATCTTCCCGAATGTACGAATTTACGGAAATTCGTGCGAATTTTCAATTCGTACGAAACTAATCGCACATGTCTATTGTATAGCGATTGTGTGCACAGAAATTCTTTTAAGTGTATTTTTCTGAACATCCTCATTTGATAAACAGCTACACAAATATTGTGTGACATAAAAAAATTGCAACAGCCACCATTTAATTCTCCAGGGCATCGGCTTTCAGAAATAAGGATGTCCTTATTTCTTACTGTCCTTTTAATTATTTTTTTTTTTACACTTTTATTCCTATTACAAGGAATGTAAACATTACATTTCTACTTCTTTACCTTTTTATGTTTACAAACTATTTTATTAGGTGCAAAAGGTGGTACAAAAAGATCTACTTCTTTACCTTTTAAAGTTTTTGATCTTTCGTTTAAAAAAAATAAAATAAAAAATTTCCAGCCTGGACCAGAAGTGATCTCATGGCATCTCTCCTGTTCTCCAAGGCCATAGAGTCGATCAAAGAGTGTTAACTCTTTAATCACCTATGGGAGCAGCCGGCCACACCACTGGAATGTTTCTCGGGTGAACCGGAGGAAACGGTAAGCCTTATTCCTCATACACACGATCGGACTTTCCGCCAACAAAACCGTGGAATTTTGTCTGAAGACTGTTGGCTCAAACTTGTTTCGCGTAAACACGGTCACACAAATGTTGGCCAACAATTACGAATTTAGAGACGTACTATGTGGTTTTTCAGCTCTTTAGTGCCACCCTTTGGGCTCCATCTGCTAATTTCGTGTTAGTAGAAGTTTGGTGAGTGTTGATTCGCGCTCTTCATTTCGTGTTTTTCATTTATCGATTTTCAGTTCGTCAACCAGACATGTTGCGGAATCGGAGGAGATAACGTGTTATTTATTATTGGCCTTGGAGTTATTGCTTTGACATTATTTTTTGGTTGAATAATGATTTGATTTGGTGAATGTTCTATATTTTTGGATGCATAGAATGCACTTTTTGGTTATTTTCTATTGGCAGATAACATGTCAAATTTTTTTTTTTTTTTAATGCACAATAAAAAAATTGTGTAGAATAATACTTGGCTATGTGTTTTACTTCAAATGACAGTTTGGGAGTCAGCAGTTACATTTAAAAAAATACAATGTAAAATTGACAAGGGACACCAACATAGTTGTATCTTTGTTCTTAAAAACTACGGGATAATGGTGTTGTAGTAACTTGCACAAATAAAAAAAATAAAAAAGCATAATAAAATTATTCTTCATATCACTAGAAAAAAAAAGCCTTTGAAAATTTGTTTGCAATAACTCCATCAGTATCACCAGCAGAGCAGCTTCATTATTATCCCATTAAAGATGAAGAGAATTGTGCGCTGCGATTTCTTAATTTGCCGCGCCACGAATGGCAATTGAATAAATTAATGAATGAATAATTTGTTTAGCGCTACAATGCGAACTGAATCGCGCTGTATTCGTGCTTTGTTGTCATGCTTCTTAAGGCCCGTACACACGATCAGACTTTTTGACAACCAACATGCAAATTATCTGTTTTGGACCAACATCCGACCGTGTGTACGCTCCATCGGACCAACTTTTTCCAGGTTTCATCAGACTTTTGTTGGCTGTGTGAACGGACCAACTTATTGCCAACAAAAGTCCGATGGACCAAAGTCCGACCGTGTGTACACAAAACCATCGGACTTTTATACAAAGTACAAACACGCATGCTCAGAACCAATGCAAAAGATCAGACAACAATACAGAAGTTGACCAAAGGTGGCGCAGGAGTATTCGAACGTCCTCTTTTGAAGTGTCGTCAGTACGTTGAAACGTCACTACGTTCGTGTTTGTTGCCTAAAAAGTCAGATCGTGTGTATGCAATACAAACTTGGGTCCAACGCCCTTTGGACAAAAAGCCACGAGAAAGTTGGTCCAAGGTCCGATTGTGTGTATGAGGCTTTAGAAGAGGTGGGTCTTGAGTTTTTTCCTGAAGGCCTGATGGTTTTTCTTCCATGCGGATGTCGGTCGGTAGAGCATTCCATTCTCCATTACGAACGCTAGTTTACAAGACCGCTTCTGCTTCCGAGCATGCGTGTTTGTACTTTGGACTTTTGTCAGATGGAATTGTGTACACACGATCGGAAAGTCCAACAACACACATTTGTTGGCGGAAAATTTGAGAACATGCTAGCCAACATTTGTTGGTCGGAAAGTCTGCCAACAATTGTCCGATGGAGCGTACACACGGTCTGATTGTCTGCCAACAACCTCACATCCACTCGGAAAGGCCGATCGTTTGTACGGGGCTTTAAAAACACTGGCGAGAGGTTGGAGAGGACGTCAGACTGGTTTCCTGAGAAATCAATACTGGGGTTATGGCTGATATCTTCAGTCATACTCCTGGTAAACCATAGACATGTGCAATTCGTTTCGTTTTTTTTCCGTTTTGAGTTTTTTTTTCATTATTTTCGTTCAGTCGTTATCGTACGAATGAACGAACGATTCGCTAAAAATTTTAACGAATAACGAATGTTCGAATCGAACGAATACAAAAACAACGAAAATCCAAAGTAAACAAAACAGAAACAACTAAACTACGAAAGAAGAAAATCCGAAAAACGAAAACAGGAACAATGAAAATCAAAATGAACGAAAAAATTCGTACATTGGTAAAAAAAATTTGTTGAATTGGTAATTTTCCGTGTCCCTTACAATGGCGCTGCTTAACATGCCTCGAATGGATTGAATGAAAAAATTCGTACATTCATGACTTTTTTTTTTTTTTTTCGATTCGTAATTTTCCGTGTCTCTTACAATGGCGCTGCTTAACGTGCTTCAAATGGATTGAACGAAAAAATTCGTACATTCGTAACTTTTTTTTTTTTTCGATACGTAATTTTCCGTTTCTCTTACAATGGCGCTGCTTACGGTGCTTCGAATGGATTGAACGAAAAAATTTGTACATTCGTAACTTTTTTTTTCGATTCGTAATTTTCCGTGTCTCTTAAAATTTAATAATAGCATAAACATTACATAAAATTATGAATTATGCTCCGATTACGAATCTACGAAAACAATGTTACGAAAGTACGAATAAATCAATCCAACGAAAGTACGAATGTAACTAAATCTACGAAAATACGAATGCGTTCCGAATTTCGAATAAACGAAAATTAAACTCAAATTAAACTCAAACTTAAATTAAACGGAAAAACGAATCAACGAAAAAATAACTCTTACGAAAATACGAATCGTTACGAATACGAACACCGACGACTTACGAATTTACGAATCGTTACGGATACGAGCACCGACGACTTACGAATTTACGAATCAACGGAAACGAAAAAAACGAAACGAAAATAAACACATTTTTTTGTTGTGCACATGTCTAGTAAACCACTTGCAGACCGCAATGTATATATTTATATATTTATATATATATATATATATATATATATATATATATATATATATATATATATAGGAATTGTGGTCGACGTGTTGTAGAAGATCTCTGGATGATCGGGCTTCACACATGCCGGTGTTTATTGTTGTTACAGTTCGAAATTAGGTTTTGAACCTTTCTGGTAAGTAAACGTAATTCGTGCGTTATTGGAGATGGAGAATAACAACAATCGGATTCAGCGCAGTATGTTCTGCTTGGAAAGTCTGGACTCCAGGAGATCTAGCCTGGCTCTCAGCAGGGAGCTGTCCTTTCAGCACCATTGACAATTCCGATCATTCCCTCAGCCCGCCAAGAAAAACGCTCCACTTATACAGTCTACTGGGCGAAATGTCAAGGAAAGGAAATTTAAAATTCTAACAAGTATTGTTCATCACTGCAATGTTTACCAATTTGATTTCGCTTGTATGCCGCTATTACAGCCTTGGGATAATCCCACCTGTGCTATTAACTATTCATTCTCTACTCTCAAATCTGGCTGATCTTCAGTATTGCAGATAAATGAGTTCTGTTTATAAAAAAAAATTGTTCTGTGCAAATAGGGCAAAACAATTGAAAGTTATTTGGCTATTTTTTTTTTTCTTTTTGTTTACAAACTATTTTATTCAGTATAATATGGTGGTACAAGAAAATTTTGCATATCAAAAAACAATGCTTAGTAAAAAAGGCAGGAAGGCAGTTACAATCAGTTAAAGTGGAAGTAAACCCTCCTATCGTTTTCAGCCAAGGAGGCTGCCATCTTTGCCTCTGTTTAATCTTCAACTGCCACAGTGCTGCACATGTGATCCGTTATGACACCAGCCATTGGATGGTTTGACTGTTTGGTTGAGAGCACAACCAATGTGCAGTTAGCATTCCTGGCATGCCTTTTTTTTTTTAAACTGTTAAATCGTTGGGTTTACTTCCGCTTTAAGAAAATTACGAAGCGAGTTTGTAAAAAAAAAATTTTGATACATACAGTGCCTCGATAATTTATTCATACTACTTGACATTTTCCACGTTTTGTCATAGTACATCCAAAAATGTAAATGTATTTTATTGTTTTTTTTTTTGTGATAGACCAACACAAAGTGGCACATAATTGTGAAGTGGAAGGAAAATGATAAATGGGTTTTCCAATTTTTTTACAAACAAATATCTGAATAGTGTGGTGTGCATTTATATTCAGCCCTCTTTACTCTGATACCCCTAACTAAAATCTAGTGGAGTCAATTGCCTTCAGAAGTCACCTAATTAGTAAATAGAGTCCACCTGTGAATAATTTAATCTCACTATAAATACAGCTGTTCTGTGACACCCTCAGAAGTTTGTTAGAGAAGCATAGAAAACCTGTACATACATATATAACAACACTATGCAATCTTAAGACCCCTTTCACACTGGGGCGTTTTTCAGGCGCTTTAGCGTTAAAAAAAGCGCCTGTAAAGCGCTTGAAAGAAGCCTCATCTGCAATCCCAATGTGAAAGCCCGAGTGCTTTAAGAGCCCTTTCACACTGCCAAAAAGCTGGTAAAGCGCCGCTTAAACTAGCGCTTTTAACCCCTGCTAGTGGCCAAATAAAGGGTTAAAAGCGCCCACGCTTTGCAGGCGTTTTGCAGGCATTGATTTCAATGGAAAGGGGCGTTTTAGGAGCGGTGTGTTCTCCAAAGAAACTGCTTGCAGGACTTTATTTGACGCCCCGCCAGCGCAGCGCCTCAGTGTGAAAGCAATTGGGCTTTTACATTGGGATTGCAGATGAGGCTTCGTTCAGGCGCTTTACAGGCACTTTTTTTAACGCTGAAGTGCCTGAAAAATGCCCCAATGTGAAAGGGGTCTAATAATCAGTAAGGCTACTTTCACACTGGAGCGGTGGGGGCGCTGGCGGTAAAGTGGCGCTATATTTAGCGCCGCTTTACCGGCGTGTTAGCAGCGCATTTCGGCCGCTAGCGGGGTGGTTTTACCCCCCCGCGAGCGGCCGAAAAAGGGTCAATACCGCCCGCAAACCGCCGCTGCAGCGGGGTTTTGTGGGCGGGTTCAGAGCGCTGCCCCATTGTTTTCAATGGGAACGGGCGCTATAGGAGCGGTAAATATACCGCTCCTATAGCGAGCCAAAGATGCGGCTTGCAGGACATTTTCCAGCGTCCTGCAAGCGCACCGCTTCAGTGTGAAAGCCCTCGGGCTTTCACACTGAAGACAAAGCAACAGCTGTTTTGGGTCGGTTTGCAGGCGCTATTTTTAGCGCAATAACGCCTGCAAACCGCCCCAGTGTGAAAGGGGCCTAAACATTCTTAAAACATCACCTGATATCTGAAACATTATATATAAAACATCACCTAATATCTAAAATATTGTATATAAACAAGCAACATCTTCATGATTGATAAAATAAAATAAAGGGGCAGCATTCTACATAACTAGTAAAACATCCCAATATTATAGTAAAACTATTAAAATACATTAAGATAGGGTTTGAATTACCCTCAAATATTACCCAGGGAATCTTCGGTTTATTAGGCTATTTAATGCCATATTCAAATGTTTTTCATTGAAAGAATCACTTCAATACCGGACACTTTCATCCCCCTCCTGCCCAGGCCAGTTTTCAGCTTTCAGCGCTGTTGCAGTTTGAATGACATACAACACTTTACTCATTTTACATTTTTATAATTTATTTTTATTTTTTTACACAAATAGAGCTTTCTTTTGATGGTATTTAATCACCACTGACTTTTTTATTTTTTGCTAAATAAACAAAAAAAGACAGAAAATTTCGAAAAAAGGCGTGTTTTTCTTTGTTTCTGTTATAAAATATTGCAAATAAATAATCTTTCTTCATGAATGTAGGCCAAACTGTATTTTGCTATATTTCTTTGATGAAAATAACCCAAATCAGGGTATGTTATTTAGTCTGTAGGAAAGTTTCAGGCCGGGTTCACACCTATGCGAATGGGATGTGGGTTTCCCCGCATCCAATTCGCATAGCAGCAGAATGTGAGTGGCTCTCTATGGAGCCGGTTTACATATCTCCGCAGCAGATCTGGTGCGTTTTGCAGGAAAAACGTATGCCTTTTTTTGGTCTGTTTCAGGTCCAAATTCAGAACAAAATTCAGACCTGAAACGGTAAAGCCAGACGCACCAGACCCCTGCTGTGCGACAGATCCGTCTTAGGCCCCTTTCACACTGACAGACCGTTCAGGTTCGCCTGTCAGTTTTGACGGCGGACCTGAACGGGCGCTCCATGCTAAATATAGAAAGAAAGAAAGAAAGAAAGAAAGAGAGAAAGAATGGAGGAAAGAAAGGGGAAAAGAAAGAAAGGGGAAAGAAAGGGGGAACGAATGAAAGACAGAAAGTGGGAAAGAAAGAATGAGAGAAATAAGGAAGGAAAGAAAGGGAGAAAGAAGGAAGAAAAGAAAGGGGAAGAAAGAAAGAAATAAAGAAAGAAAGGGAGAAAGAAGGAAGGAAAGACAGGCAGAAAGAAGGAAGGAAATAAAGAAAGGGGGAAAGAATGAAAGAGAGAAAGAATGAAGGATAGAAAGGGGGGAAGAAAGAAAGGGGGAACGGATGAAAGAAAGAAGGGGGCAAAGAAAGAGAGAAAGAAGGAAGGAAAGAAAAGGAGAAAGAAGAAAGAAAGGAAGAAAGAAAGAAAGAAAGAAAGAAAGAAAGTAAAAGAAAGAAAAGAAAGAAAGCTAATGCAATCATTACATCTAAATACTGGTAGACTGCAATGTAACAAATGTTTGCTTTTGGGTTTAAAGAGGAAATAAAGCCTCTGAAAAAAATATAAATAAATACACCCTGCAAGACAAAGGCACAATAAGCTAGTATACATAGCATACTAGCTCATGAATTACTTACCTGAGATCGAAGCCCCCGAATCGGCCCTCGTTCGCCTCCTCCGATGCCGCCATCTATCCAGGAGTGACTTCCGGGTATTGCGGCTCCATTGCTGCCACTGGCCGGAGCCACGATGACGTCACTCCCACGCATGCATGCTGGTGCCGCCACTAACGTCATGATCGCCGTTAGAAGCGCCATGCTCAGTGCGCCTGCGCCCGATGTCTACGGTGCATGCGCCGCAGACTAGACATGGGAACTGTCAAAAAATTTGTTTCGTTTCGTCCCGTTTCGTATATAAAAAAATTCGTAATTCGTAATTCGTGTACGAAATTCCGTTAGAATTCGTACGAAATTCGAAATTCGGACGAATCGTAATTTTTTCCGAATCGTTAGTAAAGTTACGAATCGTTACGAATCGTTACCGCGGCTAATGAATTGTTGGTTCTCATAACACAGAGAACAATTCGAATCCAACTACAAATATCGAATTTCAATTTCAAGTTACGAATCGTTACGAATCATTACGAATAGTTACGAATCGTTAGTAAATCAAACTACAAATATCGAATTTCAACTAATATGAAAGAAATTATAATAGCGGATATAACGAATGCTTTGAATGCTTCGAATGAATTTGAGATTCAGTATATCTAATATAGAGAACTGTTCCTGCACAAAGTGTCATTTTTGCAAGAAAAAAAAGCTATTTAAAATCACTTGCGGCTATTGCCGGCAAATGAATTGTCGGCTCCATAACACAGAGAACAGTCATTCATTGATATAAAAAAAAAAAAAAAAGCGTAGGGGTCCCCCCAAATTCAATAACCAGGCCCTTCAGGTCCGGTAAGGATTTTAAGGGGAACCCCGGCCAAAAAAAAAAATGGCGTGGGGTCCCCCTCAAAATCCATACCAGACCCTTTATCCGAGCACGCAACCTGGCAGGCCGCAGGAAAAGAGGGGGGACGAGAGCGGCCCCCCCTCCCGCCTGAACTGTACCAGGCCACATGCCCTCAACATTGGGAGGGTGCTTTGGGGTCCCCCCCAAAGCACCTTGTCCCCATGTTGATGAGGACAAGGGCCTCATCCCCACAACCCTGGCCGGTGGTTGTGGGGGTCTGCGGGCGGGGGGCTTATCGGAATCTGGAAGCCCCCTTTAACAAGGGGACCCCCAGATCCCGTCCCCCCCCCTGTGTGAAATGGTAAGGGGGTACAAAAGTACCCCTACCATTTCACCAGAAAAGGTGACAAAAATGGTAAAAATGACAGGAGACGGTCTTTGACAATTCCTTTATTAAAATCTTCTTTCTTCTTTCTTCTGGTCTTCCTTTCTTCATCTTCTCCTTCCGTCATCTTCTTCCATCTTCTTCCATCTTCTTCTTCCTTCGATTCGCTTCTTCTTCCTCCGGTCTTCTCGTCCTTCTCGTCCGGCATTGGCGTCTCTTCTCGCAGGCCGCTCCTCGCAATGGGAGGCTCCCGCTGTGTGAGGCTTCGCTCCGGCTGACAGGTCTTTTATAACGAAGGCACCTGGTAACCCCGCCCCCTCTGACGCACGGGGACGTCATGTGGAATTCCCTATGGCTTTCCCCATGACGTCAGAGGGGGGGGGGCGGGGAAGCGAATCGAAGGAAGAAGAAGATGGAAGAAGATGGAAGAAGATGCCGGAAGGAGAAGATGAAGAAAGGAAGACCAGAAGAAAGAAGAAAGAAGATTTTAATAAAGGAATTGTCAAAGACTGTCTCCTGTAATTTTTACCATTTTTGTCACCTTTTTTGGTGAAATGGTATGGGTACTTTTGTACCCCCTTACCATTTCACACAGGGGGGGGGCCGGGATCTGGGGGTCCCCTTGTTAAAGGGGGCTTCCAGATTCCGATAAGCCCCCCGCCCGCAGACCCCCACAACCACCGGCCAGGGTTGTGGGGATGAGGCCCTTGTCCTCATCAACATGGGGACAAGGTGCTTTGGGGGGGACCCCAAAGCACCCTCCCAATGTTGAGGGCATGTGGCCTGGTACGGTTCAGGCGGGAGGGGGGGCCGCTCTCGTCCCCCCCTCCTTTCCTGCGGCCTGCCAGGTTGCGTGCTCGGATAAGGGTCTGGTATGGATTTTATGGGGGACCCCACGCCATTTTATTTGGCTGGGGTTCCCCTTCAAATCCATCCCAGACCTCAAGGGTCTGGTATGGATTTTGAGGGGGACCCTGCGCCATTTTTTTTTTGGCTGGGGTCCCCCTTAATATCCATCCCTGAAGGGCCTGGTTATTGAATTTGGGGGGACCCCTACGCATTTTTTTATCAATGACTTCAATGAATGACTGTTCTCTGTATTACGGATCCGACAATTCATTTGCCGGCAATAGCCGCAAGTGATTTTAAATAGCTTTTTTTTCCTGCAAAAATGACACTGTGCGGGAACATTTCTCTATATTAGATATACTGAATCTGATCTATATTAGATATATCCGCTATTATAATTTCTTTCATATTAGTTGAAATTTGATATTTGTTAGTTGTTGTATTCGAATTGTTCTCTGTATTACAGGAATCAGCAATTAGCCGCAAGTGATTTTAAATAGCTTTCTTTTCTGCAAAAATGACACATTGTACAGAGAGAGTTCTAAGCATGGGAAACATGCCCCCCCTTCATAGGCATACTATAGAGTATATAGTATATAGAAGGGGGTATGTTTCCCATGCTTAGAACTCTCTGTACAATGTGTCATTTTTGCACCTTGTCCCCATGTTGATAAGGACAAGGGCCTCATCCCCACAACCCTGGCCGGTGGTTGTGGGGGTCTGTGGGCGGGGGGCTTATCGGAATCTGGAAGCCCCCTTTAACAAGGGGACCCCCAGATCCCGCCCTTCCCTGTGTGAAATGGTAAGGGGGTACAAAAGTACCCCTACCATTTCACCAAAAAAGGTGACAAAAATGGTAAAAATGACAGGAGACAGTCTTTGACAATTCCTTTATTAAAATCTTCTTTCTTCTTTCTTCTGGTCTTCCTTTCTTCATCTTCTCCTTCCGTCATCTTCTTCCATCTTCTTCTTCCTTCGATTCGCTTCTTCTTCCTCCGGTCTACTCGTCCTTCTCGTCCGGCGTCGGTGTCGGCGTCTCTTCTCGCAGGCCTCTCCTCGCAATGGGAGGCTCCCGCTGTGTGAGGCTTCGCTCCGGCAGACAGGTCTTTTATAACGAAGGCACCTGGTGACCCCGCCCCCCCTCTGACGTCATGGGGAAAGCCATAGGGAATTCCACATGACGTCCCCGTGCGTCAGAGTGGGCGGGGTTACCAGGTGCCTTCGTTATAAAAGACCTGTCAGCCGGAGTGAAGCCTCACACAGCGGGAGCCTCCCATTGCGAGGAGCGGCCTGCGAGAAGAGACGCCGACACCGACGCCGGACGAGAAGGACGAGAAGACCGGAGAAAGAAGAAGCGAATCGAAGGAAGAAGAAGATGGAAGAAGATGACGGAAGGAGAAGATGAAGAAAGGAAGACCAGAAGAAAGAAGAAAGAAGATTTTAATAAAGGAATTGTCAAAGACTGTCTCCTGTCATTTTTACTATTTTTGTCACCTTTTTTGGTGAAATGGTAGGGGTACAAAAGTACCCCCTTACCATTTCACACAGGGGGGGGCCGGGATCTGGGGGTCCCCATGTTAAAGGGGGCTTCCAGATTCCGATAAGCCCCCCGCCCGCAGACCCCCACAACCACCGGCCAGGGTTGTGGGGATGAGGCCCTTGTCCTCATCAACATGGGGACAAGGTGCTTTGGGGGGGACCCCAAAGCACCCTCCCAATGTTGAGGGCATGTGGCCTGGTACGGTTCAGGTGGGAGGGGGCCGCTCTCGTTCCCCCCTCCTTTCCTGCGGCCTGCCAGGTTGCGTGCTCGGATAAAGGGTCTGGTATGGATTTTGAGGGGGACCCCACGCCATTTTTTTTTTTTTTTTGGCCGGGGTTCCCCTTAAAATCCATCCCAGACCTGAAGGGTCTGGTATGGATATTTGGGGGGGACCCCACGCCATTTTTTTTTTTTTTTGGCTGGGGTCCCCCTTAATATCCATACCAGACCTGAAGGGCCTGGTTATTGAATTTGGGGGGACCCCTACGCTTTTTTTTTTTTTTTTATATCAATGAATGACTGTTCTCTGTGTTATGGAGCCGACAATTCATTTGCCGGCAATAGCCGCAAGTGATTTTAAATAGCTTTTTTTGCAAAAATGACACTTTGTCATTCGAATTCATTCGAATTCATTCGTTATATCTGCTATAATAATTTTGTTCGAATTAGTTGAAATTCGATATTGGTAGTTGGATTCGAATAATTTGGAGCTGAAATTCGTAAACGGAATTTTTCCTGCAAAAATTACACTTTGTCATTCGAATTCATTCGAATCCATTCGAATTCATTCGAATGCATTCGAATCATTCGGCGACGAAATTCGTAAACGGAATTTCGTATTCCGCACGGAATTCGTATTAAAAAAAATTCGTACTACGGATTCGTAAATTCGTACGAATTTCGAAAAATTCGTACGAATTTCGAAAAATTCGTACGAATTACGAATTCGTACGAAACGAATCGCACATGTCTACCGTAGACATCTGTGCCGCTATTTCTGCAAAATATCTCCTAAACCTTTTAGGTTTGGGAGATATTTTTTGTACCTACAGGTAAGCCTTAATCTAGGCTTACTTGTAGGTAAAAGTGGTTGTAAAGGGTTTACAACCACTTTAATATTGCTTTGTCACAAAAAAGGGTTCCGATTTTAGCCTGGCATTGTGTCATGTTATCACTCACCCTAATTAAATGGCCAAACCTGTTGCTTGTGTTTTTTGCACAATTGGCAGCCTAAGTGTGGTAGATCACAGTTTATCGCCAAAATACCTGTCTCCTCTTGCTTAATGAGAGATTCTCTATCGCCTGACTAGCATAAAGTACAAAACTATACTGGTTAATGGTGTGTGAATTCCCTGAGAGAGTAATTTATCAATTGCCAGGATTTCTAGAATTATAGAACATTTCATGCTGCAGGAGACAATAGTTCACGTGGGGTAGATCTGTAGAGCGTAGGTAGAGACGCACCGAGGATGCAGATAATATAAATGAGGTCTCCTGGTATATAATTTAGCTACGGCTAATCTCTAGCTTCAATTAGTTTCCTACATGCAGCTTAGTAAACCTGACATTTATGTTTGAAAACTTGATAGATTAAAGAGAAAATATATAAATAGATTCATTTAATGTATTTGTTGTTTTTATTGTATCACTTGTAAGTGGATACCCGTGGGAAGGCCGTGTTTGCCTGAAAGGGATGCGCAGGTGTTCCATACATCTGCATGCAGGCAGGCCCATTCATGTCTATTGGGAGCAGCAGCTGCATGGACACAGCCGCTGCTCTCAATTTGACATCCATAGGAGTGCAGGTGCATGCAGACACACACCCATACGGATTGGTGGAGTTTGCTTTGAATATTAACCCCTTGCAGCCAGCAGGTGCCAGCCCCTTAAGGGGTTTTACATGCTGGCAGGCAGGGCTGGGCTTAAGGTCATATGACCACCATGATTTTCGGCACAGCGCTGTTTGCACTAATGCAGTCAAATATGCACCTGCAAATTTTGCTGGGGTTCAAATAATTATTTTCTTGTATATGGAATTCCCACCAATCCCTGAGGAGGCAAGGCTTAGTAGGTGGGGGGAACAACCCATAAATACTCAGGAGCCTGGCAGTCGGGGAGCAGGGTCTAGTCATATGGAGAAGATTCCTGTGCTGGGGGTGCTCTTCCCTTGGGCAGAAGGAAGGTCAGGAGAGAGAAAGAGAGCAAGAGGAAGAGAGAAGGAGCAGCTGGAAGCCTCACACTCTTCTCTGGCCTCAGCTAGGCTTAGCTGAAACCAACCTGAAATTGATGAAGGCCTAAGGCCGAAACGCGTCAGTATTTGGAATGATGTTACTGCTGTAATGCTTAAATAAATATTTTATATGGAGGAGCTGTCGAGTTGCCGGCCTGTACTTTTTATGAAATTAAGACCCAGCCTGTATAGCAAAAGGCCCATACAGCAGCCTCTTGGATTCCAGGAACCACTTAAAGGGACTGAGTAACTTCCATGTCATTTGTAACTAAGGAATAAAAGATCTGATTGTGCTCAACCAACCCAAATGTAAAATATTAGGTAACTTCACTCACTATGCACATGTGTGAATTGAAAAATGTTTATTGGTATCAAAACAGCAATATAAAATCATCAATCAAACATGGAGCAAACGTGCTAATAAACCACCTCTGAATGGCAGATGGATATGACCACAAAAATTGAAGATGTGAAGGTTGGTGTATTAAGGATTCATCCTCTAGCTCAGGGGTCTCGAACTGGTGGCCCTTCAGCTGTTGCAAAACTACAAGTCCCATGAGGCATTGCAAGGCTGACAGCCCATGAGACATTACAAGCATGACTCCCACAGGCAGAGGCATGCTGGGACTTGTAGTTTCGCAAAAGCTGGAGGGCCGCCAGTTTGAGACCCCTGCTCTAGCTCATGTAGTCTCCCAAGAGGAAGTATTGGTATATCCTTTGGTCAAAACCAACAATGTGGCTAATAGTAATGGATGGATGGCAGGGTTAAAGATACCATGCATTGAAACACTCCACAGTAATGTTCATGTCTCTGACAGGATGCAAAGGGAAAAACCCTTACAGTTCATATTGAGAATGCTTGTAAACAGAATGGAGAGATGTTGAAGTGTTGGTAAGGTAGCTGAGTATATAGAGGAGGTATAATAACCAGGGTTGGTGTAGAACAAATGTGAACAAATGTGATCACTTGATCGACTTCAAACTATATACAGTAAAACCTTGGATTGCGAGCATAATTCGTACCAGAAGCATGCTTGTAATCCAAAGCACTTGTATATCAAAGCAAATTTCCCCATAAGAAATCATGGAAACTCAAATGATTCCTTCCACAACCATTTATTCATAAGTCCTTCAGTTTATAGTCCATATAAAAAGATTATAGCAATTTGACCAGGTTGTGTAACCATAAAATGTCCATCTACAAATGGAAGCGTTAGCATTATGTAGCATTATGTTTCTAAATGTTGAACCTTCATTAAATGTAACCATATTGCTACACTTATGCCCCATACACACGCTTGGATTATCCGAGGACCAGGTCCGTCGGATCATGTCCGTCGTACTTTGTCCGATGTTGGTTTTGCGTACACACGGTCGGACAAAGTTGTTGGAAAATCCGATCATTCTGAACGTGGTGACGTTTGTTGCCTACGACAGGACTACGTAGAGGCTAGTAGCCAATAGCTTTGGTCTTGTAATGTGATCTGAGTATGCGTAGCACTTTGTCCGTCGGAATTCGCTACACACGATCGGATTTGGTGTGATCGGACTTTGTTGTCAAAAAATCTATCCAGCAGGAGATAGGACTTTGTCCGTCGGACAATCCGATGGAAACTGTCCGATGGTGCATACACACGGTCGGAATTTCCGACAACATTGTCTGATAGGACAGAATCCATCGGAAAATCCGACCGTGTGTATGGGGCTTAAGAGTCCATTCACACAGGGGTAACTTTGGATCTGACTTGAATTCGCCCCAAGTTGCCTCAAGTCGCACGACATGATAAAATCAATGTAAGTAAATGAGAGCCATCTTAATGCATACTACTGAAGTCGCTCCGACTTCAGAAAAGGTTCCTGTACTACTTCAATCCGACTTCTAGGTGACTTGTACCCATTGATTTCAGTGGAAGTTGCCTCCAAGTCGGATCCCCTGTCTTAACTGAAGAAACTTTCCAGGAAGTAAAAATTGTTTTCTAGGCAAACCCCTCCCTCCCACAGAGCTGATTATTATGTGATTGGCCACTGGCAAAGTCCCCTGTCCTGGAGGCAACTTCAAGTGGCCTTGTAAGTTGCCTCAAGTCGTGCTGTGATTCATACTCAAGTCGTGTTCAAGTTGCCTCCCAAAGTCACGCTGGAAGTAGTGTTTCCCCTCTGTGAATGGACTCTTAGAGGCGCCTCTCTTCTCTTTTATACTCAGTTGTAACTTGACGCCACTTGTATATCAAGACATCACTTGTATTTCAAGTCAAAAAATGTAAACAAAATTAGCTTGTCTTGCAAAGCGCTCTTAAACCAAGGTTTTACTGTATACTGTATACCATATATACTCGAGTATAATCCGAGTTTTTCAGCACATTTTTTGTGCTGAAAATGACCCCCTCGGCTTATACTGGAGTCAAGCACTTTTCTGCAGCAGAGAATGACATTTCCCGAACCGACTTACCCCTTATCTCGGGTGCTAGGAACTCTTTGGATATCTAAAATAATCCATCTTTGGATATGTTGTAGTGCTAGTTTAGCTGGGTTTGTACACCAAATTTGGGGTTCCTAGCACTAAGTGGCCCCAAGATACAGGGCCCCAAATTCGGTCAACTGTGTCCATCTGCAGCAATGTAATTTTGGGACCCTTTGGGTTCGGAGACTGCTGGCTGCAAATTTGGGGCTTTGGGACTTTGGCTGCAGCTAGGGGGCATCTAGGAACCCTTAACTACCGAGTTTGAAGTTTGGGGGACCTATGGCTGCAAATGGGCACAGTTAAACTGCAAATGGGCACAGTGAGGCTGCAAATTGGCATTGTTGACCCTCTTTTCCACTTACAGTAGCTGCGCATTTCTCACCCTAGGCTTATACTCGAGTCAATAAGTTTTCCCATTTTATGGTGGTAAAATTAGGTGTATACTGTTGGTAAACGATATATAAATGTGGAAGACTGCCCTCTGTATCATCTACCCCCACCGCGCCACAGGTGTGCAGGCTATAAAATTAAACCAGTGAAGGTATAAAAGGTGAAGGTGTAAAATATAAATAAAACAAACAGCAGCTACTTAAAATATATAAAAATGTAAAATCTGCAATTCAACCTAAAAATGCAACATAAATAAGGTAAATCAGTAGCGCTAGTGTAAAAGATGGTGAATATATACTATGCAAATAAATACATACTGTGCAAATATATAAACAGTGCTATATAAATATCAGAGTGCAAAAATAGTGCTGTATAATTGACTCAACATATAACTTAATAGCAGCAGTGTATCTATTTCTCTTAGTGACAAGTGAAAAAGTTCATAAACATATAATAAAGTCCAGACTGTAAATAAATAAATAAATAGGTGATTTTCCAAGTGTCTTCAAACAAAGTTTCAAACTTGAGTCTTCTAACTGACTTGAATCTGCCACCACACCACGTGTTTGTGATCACACTCCCTCTGAAAGGCCCACTCACCAGCTCACAAGGCCTCACACTCTCGTGTTTGGCAGCAGCTTGTTTTACCCACTTCAGGGGTTAGTATAGGCCAGCTTGCTTAATCCGTTTAGCTCTCAATGCGATTCCATATGCAAAACAATGAATAAAACACTCCACATAGTGTGAAAAAGTATGATAAAATGTATTCACTGTTCACAAAGCACTTCAATGGTCACACTCACATTTCAAAGGTTAAAAGCAAGCCTCCAATCCAAAACACGGCAAACCAAACAATGCTGATATATAAGTATATGCTGCGGTCTCGGCGGACCAAGAGTAAGACCCTGGTGGTAGTATGGTTGTAAAACAAAGTGGCGTTATATATAAGTACAATCTTTACTTGCTCTGTAGCCTCGTTCCCGACATGTTTCGTCGCTTGGACTTATTCATGGGTATAAAAAATTAGGTGCCTCGGCTTATATTCGGGTGGGCTTATAATCGACTATATACGGTTTACCAAGTCTTCCATGGTCTCCTTCTCACTGTACTATTATTCCACTAGTGCAATGAATACAGCCAACTCTAGCTACCATTCCCGGCCGGTCAAGGCCGATTTGTAATCCAAGTGGAAGAAAGGCATTATGAGGTGAGATAGTTCCATATGCAAATGAATGTAGGTATACTTATCAAGTCCATGAAGTGCCAGTATCCCTCAGTGGAGTGAGGCAAACCCGTCCCATAAAAGCCACTAATCCGTAAAGAGTGTTGTTAATGTCAAGTGGTCAACATCCAGAGGTCCACCTCTGGATGTTGACCACTTGACATTAACAACATTTTATGAAGAACAACAATTTTTTTTTTTTTTTTTTTCCCAATCCATGATACATCAGATAATCTCAAATTATCAGCCAAAACAGCACAAGAAAAATCCAGCAACATATACAGCTTTCCCTGTATCTTCTTGTATTTGGCCAATTTAAAGTGTTGTTTTTTGGCTGTGGCCACCTAGGAAGCTAAAGTCATTAGGATTTCGGAACATACCGAGATATGTACTCATAGGAGGTCATTAATAAGGATTTTAGCTGGCTGCTACCACCCCACGGATCTAGGGGGGGGGGTAAGTAAGAGGAAAGATTAGCGTCTTATTTCCTGCTGAGCAAAAGCAGCTAATGACCTGCAAGCAGCAGAGATGAGAGTACATTGCTGGTGTTCTGCCCCTCAATCTTGGGAGGTTAAATTGGCTAAATAATGTCGCCCTACATCATGCTAATGAGTCTCTGCCATAGAAGATCTTAAAGGGCATCTTTCATTTTAGTGTTATTATTGTCCGGTGTTAGTATTAAAAGCTAATCGTGCAAAGGTTTTTCTAAGTCCTAGGAAGATATTAAATGATAGAAGTCAGCCAGAACTTTATTTTTAGTTTTGGATACAGTGGTCGGGTTTTATTTATTTTTTTAATTTTTATTGCTCTTATTCCTACACAATTTTAATGTCTTTATAATCAGAAGTAATTAATGGGTAAAGACCCAGACCAAAGTCTCAGAGAAAAAAATTATACACATACAGTGCCTTAAAAAAGTATTCAAACCCCTTGAAATTCTCCACATTTTGTCATGTTACAAACAAAAAAATGTTAAACTTAAAATTAATTGTATTGGGATTTTATTTGATAGACCAACACAAAGTGGCACATAATTGTGAAGTGGAAGGAAATTAAAAATGGTTTTCAATTTTTTTTTTACAAATAAATACAGTACAGGGCATTTTCACCCCCTTCCTGACCAAGCCATTTTTCAGCTTTCAGCGCTGTCACATTTTGAATGACAATTGCGCGGTCAGGCAACGATGTACCCAAATTAAATCATTTTGTCCCCACAAATAGAGCTGTCTTTTGGTGGTATTTGATCACCTCTGCGGTTTTTATTTTTTGCGCTATAAACAAAAGTAGAGGGAAAAGTTTTAGAAAAAAACAATATTTTTTACTTTTTGCTATACTAAATACCCCCAAAAAATATATAAAAAAAAAAAAATTTTTTTTCCTCAGTTTAGGCTGATACGTATTCTTCTACATATTTTTGGTAAAAAAAATTGCAATAAGAGTATATTGATTGGTTTGTGCAAAAGTTATAGCGTCTACAAAATAGGGGATAGATTTATAGCATTTTTATTATTTTTTTTTTTAACTAGTAATGGCGGCGATCTGCGATTTTTATCGTGACTGCGATATTGCGGCGGACATATCGGACACTTTTGGGACCATTCACATTTATACAGCGATCCGTGCTATAAAAATGCATTGATTACTGTATAAATGTGAATGGCAGGGAAGGGGTTAACCACTAGGGGGCGCTGAAGGGGTTAATATGTTCCCTGGAAGTGATTCTTACAGTGGGGGGAGGGGACTCACAAGGGGAGGAGACCGATCGGTGTTTCTCTGTACAGAGAACACACCATCAGCTCCTCTCCATTGACAGGACCGTGGATCTGTATGTTTACACACACAGATCCATGGTCCCACTTTGTTACCGGGCAATCGCGGGTGCACGGCGGAAATCGCGGCCGCTGGGCACGCGCATCAAATGCCCAGTGACACGGCGGGTGCGCACGCTGCTGGCGGCAAGCGCTCCCTGGAGGGCCGGGAAGGGGAGGACGTCATATGACCCCCTCCCGCCCTGAGAGCTGCGCCGTCTGGCCATCAATAGACAGCCGGTGGTCAGCTAGTGGTTAAACACTTGAAGTCAAGTTCCCCAGCACAAATGCCCCCCCCCCCCAAAAAAAAAACACCCATCCAAGTACACATCCCCCCCACTCCAAATTCCCCTCATTGCAAAAATCCCCCCTCCCAGCACAAACACCCCCCAATCATCCCTACTAGCACAAATCCCCTCCTCCCCAAAAAATGTCTCCTCCTAGCACAAATCCCCTCCCTCTTCTACCATTGCCAAGCTGCTGTTTCCAAAGCGAGCAAAGTCCTTTCTTGTAGTAAGAGAGGTATGGACTCCAGAGAGAGAGATATCTTTTTTTCCCCCTGTACAAATTAGTAAGACCTCATCTGGAATATGCAGCTCAGTTTTGGGCACCAGTTCTCAAAAAGGATATCGGGGGAACTGGAGAAAGTGCAGAGAAGGGCAACCAAACTGATAAGAGGCATGGAGGAGCTCAGCTACGAGGAAAGATTAGAGGAACTGAATTTATTCTCTCTTGAGAAGAGGAGAATAAGGGGGGATATGATCAACATGTATAAATCTATAAGGGGTCCATATAGTGATCTTGGTGTTGAGTTATTCACTTCACAGTCAACAAAGAGGACATGGGGGCACTCTTTACGTCTAGAGGAAAAGAGATTTCATCTCCAAATACGGAAAGGTTTGTTCACAGTAAGAGCTGTGAAAATGTGGAATAGACTCTGGCCAACTCAGTAGATTGCTTTAAGAAAGGCCTGGATACTTTCTTAAATGTACAGAATATAACTGGGTACTAAAATTTATAGGTAAAGTTAATCCGGGGAAAATCCGATTGCCTCTCGGGGGATCAGGAAGGAATTTTTTCCCCTGCTTTAGCAAATAGGATAATGCTCTGCTGGGGTTTTTCGCCTTCCTCTGAATCAACTGTGGGTATAGAATGGGGTATATGGGATTGTATGATGTTATTTTTTTTTTTTTTGTGGTTGAACTGGATGGACTTGTGTCTTTTTTCAGCCTGACTAACTATGTAACTATATAACTATATCACATCTTCTAGCACAAACCCCACAAAATTCGTCCCTCCTAGCACAAATTCTCTTCTCCCATCTCCCTTCCAACACAAATCCCCCTGAATCACCACTTTAGCATAGCTGCAGTGTTTCCTGAATGGCAGTTCGCTGATTCATTTTTCTTGTTTTTCAAAGTTACTCTTTTTTTAAAATATATGTCATTATATTTGCACTTTACATAATTACCAAATGTTATTCCCTTCCAAATGTCGTTCATGCCTAAGTATTTGTCTTTCTAATTCCTTTCTAAGTATCAGAAATGACAGAGTCCCTGAAGGAGTAACTTACAATTCTAGTCTATACTTCAGGGAAATCTTTTCTTAGCCTCCTAGCCCTGCTGCTCATTGCAAAGCGGTGATTATGGAAATTATTTTAGCGGCAGAAATCCTTTTTCAATTAAAACTATATTTTTGTGTAGCACCCTCCTAGCCGAGGATGCAGAGGCATAACTAGAACCCTTAGGGCCCTGGTGCCAGAAACCATGAAGGGCCCCTCCTGACCGCCAGGGCTCTTTTCATTGGTCCTGGTGTCTTTTCCATCAGTCCTGGGCCCCTTTGCATTGATCCCTGGGCCCTTTTCTCCCGTTGCATAGCACTTTATAAGCCCTGGTTCACACTGCGACACATTGGGGGTTATTTATGAAAGGCAAATCCACTTTGCTGGGAGTGGACCAACTATCGCTAATTAGATCAAATGCGCGTGTGGGGCGACCCCTATGGATATCCTCTGGATCGATGATTGGCAGCGGTGAATGTTCCTCATATAAATAGATATAGTAGAAAAAGCCTCATTGCGCAGTACCATTGCTAGAGAGCTTTTTATTCCAAAAAATATAAAGGTATTCAACTCACATGTATAAGTGCCTAATGTCCTGGCACCCGGAGTGAACAGCAGGTATAAGTAAATCCGTGAAATCCGCCTGGTTGGTTCATGCAGCTGCTGGCTCAGAAAAGGCTTAATTTCCAGATTGAATGTGTGGGTGGAAGTGTGTCACGATAAAGTGACTCAACCTCTATGCATTTCGGCCTATCAGATTGGCCGTGCTCAGGAACTTTCACTTATTTTCATCCTTTGGCGCTTTGGTTCATTTTTATATTTTTTCACATATCCACTTTGCACTGCAAGTGCACTTGAAAGTGCAGTTGCTCTAAATCTGAGGGGTAGATCTGAAATGAGTGGAAGCTCTGCTGATTTTATCATCCAGTCACGTACAAGCTAAAATGCTGTGTTTTATTTTCTTTGCATGTCCTCCTCGGATCTACAGCGACTTTACTTTCAAGTGCACTTGCAGTGCAAAGTGGATTTTCCTTTAGTAAATAAGTCACATGACAAGTCAAAACACATTCATTTTAATGGGTGCCGTCTTAATAAGTGCCACTCAAGTCAAAATGGTTCCTGCACTACTTTTCCACGACTTTGGTGCAATTTGAGAGCCATAAACTGCAATGTTAAATTGCAAAAGTCGTAAACCAAGTCCCAAGGAAGTCAAAAGTCACAAAGAAGTTGCAAGGAAATCACAAGCAAGTCGCAAACATTGGGGTCGGAGCAGTGCGAACCAAGCCCACAGTGGCGCAATGACAGGGCATTCACATGTGCGACCTTTGCGACCCTGGTAGTTCCCCCACTGATGCTAGGCAAGTTTAGTTTTTGGCTCCTTCTGCAGTCAAGAGAGCAGTGATTATTTGTTCTGGTCTGTTAACAGTTTCACAGGATGGGAGCATGATTGCTTCCCTCTGCCTCAGGAAGAAGCTTCAAGAAAAATAAGGAGGGTGATTCTAAACATCAACCTGAATATTTATCATGCTCCAGGCAATTACTGGGGAGAAGTGTCCAGCAGGTGGCTGGTGAAGTGATAAATAGTCTGAAGCCCTGGTGAGACTATTCTCTCTTCCCAGGAGGGTTCTGAAGCCTGAGTGGCTGCTGCCCTGAGGCAGCCCCTGGACTGGTTATCTTTTCTTGAGGGCCTGGATGGATCTCCTGAGAAGCTGGCTGAAAGACTACACCACAAGGGATCTGGTCTGGAGAAGGGCTGTCTCTCTCACTGGACCATGTCTGGAGGAAGCCGGAAGGCGGCAGCTGTCCTGGGAACCTGCTAATAAAGACCTTGAAATAATTTCTGATGACTGTGTGCTTTGGGGAGGTAAGTGCCAGTGGCAACTGTGGACTGCGATGGCTTTCATAGATCTCAGAGTTCTAGCCATTCCACTATCCTCAGCAGAATCCTGGAGTATGACCCTGGGGAAAAATGCCCCTGCTACTGTGCAATGTTATGGAAATAGCATTGGGTACCAAGCGGCTTGCTATGGTGGCCACTCAACTGGGGAGAGGAGCCAGGAGCACTGGCAGGGGACTGAAGAAAAGAAGGATCAGGGCTGCTCTGTGAAAAAACAATACACAGAGCAAGTAAGTATAACATGTTTGTTATTTTTAGGAAATGTATATTTTGTATATAGAAATTGTATATTTACAATCACTTGAAAGTGTAAACCCAATGTTAAGCACATCATCCAGCAATGTAAATGCTCATCAGTCACAATGACCCACCGCCACAGCCTTTGTGTTCTATCAGTAGAGAATTCCATTAATAAATGAAAGCTCTTGTGCTGTTTATATTCGTACTTTGGCTTTGGATTGTGCTGTATGTTTTGAAACCTGAGTTTTTTATGTGTACAGTACATTGGGAACAATGTAAAAAGAAGAAAGGGTGTGTATGAAACAGACTGATTTCACACCTCGGGGAACATTGCTCAGGCTTGTAGTGAGATGCTCTGTCATCCTCAGAATTGCTTTGATAGGAAATTGCGTAATAAGCACCGGGAAAGCGAACTGTCTCTTCATTTTGCTTTTTATCGTCAGATTTACTTATATTATTTGCAAATGTGTGCAGACTGCTTTTAACGCATACTGTTAGACAGGTTTACTTGGTTTAAAAAAGTAAAAGATGGTCAGAGTTTCTCAGGGACAATGTCGGGACACAGGTGTTCCTGATTGGCTCAGGTGAATATAGCAGGGTCTCAGATGGTGGATCACACAGTGTTTGGTCTGCTGCCTGACACCCGAACATAGTTGCCTTGTCCTTGATGTTTGAGATGATACGCGTTACGGGTGAGAACTGGTTTCGGCCCCCTCTGACACGGTATGATCCCCTAGGGGGTGTAGGAGAGTACTGGGGCCGTAACTAATCAGCTCAATATTCTTCTCCAACCTCATGGCAGCCAGTCAGGATTTACACATAGACCTTGATGCCTTAGTTGAGTACACAGTACGCTCACTCTTCCCCTGGACTATTATTCGGCTTAACTTTTTTATCACCATACGTTTGTCATTAGGTTGGAGATGCCGTATCTCTATGTTGTTGGCACTTCTGTTTATTCAATTATAAAACGTTTTGGAAGCATAACCAACTGAATATTAAGTCCAGGACATCAACAATGCGACTATTTTAGGTTGAGCTGATGTAGCCTCCACTCACACACAGTTAGATCCCGACAGGGGGGTGAGGGTGCAGAGGTGGATTACCTGATCTTTCCGGAAATTTTTCGGTGTTAGTCAGTATAGAGCTCTGCATAAGACTCAAACCCCTTCTAAGGTCATAAACTACTCTACCAGTCTTCCAGTCTTTATGGCTCTAGCATAGCTATGCAGTTTTTACTGGATTGTTTGTATTTCTTTGGCATTTTTTAGACGTGTTGATGTCACTATTACAATGCAAAAGTAAGTTCTAAGTCTGTATTGGAATATGAAGACGTTTTGATTTATGTTTGATTTTATGTATTGTGAAACTTCTTCAATAAAAATATTGAAATAAAAAAAAATAAAAAGTAAAAGATAGTGGCGCGCAAAATTAAACTAAATATTTAAAAGACAAAAGACTGACGGATAATAGACCTGGAAATGTCAGTTAAAAGCTCCGGGTAAGTAATAAAACATACATATGATAAAAAATGTCCAGCAATGGTGCATAAAGTGGTGTGATAAAACCAAATCTTGTGATAAAAGACAATCCTGGTTAAAAATACATCATAAAGAGTCGCATGGTGTGACTGGATAAAATAAAAGTGCATCCAAGTGTATATAAAATCAGTGATGTGATAAATAAAACGTGGTGAAGCTCCTTCAAAGCGTATGATATGTATCCAGTAAATGGTGAGAGGGGGTGATCCAAACGAATAAAATCAATATATCATAAGAGTGATACAAGGACTAAAGTGATATAAAGTGCAACAAGGCAAAGGAGACTAAACAATCTCGGATGCCAGAGTAAAAAAGAACTTATGATAGTGACAAATCTGTGCCAACTAAGACGTAGTGGCAAACTGGAGTGAAAGGATAAATGCAAGTACTAAAATGGTGAATAGCGATTAAAAAATCGCAAGGAAGAAAAGCCCAAATAGGAAGTCCATATATAACATAAATATAAAGTGAATTTAGTAGCTTCTATCCAAAAACAGGCAAGATGTTTGTGCTGAGGTGTCCAGTGGTGATAGGGGATACAAGTATCAATCCTGTGCAGTGATCCCTGTGTATTTCTCGTGCAATCCTAAGGGGATATGGGTGGCCCCTTACCTTACAGCTGTAAGGTTACAGCAGTATAGTATGGGTCTTTGTGGTCATAGGTGACCGTCCTCTCGGGGATGTCCTCCTGATTTTTCAAATATCGGTCCCGGGTAATTGAATAGAGACCTCTATAAGCTCTCTTACTCAGCTGGAGCGCTCCAGGGGAGAGCTTATAGAGTAAGAGAGCTTATAGAGGTCTCTATTCAATTACCCGGGACCGATATTTGAAAAATCAGGAGGACATCCCCGAGAGGACGGTCACCTATGACCACAAAGACCCATACTATACTGCTGTAACCTTACAGCTGTAAGGTAAGGGGCCACCCATATCCCCTTAGGATTGCACGAGAAATACACAGGGATCACTGCACAGGATTGATACTTGTATCCCCTATCACCACTGGACACCTCAGCACAAACATCTTGCCTGTTTTTGGATAGAAGATACTAAATTCACTTTATATTTATGTTATATATGGACTTCCTATTTGGACTTTTCTTCCTTGCGATTTTTTAATCGCTATTCACCATTTTAGTACTTGCATTTATCCTTTCACTCCAGTTTGCCACTACGTCTTAGTTGGCACAGATTTGTCACTATCATAAGTTCTTTTTTACTCTGGCATCCGAGATTGTTTAGTCTCCTTTGCCTTGTTGCACTTTATATCACTTTAGTCCTTGTATCACTCTTATGATATATTGATTTTATTCGTTTGGATCACCCCCTCTCACCATTTATTGGATACATATCATACGCTTTGAAGGAGCTTCACCACGTTTTATTTATCACATCACTGATTTTATATACACTTGGATGCACTTCTATTTTATCCAGTCACACCATGCGACTCTTTATGATGTATTTTTAACCAGGATTGTCTTTTATCACAAGATTTGGTTTTATCACACCACTTTATGCACCATTGCTGGACATTTTTTATCATATGTATGTTTTATTACTTACCCGGAGCTTTTAACTGACATTTCCAGGTCTATTATCCGTCAGTCTTTTGTCTTTTAAATATTTAGTTTAATTTTGCGCGCCACTATCTTTTACTTTTTTACTCCACTTGGGTTCAGACATTTCCTTTAAGTGTGCGCAGCATTCCTTTAGTTATTGTTCGTTGTGCTGGCGCAGGATTAACCCTTCTAACTTTTTATCAGGTTTACTTGGTTGTCTGCGGGCTGGTCGGTAAGTTAAGCTTGGTTTTAACCTTTGATTTATCCTTGGCCTTGTTTTTTTTTGTTTCACAAGGCCTTATTTGGTTTTAACCTTTGATTTATCCTTGCCTTGTTTTTGTTTTTTTTGTTTCACAAGGCCTTGTTTTTAACTGTTGTTAGCCCTTGAATGCTTCTTACTGATAGCCAGCTATAGATGGGGGCAAGTGGCGTACCCTTTTTGTATCACTGTTGTGTTTTATGGTCAGGTAACGCACTGACACCTTTGCAGCCATTGTGCTATATGCTGGGTGTTCAGTGTGCCCCTGTACCTTTTAAGAAGGGGTGGCTCCCCTTCAGTCCACCTGCTCTATCCATCAGAATGCATGTGCCTCCACTGTGGGGAGACTTATAAGTTAGTGTTAGGTACCACAGATACCAGGGTGACTTGACGAGGCTCTATGGCTTATGCATGCATTTGCAAATGTGTGCAGACTAAATCCCTGCTTTTAACGCATACTGTTAAGCCCCATACACGCGGTCGGATTTACCGATGGAAAATGTCCTATCGGACAATGTTGTCGGAAATTCCAACCGTGTGTGGGCTCCATCGGACATTTTCCATCGGATTTTCCGTCGGACAAAGTTTTATCTCCTGCTCTCAAATTTTCCGACAACAAAGTCCTATCGGACTTTTTCCGATCGTGTGTAGCGAATTCCGACGGACAAAGTGCCACGCATGCTCAGATCACATTACAAGACCCAAGCTATTGGCTACTAGCCTCTACGTAGTCCCGTCGTACGCAACGAACGTCACCACGTTCAGAATGATCAGATTTTCCGACAACTTTGTCCGACCGTGTGTATGCAACACCAGTGTCGGACAAAATCCGTCGGAAAAAATCCGATGGATTTTGTGGTCGGATTTTCCGACCGCGTGTACGGGGCATTAGACAGGTTAGGTTGTCTGCGGGCTGGTCAGTAAGTTAAGCTTGGTTTTTTCCTTGGATTTATCCTTGGCCTTGCTTATTACTTTCCTTTATACCTACTTATTGGAATAAACAAAGTCTTATGCCTTGTACACACGGTCGGACATTCCGACCTCAAAATCCGTCAGATTTTTTCCAACGGATTTTGTCCGAAACTGGTGTTGCATACACACGGTCGGACAAAGTTGTCAGAAAATCCGATCGTTTGGAACGTGGTGGTTTTTTTGCGTACGATGGAACTACGTAGAGGCTAGTAGCCAATAGCTTTGGTCTCGTAATTTGAACATACGTGGCACTTTGTTTCTTTGGAAATTCTCTACAAACGATCGGAAAAAGTCAGATTGGATTTTGTTGTCGGAAAATTTTAGGTCCCGCTCTCCGACGGAAAAAGTCTGATAGAGCCCTCACACAATCGGATTTTCCGACAACATAATCTACTCTGACCTTTTCCGTCGGAATTTCCGACCGTGTGTACAGGGCATTACACTGAACAACTGTCTTCTGGTGAATACCATTTTCTTAAAAAATACAAAATAAACAATTACATATCTCACAACTAAATTAAAAGATAGCCAATCATTACAATCTTACATGACATTTCTAAAGTAATTTTCATTATTTTTAAAGTGGAATTAAAATAAGCAAAATAACTTTCTCCTATGCATTAGTTGGTTATACAAATTCTTTGTGGATAGCATCCAAACATCCACAGCCTTTCTCTTTCAAACCCTCTGAAGACTACGTCACCTAAACCCTCCAAAGCCTTCCTCTCCCAAACCTTCTAAAGCTTTCTGCGTCCAAATCATCCAAATCTTTCTACTTCCAAACCCTCCAAGGCCTTCCTCTTTCAAACCCTCCAAAGTCTTCCTCTCCAAAACACTCTAAAGCTCTCCACTTCCATACCCTTCATATAATAAGGATCCAAATCCTTCCAAAACCTTACAAAACTTCCCTTTCAAAGCCCTTTAAATCATTCCTCTTACGAACTCTCTAAAACCTTCCTCTTCAAAACCCTCCAAAAATTTCCTTTTCCAATTTCTCCAATACCTTCCTTTTCCAAACCCTCTAAAGCCTTATACTTCCTAACCCTCCAAAGCCTTCCTTTCCCAAACCCCCCAAAGCGTTCTACCTCCAAACCCTACAAGGCCTTCCTCTTCCAAACCCTCCAAAGACTTCGTATGAAAAACCCTTTAAATCCTTTCTCTTATGAACCCTCCAAAACCTTCCTCTTCAAAACCCTCCAACAATTTCCTTTGCCAAGTGGAATTAAATTCTGCAAAATAACTTTCTCCTATTCATTAGTTGGTTATACACATTCTTTGTGGATAGCATCCAAATCCCCAAAGCCTTCCTCTTTCTAAACCCTCCAAATCTTTTTTACTTCTAAACTTTTAAAGGCCCTCCTCTTTCAAAAACTCCAAAATCTTCCTCTCCCGAACCCTTCAAAGCTTTCTACTTCTGAACCCTCCAAGGCCTTCCTCTTCCAATCCCTCCAAAGCCCTCCAACTTCCAAACCCTCCAAAGCTCTCCACTTCCAAACCCTTTAAATCCTTCCTCTTACGAACCCTCCAAAACCTTCCAAAAATGTCCTCTTCCAATCTCTCCAATGCCTTTCTCTTTGAAACCCAAAGGCTTCCACATACTTTTTCCAGGGAATGTCACTCTTGCATGCCCAGTTGATCATACATTCTGTCTGTGCCAAGGTCTTGAAGGGGCCTTGCTGTGATGAAGTCATCATCTAAGCTTTTTTCCCAAGTAGCTTTGGATCTCTTTAAATCTGCAGCTTTTGGGAAAATAATAAACCCTGGTGATCTGCTCATTTAGCTACTTCCTGTTATAGGGATAAAATCTCTAGCCCATGTCACTTAAATAGAGTTTACATCTGCTTCCCTGATATGCAGATCGTTAGAGAACCCATTTACACAGTTGTATAATAAAAACAATAAAACAAATAAGGAACAGAAAGCAAATACATTCTGGTAATTTCTTTAATAAATAAATTACTGCAAGGAAAATGTTTTCTAACTGAAAATACAATCAGACTGACCATCATTGGATAACATTCATGAAGTGGGAGGTGGTAGAGTCAGCAGTCAAAAGTCTGAGTAACTGTCAAAACTTGCCAGTCTCAGCAACCCAGAATTTGGGGCACTCAAACTGCAGAAGATTGCATCTAAAGGCAAAATGTATTTCTTGTGTTGTATCTTTAGTGCTTTTCAGCACCATATGGGTACCTTAAAGAGAAGATCACTTTTGTTGAGAAAAATTGAGAATTTGGTAGGGGACCCCATTCGGCCAGACCATCCTTCACAAGGTCCTCATGGCTTAAATCACTTCCATTGGACTTGTTTGTTGCTGGACCTAGGAGGGGTTTTCCTCATAGTGATTGAAATGCACAGACTTGCTTGACATATATTTATTGCTTGGCCTAGTGAATTATGGTGGACATTCTCATCTAGGACATTGTGGAGTCTCGACTGTTTAGTGACATATTCTCCCCTTAGTCTGTGTACTCTACTTACCTGCTGACCTATTCTTTATACAGTATGTTTGAGTGTCAAGTGAATGCATATTTAGACATATTGTCCTCTTGCTTGATATTGGACAAGGCTGGCGCATGTGGCATACTATCTCTGACCAATCTTTAGTGTAGCAATTCTGCAGCCGGAGTCTGCTGAATCCTAAAATCCAGGTGAGGCAGAGACAAGGGGGTCCTGCAGCTGCACAGAGAAGCGCAGGATCTGGTGGAGGAGTTCTGTCAGCCTCTCTGCTGCTGACTGCTAAGTCAAGGTGGGGGCGGAGATGAGGGGGGTTCCGAAGCCACTGGAGAGGTGTGAGGGCCACATGAAATAGCCTGGAGGGCCAAACATTCAGCCCGCGGGCCTTGTGTTTGGCACATGTGATCTATAAAATTTCAGCCGTTCATTTATTTAGGTATGGGTTAAATTGTGAGCCTCACACTGGGGCAACTACCAGAGAGGTGTTTTCATTTTTTGACAAAGTTATATTGTAGAAAGGTTTAACACAGCTCATCTAGGCTTGGCGGGTAGGCACACCCATCCGGAGCCACTCATAAACTGTGACAGCAATCTGAAGACTTATAGATGTTGACAGTAAGCAGAATGCGGCCTAACTGATCCACACCCAAAGGGAAGGCTACCTAAGGAGGGGTAGACATGCACTATCCCTACTCCTCTGGAACCTTTCTCTATCACTAAGCACTGTCCCTGCCAGTTGGGGATCCTGTCCCTATGCTAGCTACTCACATAAAGTGCGCCAAAACTGGGGAGCTAGAGTTTCAAATAGACTCTGCTTGACCCAAGATGGCCACTGGAGTCACACGGGGTGCCAGCATTAATTTAGACGACTGTCTCCCTGTTACTGCAGAGAGTCATAGAGGAACAAAGTTCCCCACAACTTCCTTCCCCTTCTGCATTGCAACATTGATTGAGCACCACCTGCAGTAGGCATTACAGACTGTAATATTAAACAAGAGGGAGCTGGTACCTTTCTGTCCCTACGCGTGGCGTCATGGTCACGTGACTTCATCAGGGGATTCCCACCAGTGTGTGTTTTGCACGAAGAGGAGATAACTATTCTTTGGCACCTTTTTGCACTTTGATGTTTTTTGCACAAGAAGAAAATACTTTATTGCTGTTTTGCACAGTTTATTTGCATTTTGCACAGTTCATTTGAATTTGCACGTCTTTATTAACAGAAGAATAATTTCATTGTATAGCACTTGTCTAACATTATATTATTTTGCACTTTGCACTTTGTAATCACTCACTTTATAGTACATCGTGGAGAGTGTTTACACTATTGATGTGTTTTCGTTTATTTATTCATTTTTATTTGCATGTATATTACTACCTTTAGCAGCACATTGCTTCTTGATATAATACTCTGATTACTTGGATTTCTTTGTTGAACAGTGCAGCGCCAGCCCCCTCTTGTTTAACATTTCTGTATATGGGTATGGACTGACCCTTATTCGGTGCTTGCAGCAATTATATTTTCTACATTCACATAGTAGCGCAGGAATACATACCTTGTACCTTCCTTCAAGTATGTTTCTCTTCGATACTGAAGATTAGTGCTGTGTCTCTGGAGTCCTGCAGAAGCAGCTAAGTCTGAGAAACGCGTAGCCTGAGCTGCTATCTTATAGTCAAGACCAGGGGTCTCAAACTGGTGGCCCTCCAGCTGTTGCAGAACTACAATTCCCATGAGGCATTGCAAGGCTGACAGTTACAAGCATGACTCCCATAGGCAGAGGCATGATGGGACTTGTAGTTCCGCAACAGCTGGAGGGCTGCTAGTTTGAGACCCCTGGTCAAGACGCACAGGATACGTAATATTGTAATCTGTATCTTGGTTTTATGGAATGCAGTCTTTTTGTCCACTGTAATTTTTATAATTATAATAATTAATTATAATTTTGTAAAAAACATTATGTTTTTTATAAGTATGTTGTGTACTGCACTATATGATCTCCTGTGAGGCATAATTAGTCCCATGTTTTGCTCCTTTGTGGTATTACTTATATGGTTATGGATGGTGCCTCCAGGGGATCATTACCTATAATAGTTCTTGCTTATCCCACCAATATTTGTGTTTTTTTTAATTCTGATTAACCCTCAGGGAAAATTTCACAAAATATGACATGTCTGGTGCGGATTGTACCTAAAACCTGACTTGTACCTCAGTGCAGAGTTTCCTTCTTCAAGCAGATAATGACATTTCTGGGGGCGTTCTGTACATCATCGGTGTACAGAATGTCTCCAGATTGTCATATTCAATTTTACAGAAAATTACAGCGCTGAAGTTTGAAAAGGAAATGTAACTTTTAAAGCGGGGTTCCACTCAAAAATGGAACTTTCGCTTTAAGGGAAGGGGACCCCCTGACATGCCACATTTGGCATGTCACTTTTTTTGGGGTGGGGGGAGCGCCTTAAGGGTTCCAGCTCCCACTTCCTCCCGGGGCACCGCGGCGCTGGAAGGAAGTTCACTTCTCCCCCCTCCCTCTCTGCAATCATCTGGGACACGTCACAGGTCCCAGATGATTGCCCGGCCAGTCACAGTGTGGCATGCGCAGTGGCCCGGCTGTGGCCCACAGTGACAATGTCGGCACCGCAGAGAGGAGGGGGAGATGAGCGGGGCTTCATTCCCCCACATCGCTGGACCCTGGGACAGGTAAGTGTCCAAATATTAAAAGTCAGCAGCTGCAGTATTTGTAGCTGCTGACTTTTATTTAATATTTTTTCGGCGGTACAGTATATGTTATATTAACCACTTGCCGCCCACCCATTGTCAAATGACGGCGACAAAGTGGTTTTAAAATCCTGACAGGACGTCATATGACGTCCTCAGGATTTTGAGCCGCTGCGCGCCCCCGGGGGCGCGCATCGCGGCGATCGTTGTTGCGGGGAGTCTGACACCCCGCAACTATGATCTTGGTAAAGAGTCTCCGTCGGAGACTCTTTACCACGTGATCAGCCGTGTCCAATCACGGCTGATCACAGTGTAAATAGGAAGAGCCAGTGATCGGCTTTTCCTCACTCGCGTCTGTCAGACATGAGTAGAGGAGAGCCGATCGGCTGCTCCTCTGACAGGGGGGGTCTGCGCAGATCTATTATCAGCGCAGCCCCCCCGAGGATGCCCCCACTGGACCACCAGGGACACCACCAGACCACCAGGGATGACCAGCACAAGGTATGCCACCCTAGACCACCAGGGATGACACACAGTGCCCACAATGGATGCCAATCAGTGCCCACAATGGGCATCACTGATTGGCATGCACTATTGTTTGGCACTGATTGGCTTTTTCTTGGCACCCTTGGATTGAAAGTCTTGACGCGTTTTGTGGCATTGCAGCCACTCATCAGGAGTATGATGCACAATTAGACTAAAGGGTAGGTAGATAAATAACTATTATGCCGCATACACATGACCAAACTGGTCCAAACGGAACCAATCCGTCGGACAATCCTACCATGTGTGGGCTTCATCGGACCTTTTCTGTCGAAAATCAGATGGACTTTATATTTAGAACATGTTTCAAATCTTTCCGACGGACTCGAGTCCGGTTGAAAAATTAGTTCGTCTGTATGCTAGTCCGACGGCCGAAAACCGACGCTAGGGCAGCTATTGGCTACTGGCTATGAACTTCCTTATTCTAGTCCGGGCGTACGTCATCACGGTTGAATCCGTCAGACTTTGGTGTGATTGTGTGTAGACAAATCTGATTCTACGTCAGTCCGTCTAAAAGTCCGGTCGTGTGTACACGGCATTAGTATATATAATGCCCTCTAAGAGAAAATCTCAAAACAACTTGTCAGTTACTTACAAGTCCCTAGCTAAGCCCAGGTTCCAATGGTGTCAGATTGCCTGCCACACTATCGCAGTCCCATTATAAGGTGTTGATCATTGCTATTACTAGTATAAAAATTGTAATAAATAAATATTCCAATATATATACCATAGTTTGTAGACGCTATAACTTTCATGCAAGCCAGTTAATATACACTTATTGGGATTTTTATCAAAGACATGTAGCAGAATACATTTGGACTAAATTCATAAAGAAATTCGATTTATTTTTTTATTGGATATGTTTTATGGCAGAATGTAAAAAATATTGGGGTCTTTTTTCATTTATAGCACAAAAAAAAAAAACAGTGGTGATCAAAAACCATTAAAATCAAGCTCTATTTGTGTGAAAAAAAAGGATATAAATGTAATTTGGGATACAATGTTGGATGACCGTACAATTATCAGTTAAATTAGCGCAGTGCTAAATAGCATGAAGGGGGTAAAATCTTCTGGTGCTTAAATGGATATGCCAGAGTACTTGCATTCAAAATGTGTGCAGCCTCATCAGGGGCCACCAGTGCAGCCTATTAGTGCCTATCAGTGCTGACTTATAAGTGCAGCTTTAAGCCCCATACACACGGTCGCATTTTCCGATGGATTCTGTCCTATCGGACAATGTTGTCGGAAATTCCGACCGTGTGTAGGCACCATCGGACAGTTTCCATCGGATTGTCCGACAGACAAAGTCCTATCTCCTGCTGGATAGATTTTCTGACAACAAAGTCCGATCACACCAAATCTGATCGTGTGTAGCGAATTCCGACGGACAAAGTGCTACGCATGCTCAGATCACATTACAAGACCAAAGCTATTGGCTACTAGCCTCTACGTAGTCCCGTCGTAGGCAACAAACGTCACCACGTTCAGAATGATCGGATTTTCCGACAACTTTGTCCGACCGTGTGTATGCAACACCAGTGTCGGACTAAATCCATCGGACCAAATCCGATGGATTTGGTGGTCGGATTTTCCGACCGTGTGTATGGGGCTTAAGAGTGCTGCCTCATCAGTGGCAATCAGTATAGCCTCATCAATTTCATAATATCACAGCTTATTAGTGTGTATGAATTATTTATTGATTATCGCACAGAGCACTTTGCAGCATATGAATTTTTACTGAATGTGGACTGTTTAAAGCAGAGTTCCACCCAAACATGGAAGCTCTGCTTATCTGCTCCCCCTGTCTCCGGTGCCACATTTGGTACCTTTCAGGGGGGGGGGCAGGTACCTGCTTTTGACAGGTACCCTTCCCCATTATTGGGAGACGGCAACGCAGCGCCGTCCATTGGAAGTTCGGCCCCCCTCCTCCTTCCCTCGCTGGGCCATTCAGAAAGCACAGTTTGCTTTGCACATATACAATAGGGAACCGGCTGTGAAGCCGAAAGTCTTCACTGCCGGTTTCCCTTAACATGAATGGCGGCAGCAGCACCTGAGAGTCAATCTGAAAATCTGCTGGGTTGCCGACATCGCTGGATCGATAGCCAAGTAAAGGCACTTTCACACTGAGGCGGTGGGGGTGTCGGCGGTAAAGCACCTCTAGTTTTAGCGGCGCTTTACTGTAGTTTTAGCTGCGCTTTTTGGGCGCTAGCGGGGCGCTTTTAACCCCATGCTAGCGGCCAAAGAAGGGGTTAATATCGCTCGCAAAGTGCCGCTGCTGAAGCGCTTTGCAGGTGCTTCGGCAGTGGTGCCCATTCATTTCAATGGGTAGGGGTTCCTAAACCGCCCCAAAGAAGCTGCATGCAGGACTTTTTGTCCCGCAAGCACACCGCCCCAGTGTGACAGGAGAGGCGCTTTACAGGCGCTTTGCAGGCGCTATTTTTAGTGCTAAACTGCCTGTAAAGCGCCTCTGTATGAAAGTAGCCTAATGCCGCGTACACACGATCGGACTATACGGCGGACAATCCACCCGTGTGTGGGCTCCGGCGGACTTTTTCTTCACAAAAGTCCGGCGGACTTAGAAAGAAGTCTTGACCCAAAATTGTCCGGTGGACAATCCGCCCGTCTGTGAGCTAGTCCGCCGGACTTTTGAAATGAATGAACTTGCCCACACACGGAGTAAAGTCCATTCATTTTGAACGTGACTCCAGGTAGACAGGACTAGCGAAGGAAGTCAATGTCGCCGCCTCCATCGGCGAGATTGACACCTCGCTAGCCCCGTCACCTGGTATGGATTTAAAGGCATAGGGGTCCCCCCAAAGTCCATACCAGACCCTTATCCGAGCACACAGCCCGGCCGGTCAGGAATGGGGTGAGGAGCGAGCGCCCCCCTCCTGAGCCGTACCAGGCCGCGTGCCCTCAAAATAGGGGGGTGCACCTTGTCCCCATGTTGATGAGGACAAGGGCCTCTTCCCAACAACCCTGGCCATTGGTTGTCGGGGTCTGCGGGCGGGGGGCTTATCAGAATCTGGGAGCCCCCTTTAATAAGGGGGCCCCCAGATCCCAACCCCCCCACCCTATGTGAATGAGTATGGGGTATATGGTACCCCTACCCATTCATCTGAGGGAAAAAGTGTTAATAAAAAAAACACAACACAGGTTTTTAAAGTAGTTTATTAGACAGCTCCGGGGGTCTTCTTCCGACTTCGGGGGTCTTCTCGCTGGGCTCCTCCGCTATCTTCTGCTCTTTTACCGCTCTTTTACTAGCGTCCTTCGTCGCCGCCGTCCTGGGGTCTTCTTCCAACTTCGGGGGTCTTATTCCGACCCTTATGATGTCACAGTCCCAGCATCCCCCGGGACTGTGACATCATACGCGGTGGGGTTCCCCTTTAAATCCATACCAGGTGACAGGGCTAGCGAGGTGTCAATCTCGCCGATGGAGGTGGCAAAATTGACTTCCTTCGCTAGTCCCGTCTACCTGGAGTCACGTTCAAAATGAACGGACTTTACTGCGCTTGTGGGCAAGTCTGTTCATTTCAAAAGTCCGGTCGTGTGTGAGAGTGTGTGGGCAAGTCCGCTCGATCGGATAGTCCGATCGGGTGTACGCGGCATTAGTGTCCACATATTAATAATCAATGCAAACTCATTTGTTTGTTTATAACGCAAAAAAAAAAAACTGCAGATGTGATCAAATACCACCAAAAGAAAGCTCTATTTGTGGGGAAAAAAGAACATCAATTTTTTTTTGGGGTACAGCATCGCACAACCACAGAATTGTCAGTTAAAGCGACACAGTGCCGTATCGCAAAAAATGGCCTGGTCATGAAGGGGGGTAAACCTTCCGTGGCTGAAGTGGTAAAGGTATAACCCCATCCATTTTCTTTTTTTTTTTAAATCATTCTGGAGTTTGAATTTAACATGTATGCTGTAAAATTTTCGTTTTAGCTTCGTAAGAAAGCCTTGTCAGCTGGGTTGTAGTGACGTTCTTTTTCGAATGAATAAAAATTCTGGCCAGTGCCAGCTGAAACATAACAAAAAACAAAGCGCGTTGGGGGTGGCGATAGGCAGCAATCCTTCGCTAGGATTAAGTAATTGCACGCAGAGGTCATAGCCTCTCCTGAGCAGCTGCTGCTGCACATACTCTGATTTCACGCTTGTGAAAAATGCCCGGCCATCTGGTTCGTCGGCGGAACTGACCCCCGCCAACAAAGACCTGATGAGCGCCGTTTGTCATCGCGCTGATGAGACACTTCATTCCCGGCTCATCAAGAAGCGCAGAGAGCCCCCTCACGAGGTGTCGCAGCGAGGGGAGAAACAGTATAACAATTACGTGGATTCTATTATGTCTCTACATTACTGTTCTGAAGAATGAACTTCAGCTTCAACATGAAGCAGGGATTGACACCACTTATTCTCTGAATCCGGGTAACAGGTGCCTCACATCGCTGTTCTCTGCTACCGTTGGATATGAGATGTTTGGATAGGCTAATATTGGTCAGAGCATTCCTCAACGGAATACTAGCCATTTCTCGGTGTTGGAATATCTTGTTCATGTATTTTTGTACAGCAAATACAGATATATTCTTCAGCCAGTAGATGGCAGTGTCTATAAGTTTTTTTAGCTGCATCTATGGTTAAACTCATCTTTTCTCTGTATAATAAAATTTCTGTTTCCTGTTGGCAGTCAAGCAGCAGATAAATACATGTGAACTGTTCGCTGTCTGTTCTGCATACCTCCCAACATTTTGAGATGGGAATGAGGGACACCTACTAGCAAATGTATGTAGGCATAGGACATGCCCCCTGCCACAACCCCTTAAAGGAGAATTAACCAAAAAAAAAAGGTTAATTAAATACACAAGGGACTTTTTAACCACTACTACTTCATTTATATTGGCTTTTAAAATTTACAAATGCAGCAATTTATCATTTGAATGAAAGGTTTAGCTCTGGGAAACACTTTTTGAGAGATAAAAAGTGCATTTTATATACAACTATATAGATCAGACCAAAATGAGGGACAAATGAGGAGGAAAGAGGGAGGAATCAGGGACAGTCCCTCGAAATCAGAGGCAGTTGGGAGCTATGTGTTTTGTAGGGCTATATATGACATCTCTAACACATGGTGATGGCTCGTCTCTCTTATTTGTATGCGACTCTCTTCATTTCTCTCACCTCCCTCTCTCTCCCTGACTTGTGACTTTAACCACTTGAGCTCCATACCTCCCAACATTTTGAGATGGGAATGAGGGGCACCTACTAACTAACTTATGTAGGCATAGGGCACGCCCCTTGCCACACCCCCTTAAAGGTGAATTAACAAAAAAAAGGTTAATTAAATCCACAAGGACTTTTTTTACCACTACTATTCCTTTATATTGGCTTTTAAAATGTACAAATGCAGCAATCTAGAAATCAGATGAAAGGTTTAGCACTGGGAAACACTTTTAGAAAGATAAAAAGTGCATTTTATATACAACTATATGGATCAAACCAAAATGAGGGACAAATGAGGGGGAAGAGGGACAGAGGGACATTGTTCGAAATCAGGGGCAGTCCCTCGAAATCACAGACAGTTGGGAGCTATGAAGCTCCCGATAGGGTTGCCACCTTTTCTTTAAGCCAAACCCAAACACTTTTGCGGCACAGGGCAATTTTTTTTTTGTTTGCAGTAAACACTATAGGATTATAAAAGACATGGGACACATTTGGGTGACCCAAGGAGAGTAGTAATGTAGTGCACAGAGCGCACCAGTGGGTGTAACCAAATTGCTCTTGCTGACATCATCACCCCACCCTTCAGTGATGCCAAAACCTGCCCCCAAATAGCCGCCCGCAGTGGCAACAGATTTGTGATTGACTATCTCGGTTACTTGGGGAGTCACAGCCTGGTCTGAATAATGTGTCCAGGTTTCAGTTGGACTGAAACCCGGACACATGATTTAAAACCTGACCTGTCCAGGTGAATCCTGGACAGGTGGCAACCCTAGCTCCAGAAGGTTTATCCCCCTTCCTTTTTGCAATACGGCACTGCGTTACTTTACCCCCAGTGTTTCTCAACTACAGTCCTCAAGGAACCCCAACAGGTCATGTTTTCAGGCTTTCCATTATTTTGCACAGGTGATTTGTTAGGCTTTACTGCCTTAGTGTTTACCACAGCCGTTTCATCTGAGGGAAATCCTGAAAACAAGGCCCAGATCCTACACAACAATAGAAATATGTGTATTCCAGAAAGTTTAACAATCAGCAGATAAAGATACTCCAAACACCTGGTGTTAGCACTTCAATCCTCCCGGCACCATGGTTGTTATGGTGTCAGGATGATTGAAGCACATCATTTCTATTATTACATTGTAATATAAAATGAAATTATTCAACTCACCATAATGCAGAATCAGTGGGAGCCCTGAGCGTGTCACCTGCCACCAGATGCCATCAGGTGCCCACAGCAGAGTCCGTCCTTACATCAGGTGCCCCCAGCAGAGTCTCTCCTTACATCAGTTGCCCCCAGCAGAGTCCCTCCTTACATCAAGTGCCTCCAGCAGAGTCCCTCCTTACATCAGGTGCCCAGAGCAGAGTCCTTCCTTTCATCAGTGTCCCCAGCGGAGTCCCTCCTTACATAAGGAGCCCCCAGCAGCAGAGCCCTCCTCACATCTGTGTCACCAGCAGTGGAACTCTCCTCACATCTGTGTCCCTATCAGCGGAGTCCCTCCTTACATCTGTGTCCCCATCAGCGGAGTCCCTGCTTACCTCTGTGTCCCCATCAGCAGAATCCCTCCTTACATCTGTGTCCCCATCAGCGGAACACCCCTCCTTACATCTGTGTCCCCATCAGCAGAGCCCCTCCTTACATCTGTGTCCCCATCAGCGGAGTCCTCCTTACATCTGTGTCCCCATCAGCGGAGTCCCTGCTTACATCTGTGTCCCCATCAGCAGAATCCCTCCTTACATCTGTGTCCCCATCAGCAGAACACCCCTCCTTACATCTGTGTCCCCACCAGCGGAACCCTTCCTTACATCTGCGTTCCCATGAGCGGAGCCCCTCCTTACATCTGTGTCCCCATCAGTGGACCCCCCCTACTTAGCTCTGTGTCTCCATCAGCGGAGTCCTCCTTACATCTGTGTCCGCATCAGTGGAGTCCCTACTTACATCAGTGTCCCCATCAGCTGGGTCCTTCCTTACATCTGTGCCCCCATCAGCGGAGTCCCTCCTTACATCTGTGTCCCCATCAGCAGAGCAGAGTACTCCTCACATGTGTCCCTGGCAGCACAGCCTTCCTTCATGCTGCATCTGTCTCTGTCCTTTTCAGTGGCAGCTAGTTCCCAGCTTTCTCTGTGTATTCAGTGGAGAGGGGAGGGGCCTCTCCACTGAACACAAGGGGATTAGTCCTCACGGCGGCGGCCATCTTTTTGTAGCCCACCTGAAGTGACGTTGTTCTCACACTGAGAACAAAGCACCCGGCCGCAGTGATACACTACGGGCGCCGGGCGGAAGCTGTTTGGTGCAATGGACTGCGTGGTTGCATAGACGTGGCACTTCCCATAGGGCACTGTGTCCGGCACCCGAACACAGGGCACTTAAGGACTTTTTTTTAAAAGGGTCATGGTACAGATCATAAAACACACAAGATCTTAAGTCTAGGCATCAGGGCAGATGGCATTACAAAAGTAAAACACTTAGTTTGTGAATACTGTACATCTGAAGAAGGAAGATCTAAAGGAAGAAGATTAAAGGGTGTACTAAAAAGAACCACAAAATTCTAAAGCTCAAGCAGTATACAGCCATCTCCTCCTTCTCTCCTTGATCTCCAACTTGATGTACGGGGTCTTAAGTGCGGCCCCTGACATCACCAAAGTGCCACATGTAATGTTCAGTGAATGTAATCCTACAGAAAGCTGCCAGAGACTTTAGAAACACAACAGTAGATGACTAGAGACTGAGAATATTCATTTACTCTATATTGTGGGGCTTCTTTATCCGAGAATCCCACTTTACCTCCAAGCACTCTATTTCCGGGCAGTCATTTTAGAAGTTATAACCTCCTCCCTTGGACATGTGAAAAATGTCTTTGCCAGAAATCTGTATACACAAGATTTCTCAGGAAGGTACTTGGTAAGGTCCCCTCCCCAGGATGCATCTGTAGGAAGGGCATGCCAATAGACAAAATGGCTCCTCTGGATGGACTTCTGAACATGGGCTAATACATGTGTCCTCATGTGCTCACAGGAACTGGGCACATGCTAATGCTCCTCTATGCACCCGTTGTACGCCAGAACTCACATGCACTTGAAACAGATGTTGGTGCCAAATGGGCTATTTAAACTGGGCCAATGCTTAGGATCAGTGCTGCTTTGTCTTCAGCCTCCTGTGTCCTGTGATTCTGTATCCTGATTCCAGTTTCTGACCGGGACTGTCTTGACTACCGTTTGAACTCCTCCTGCACTGACCTCGGCTTGTCCCCTGACTTCTGCTTCTGTCTGCTCCATTGGCTCCTGCTTCACTGATCGGTTCCAGACCTGGCTTGTTTCCTGACCACGCTCCTGCCTGGGGAGTTTACTGGCTGCAGAAAAAAATGCCTGAAGCCAAAAATAGTAGCTGTAAAAACAGCTGTCCAGTGTGCATGGGGCCTAACAGTCAAATATTTGCCTTTTTTCACCATAAAAACTATGGAGATTTGATATCAGCATGTTCAACTTAGTTATTTCTGTTTTATTGGAGGGGGGGGGGGGGGGTGTTGGTCTGCTTTATAAAATATACAAAAGCATTTTTCCATTTTGGAAAGTGTGGTATAGATAAAACGCCTTCCATTTTTTTTCTAAGCTGTGTCTAATTAAGGTGAGTTCTCTTCACATCCTGTCATGTAGCTACAACAGGAAGTCAGAACAAATCTCTTCAAAGTGAGATAAATCTCCTCTTTGTCAGGGCTGGGCTTCTAGCAACTCTCTTCTAAAGGCTGCTCAGATGTCAGTTAATTACCAGGCACTCATTGTTTCCGCAGTGACTCACCTGGTTACCATTACCTACCTCATTAGTCCAGCCTACAGCCAGCCCTTCTGGCTATTTAAACTGCCTTGCTCATTCCCTTTGTGCCTTCGCCTGGTCAACATATCCAGTGTGTCTCAGCTGTGTTTCTATTATGTCTTTTGCCTGGCTGACGTTACTTCTGGTTCCTGTTCCTAATCTTTGGCTTCTGACAACACTGATTCCTGGCTTCCAGATCCCGGCTCATCTGATTACCCGTTTTGACCTCCTAACCATGGCTTTTGTTTTTGATTACGTTCCTGATCTGTATTATTTTTACTTTTACATTAAAAGTGTGATTTTACTGCATTTTTTGTCTCTGCCTGGTTTATGGTCCCTGACACTCTTTTAGACAGTTGTCACCAGAACAGATGTCCCCACTGGAAAATGTTCACAATATTCCTGTTTTAGTGGCATTTAGGATGTTCACTTTCAGTCCCAGTGACATTGGTCACCAAGACAAATAGAGAAGGGAAATCTCCCTGGCAGGGACCCAGACAGCAATAAAAACCTGTTGAGGAAAATGGAAAAATAGTGTTGGACCCGTAAGGTTATCCTATTGGTATTCAGTATAAGGAAAGGAAAAAACCCCAAGTTGCTCACACCAATAGGACCCGACAGTAACTATAGTAGAAGTGGCCTCAGCCCAGCTCTGTCCAGGCCACACATCCCCAACATGTTTCGTCCCAACCACAGGACTTATTGGTATTGCTGTCTTAAAATATTGATGTTGATGGTGATAATCTGAAGTACCACACCACTACTTAGGGGTCCAGATACCACTTCAATCAAGCCCTGATGAAGGGGGAATTTTTGGACCCCTGAAACACATTAGGTACCCTTCGGACTGTCCCCCCTGATTTTTATTTGAATAAAGTTGTATATGGAGTGGCACTTCAATTTATTTTTTTGTAGTAAAAAATAACAAATCTAACAGCAGTTTTTATTCTGCCACGCATTAAAAATAAAGTTTTGCCTTTAGATTTTCTATTTTGTTTAATTGGAATGTCATGGTTGTTCATGATTCTTGAATTTCCGCCTACAGTTGGTACGATGGGTAAGCTGTGGCTCTGACAGTCTTCAGTCTGTGTAGGTGTTGGCTCCACGTTATCATCCTGATAAAGTATTCTCAGACGTACGTACTCCTATACATTATACAGTTCATGAATCAAGCCATAAAATCATTATTATCCATCACCCGCCGCAATTATGTCATCTTCCATGTTCTGAGTTATTGAATTATTTCATGCAGAAACATAATCTCAGTTTTGCACAACCTCACAGCATCGGCTTTATTGAAATTAATGGAGCGATGGCTTGATAATGCATCCTCCACTTCTTATAAGACGTCTTTGGTGGCACTTTTCTAAATTAAACTTATCTGGAAGCCTTGAAGGCTTCAGTATTGTTTTCCTAATGGAATCTTGGTGGATTATCGGCCAGCTTGCTGTGCATACTCTGCGTCATTCACTGGAGGCAACATTCAGAAAATAAGAATCAGTTAATACACAATGATGAATAACTGAATCAGTATTTATTAAGCAAACTAAAAAAAAAAACACTTCTCAAGAGAAATAGTTTTTGTATATTTTGAATATTTACAGTTTTTGATACATTTGTTATATGCTGTATATATTACACACACACACACACACACACACACAGTATCTCATAAAAGTAAGTACACCTCTCACATTTTTGTAAATATTCTATCTTTTTATGCGACAACACTGAAGAAATTACACTTTGCTACAATGTAAAGTAGTGAGTGTACAGCTTGTATAACAGTGTAAATGTGCTGTCCCCTCAAAATAACTCAACACACAGCCATTAATGTCTAAACCGCTGGCAACATAAGTTAGTACACCTCTAATGCCCCGTACAGACGGTCGGATTTTCCGACGGAAAATGGCCTATCGGACCATGTTGTCGGAAATTCCGACCGTGTGTGGGCTCCATCTGACTTTTTCCGTCGGAATTTCCGACGGAAAAAGTTTGAGATCCTGCTCTCAAATTTTCCGACAACAAAGTCCTATCGGACTTTTTCCAATCGTGTGTAGCGAATTCCGACAGACAAAGTGCCACGCATGCTCAGATCACATTACAAGACCAAAGCTATTGGCTACTAACCTCTATGTAGTTCCGTCGTACGCAACGAACGTCACCACGTTCAGGATGATCGGATTTTCCGACAACTTTGTCCGACCGTGTGTATGCAACACCAGTGTCGGACAAAATCCGTCGGAAAAAATCCGACGGATTTTGTGGTCGGAATTTCCGACCGTGTGTACGGGGCATAAGTGAAAATTTCCAAATTGGGACCAGAGTGTCAATATTTTGTGTGGCCACCATTATTTTCCAGCACTGCCTTAACCCTCTTGGGCATGAAGGTCACCAGAGCTTCACAGGTTTCCACTGGAGTCCTCTTCCACTCCTCCATGATGACATCACAGAGCTGGTGGATGTTAGAGACCTTGCGCTCCTCCACCTTCTGTTTGAGGATGTCCCACAGGTGCTCAATAGGGTTTAGATATGTGATTCATTATTGGCTGATGCTTGGAATGCAGCGCAGGGGATTTGTTTGATTTAAATTGTCATATCTTAGCCTTAACACTTATTTCTATCCCTCTCACTAAACTTAAAGTGGTATTACATAGTTAGTCTGGCTGAAAAAAAGACAAAGCTCCATCTAGAAAAAAAAAAAAGGTTTTATATATATATATATATATATATATATATATAAAAATGTAATTTTCACGGGGTTCCCCTTCAAGATTCTCAGCACACAAGTCCCACCGCAAGTCGGATCATCTTGATCCGACTTCTGGTACAACCTCTATTCAAATCAATGGGCTTCCATAGGGAACCATTGATTTTGAATAGAGACAGAAACGCCGGACGAGGCTTAACACAGCATTAAGCCTCGTTAATTCGCGTTTAACACTTTTTGCCGGCGTCTGACGTTTTTACAGCTCTAACGCTGGAGCCTCAGAACGCACTGATCCTGGGTTTTTCTTTTTACAGCTTAAAAACGCCTATGCCATTTGCAGCTTAAAAACGCCTAGGTGGGCATGAAGCCATAGACTAACATGGACAGGCGTTTTTAAGCTGCAAAAAATGCTCAGGCATTAGTGTGACTATGTAAAACACTGTAGCTTTCATTCATAAATTACTGCCATGTGTAAATAAAAAATAAAAAAATAAAAAAGTTTTTCTTAAAACAACATTTAATTAACATTCATTATGACTCAAATATACGAGAAGCCATGGGCGTCCGCAGAACTTTTTTCAGGGGGGAGCATCATTTTAAGGTCACCCATGCTCTGACCTTTTCGACAATGTCATTATCACATTATCACGGTCAGAGACTACAGACCTAGTACAGGTGATGGTCAGAGAGTGCAGACATGGCCGTAGAGACTGTCAAAGACTGCGGATATGGCCCAAGAGACTGTCAGAGACTGCATACATGGCCCAATAGACTGTCAGAGACTGCGGACATGGCCAAAGAGACTGTCAGAGACTGCATACATGGCCCAAGAGACTGTCAGAGACTGCGGACATGGCCAAAGAGACTGTCAGAGACTGCATACATGGCCCAAGAGACTGTCAGAGACTGCATACATGGCTCAAGAGACTGTAAGAGACTGCGGACATGGCACAAGAGATGACCAGAGACTGCATACATGGCCCAAGAGACTGTCAGAAACTGCATACATGTGGGGGTGACAGAGAGAGACGGGGGTGACAGAGAGAAAGGGGGGTGACAGAAAGAGACAGAGAGGGTGACAGAGAGAAAGGGGGTGAGAGAGAGAGGGGTGACAGAAAGAGACAGAGGGGGTGACACAGAGAGAGGAGTGTGACAGAAAGAGACAGAGGGGGTGACAGAGAGAGACATAGGGGGTGACACAGAGAGAGGAGTGTGACAGAGAGAGACAGAGGGGGGTGATAGAGAGAGAGGGGGTGAAAAAGACAGAGGGGTGAGAGAGAGAGTGGGGGTGACAGAGAGGGGTGATCAGGGCCGGACTGGGAATAAAATTCAGCCCTGGAAAAAATGTCATACCAGCCCCACAGCGTTATTATACCAGCGCAACAGCATAACGTCATTATTTTCTGGTTCATGAAAGGGAAAACCATACATTATTACATATATATATATATATATATATATATATATATATATATATATATATATATATATATATACACGGTGGGGGGTGGAGAGCATTGGGGTGGGGGCTGGAGACTGATGGGGAGAGCACCAGGGGCAGAAAGAACAGGGGTGGGGAGCACGGGGGGGCTGGACAGCACTGTGGGGGGGCTGGAGAGCACCGGAGGCAGAAAGAACAGGGGTGGGGAGCACGGGGAGGCTGGGGAGCATGGGGGGCTGAAGAGCACTGTGGGGGGTGGAGAGCACTGGGGTGGGGGCTGGAGACTGATGGGGAGAGCTGGAGAGCACCGGGGGCAGAAAGAACAGGGCTGGACAGCACGGGGGCTGGACAGCACTGGGGGGGTGGGGAGCATGGGGGGCTGGAGAGCACTGTGGGGGGTGGGGAGCACCGGGGGCGAGCTGGAGAGCACCGGGGGCAGAAAGAACAGGGGTGGGGAGCACGGGGGGCTGGACAGCACTGTGGGGGTGGGGAGTACGGGGGGGCTGGAGAGCACTGTGGGGGTGGGGAGCATAGGGGGGGGCTGGACAGCACTGTGTGGGGGGGGGAGTGGGGAGCATGGGGGGGGGGCTGGACAGCACTGTGGGGGTGGGGAGCACGGGGGGGGGGGGGCAGAGAGCACTGAAGTGGGGGCTAGAGAAGGATGGGGAGAGCTGGAGAGCAGGGGGGGCAGAAAGAACATGGGTTGAGAGGGGGGGGGGCTGGAGAGTGTGGTGGGGGAGGAGAGCACTGGGGGAGCACAAGGAGAACTGGAGGGGGGCTGGAGAGCCTGGTGGGGGAGGAGAGCACTGGGGGGGGGGCAGAAAAAGAATTTGGATAGGGGGATCAGCAGGGGGCGGCATATAGAGGAAATGAGCTTTCTATATTCCTTCATGCAGCCGCTGAATGCTTGATTCTCCTCCTCTCCCTCCTCCAAGCATTCAGCGGCTGCATGGAGGAATATAGAAAGCTAATCTCCTCTATATGCCGCCCCCCCCGATCCCCCTATCCAGGCACACCGTTAGGGCTGTACTGAGTACTCACGTCTCCTCCTCCTGTGATTACGGAGCTGGCCGGGTCTGTGTTCTACGGCCGCGCACCGCGCTGTAACATGGTCCCGCCCCCCTAGACCGGCTCGTGTGATAGGTGGAAGACTGATTCTATCTACTATCACACGAGCCGGTCTAGGGGGCGGGACCATGTTACAGCGCGGTGCGCGGCCGCAGAACACAGACCCGGCCAGCTCCGTAATCACAGGAGCAGGAGAGAGGGGACTCAGGGGAGCACTGCAGCCGCAAACCGGCCCCAGGGCAGGCAACCTACCGGGAAACATCCCGGTAGGCCAGTCCGCCCTGGGGGTGATGGGGGTCCTCACTCCTGATCCGATCCCTAATTCCAGGGGGGGGCACTTGCCTCCCCTTGCCCCTACCTGCGGACGCCCATGCGAGAAGCTGCTGCAGATGGTCATTTGCACTTCAAAAAGGAAGAAATGTCAACATAGAAATTGTCACCTAAAACAAAGTAAAATATTCCTCTCTCTGGCTTTAGGCATTTTTTTTTTTTTTTCACTGTGACAATCTCTGTCGTGGAGCTACAGCTCTTTAAGGCCCCTTTCACACTGAGGTGGGAGCGGCGGCGACGGTAAAGCAGTGCTATATTTAGCGCTGCTTTACCGTCGTTTTAGCCGCGGTATTCGGCCCCTAGCGGTGCGGTTTTAACCCCCGCTAGCGGCAAAAAAAGGGTTAAACCCCCCGCAGTGTCCCAATGATTTCAATGGGTAGGAGCGGTGAATACACGGCTCCTTCACCGCTCCAAAGATGCTGCTAGCAGGACTTTTTTGACCGTCCTGCTAGCGCATCGCTCCAGTGTGAAAGCCCTCCGGCTTTCACACTGGAGTGAATGGGGCCGGATTTTTTCAGGCGCTGTTTAGGCGCTATTTTTAGCGCTGTAGCGCTTGAAAAACGCCCCAGTGTGAAAGGGGCCTAACTGTCACGTGTGTTCCACTTTTAATGAGCAGCAAGTACAGCAGGCAGTGCAGCTAGCAATAGTATGTGATTCATTATTGGCTGATGCTTGGAATGCAGCGCAGGGGATTTGTTTGATTTAAATTGTCATATCTTAGCCTTAACATTTATTTCTATCCCTCTCACTAAATTAAAAGTGGTATTACATAGTTAGTCTGGCTGAAAAAAAGACAAAACTCCATCTAGAAAAAAAAAAGTTTATATATATATATATATATATTTTTTTTTTTTTTTTTTTTTTTTAATTATATTATATTATATTTTATATATATATATAGATTTTTTAATTCTATTATATTTTATATATATATATATATATATATATATATATATATATATATATATATATATGTGTGTGTGTGTATATCCTAGATTGTAAGCTCTAACAAACTTCCTCCTGTACTGAATTGTATTGTAATTGTACGGTCTGTCCCCCATCTTGCGCAAACTGTTGGCACTATATAAATCCTGTATAATAATAATATATACATTTTATTATCAAAAGTTTTGGGACACCTGCCTTTACACGAAATTTGACGGCATCCCAGTCTTAGTCCGTAGGGTTCAATATTGAGTTGGCCCACCCTTTGCAGCTATAACAGCTTCAGCTCTTCTGGGAAGGCCGTCCACAAGGTTTAGGAGTGTGTCTATTGGAATGTTTGACCATTCTTCCAGAAACACATTTGTGAGGTCAGGCACTGATGTCGGACAAGAAGGCCTGGCTCACAGTCTCCACTCTAATTCATCCCAAAGGTGTTCTATCAGGTTGGGGTCAGGACTCTGTGCAGGCCAGTTAAGTTCCGACACCTAAAACTCGCTCATTCATGTCTTTATGGACCTTGCTTTGTGCACTGGTGGTGCGCAGTCATGTTGGAACAGGAAGGGGCCGTCCCCAAACTGTTCCCACAAAGTTGAGAGCATGAAATTGTCCAAAATGTCTTGGTATGCTGACTCCTTAAGTTTCCTTCACTGGAACTAAGGGGCCAAACCCAACCCCTGGAAAACAACCCCCACACCATGATCCCCCCTCCACCAAATGATTTGGAAAGCAAGGTCCATAAAGACATGGATGAGCGAGTTTGGGGTGGAAGAACTTGACTGGCCTGCACAGAGCCCTGACCTCAACCCGATAGAACACATTTGGGATGAATTGGAGCGGAGACTGTGAGCCAGGCCTTCTCATCCAACATCAGTGCCTGACCTCACAAATATGCTTCTGGAAGAATGGTCAAATCATTCCCATAGACACATTCCTAAACCTTGTGGACGGCCTTCCCAGAAGAGTTGAAGCTGTTATAGCTGCAAAGGGTGGGCCAACTCAATATTGAACCCTACGGACTAAGACTGGGATGCCAGTCTTCTTTTTTTTTTCTTTGCAGTTCTGTTACAGGAAGGAGGCAGGGGAGAGCAACATTAAAAAAATAAGAGTGAGGGTCTGCTTTAAAGAGGAAGTAAACCCTGATGGGTTTTACTTCCTCGTTTGCTCCCTGGATAGCCTGCAAATTAAAAGCATAAGGGGCTAGTATGCATCGCATACCCTGCCTGTGTATAGAGATGAGTGAGGCTAAGATGGCCCCCACTCATCTCTATACCATAGGAGGGCAGAAGCGACGTCAAAACGTCACTTCCGCCCATACGTCTTAAAGGGGAATTTCCAAATGTCATTTTTTTAAATGACATTTTTTTTTTTTTGCATTTAAGTCCAAATATGAGATTTTTGACCCCCAGATCTCATATTTAAGAGGACCTGTCATGCTTTTTTCTATTACAAGGGATGTTTACATTCCTTGTAATAGGAATAAAAGTGATCCATTTTTTTTTTTTAAAACAGTGTAAAAAAATTATAATAAAATTAAGTAAAATAAATAAGAAAAACCCCAAAAATTTTTTTTAAAACACCCCGTTCCGACGAGCTCGCGCGCAGAAGCGAACGCATACGTGAACAGCGCAGGCATACGAAAACGGTAGTCAAACCACACATGTGATGTATCGCCGCGATCGGTAGAGCGAGAGAAATAATTCTAGCCATAGACCTCCTCTGTAACTCAAAAAATGCAACCTGTAGAATTTTTTAAATGTCGCTTATGGAGATTTTTGAGGGTAAAAGTTTGACGCCGCCATTCCACGAGCGGCCGCAGTTTTGAAGCAGGACATGTTGGGTATCAATTTACTCGGCGTAACCTTATCTTTCACAATCCAAAAAAAAATTGGGCTAATTTTACTGTTGTCTTATTTTTTTATTCAAAAAAGTGACTTTTTTCCAAAAAAAGTGCGCTTGTAAGACCGCTGCGCAAATACGGTGTAGAAAAAAAATATTGCAATGACCGCCATGTTATTCTCTAGGGTGTTAGAAAAAAAACAATATATAATGTTTGGGGGTTCTAAGTCATTTTCTAGAAAAAAAAAAAACAGTTTTAAACATGTAAACACCTAAAATTCAAAACGAGGCTGGTCTGGAAGTGGTTATTATTCCTTATTATAATTAGAAGGCCCACTTGAACAATCCAAGGAATCTACATCTATTAGAACAGGCCTTCCTGACATCAGAACATTCATTTTACCACCCACGGTGTGCCATAAACAGATGATCTCTGCCCGAGCACTGAATTACGAGCTGGATGATTTTGTTTATGGCCAAGCCTTGGGACCGTCTCCCTTGTGGCACTTTCATTGAAAACTTTCCGTAGTCGGCAGTAGAGTACGCTGACATCTGTTGTAGGTCGACGTCTCTCTGTTTTTTTATCCATGTAATTCCATCTTGTAATCCTCTAAAGATACATAGAGATGTTTCCATAATTTCATAAGGGTTGATTTGGCAATTACTGTCAGTTGCAGACTTCTGCTACATACAATTCAAAGTAATTAGACACAAGAGTATGCAACTAGACGAAATAGTGGGGTTTAATTATACACAATAGTAAATTAAATTGTGATGGGCAGATTCTTTTGTTACAAAAAAAAACAAAAATTAAAACCAATTACGGCTCTATTTTTTTTATTTATTTTTTCCACAACAGAACAGAATGCTTACCGTACAGTGGTGTGAAAAAGTGTTTGCCCCCTTCCTCATTTCCTGTTCCTTTGCATGTTTGTCACACTTAAGTGTTTCGGAACATCAAACCAATTTAAACAATAGTCAAGGACAACACAAGTAAACACAAAATGCAATTTGTAAATGAAGGTGTTTATTATTAAAGGTGAAAAAAAATCCAAACCATCATGGCCCTGTGTGAAAAAGTGATTGCCCCCCTTGTTAAAACATACTATAACTGTGGTTGTCCACACCTGAGTTCAATTTCTCTAGCCACACCCAGGCCTGATTATTGCCACACCTGTTCACAATCAAGGCATCACTTAAATAGGAGCTGCTTGACACAGTAAGGTCCACCAGAAGATCCTTAAAAGCTACACATCATGCCGAGACCCAAAGAAATTCAGGAACAATTGAGAAAGAAAGTAATTGAGATCTATCAGTCTGGAAAGGGTTATAAAGCCATTTCCAAAGCTTTGGAAATCCAGCGAACCACAGTGAGAGCCATTATCCACAAATGGCGAAGACATGGAACAGTGGTGAACCTTCCCAGGAGTGGCCGGCCGCCCAAAATTACCCCAAGAGCGCAGCGACGACTCATCCAAGAGGTCACAAAAGACCCCACAACAACGTCCAAGGAACTGCAGGCCTCACTTGCCTCAGTTAGGGTCAGCGTTCATGCCTCCACCATCAGGAAAAGACTGGGCAAAAATGGCCTGCATGGCAGAGTTCCAAGGAGAAAACCACTGCTGAGCAAAAAGAACATCAAAGCTCGTCTCAATTTCTCCACAACACATCTTGATGATCCCCAAGACTTTTGGGACAACATTCTGTGGACCGATGAGACAAAAGTGGAACTCTTTGGAAGGTGTGTGTCCAAGTATATCTGGCGTAGAAGGAACACTGCATTTCAGAAAAAGAACATTATACCAACAGTAAAATATGGTGGTGGTAGTGTGATGGTCTGGGGCTGTTTTGCTGCTTCAGGACCTGGAAGACTTGCCGTGATAAAAGGAACTATGAATTCTGCTGTCTACCAAGAGATCCTGAAGGAGAATGTCCGACCATCTGTTCGTGTACTCAAGCTGAAACGAACTTGGGTTCTGCAGCAGGACAATGATCCTAAACACACCAGCAAGTCCACCACCGAATGGCTGAAGAAAAACAAAATGAAGACTTTGGAGTGGTCTAGCCAAAGTCCTGACCTGAATCCTATTGAGATGTTGTGGTATGACCTTAAAAAGGCCGTTCATGCTCGAAAACCCTCTAATGTAACTGAATTTGGACAATTCTGCAAAGATGAGTGGGCCAAAATTCCTCCAGGACGCTGTAAAAGCCTCATTGCACGTTATCGCAAACGCTTGGTTGCAGTTGTTGCTGCTAAGGGTGGCCCAACCAGTTATTAGGTTTAGGGGGCAATCACTTTTTCACACAGGGCCATGATGGTTTGGATTTTTTTTCACCTTTAATAATAAACACCTTCATTTACAAATTGCATTTTGTGTTTACTTGTGTTGTCCTTGACTATTGTTTAAATTGGTTTGATGTTCCGAAACACTTAAGTGTGACAAACATGCAAAGGAACAGGAAATGAGGAAGGGGGCAAACACTTTTTCACACCACTGTATATACTCGAGTATAAGCCGAGTTTTTCAGCACATTTTTTGTGTGCTGAAAGTGCCCCCCTCGGCTTATACTCGAGTCAAGCTTTTTTCTGCAGCAGAGAATGACATTTTCCAAACCGAATTTGGGGCCCCGTATTTCGGGGCCACTTGGTGCTAGGAACCCCAAATTTGGTGTGCAAACCCAGTGGAACCCCAAATTTGGTGTGTGCAAACCCAGTGGAACCAAGTGGCCTCCAGATACAGGGCACCAAAGTCGGTTCGGAAAATGTCATTCTCTGCTGCAGAAAAGTGCTTGACATTTTCCGAACTGAATTTGATACGGGGGCCACTTGGTGCTAGGAACCCCATCTTTGGATATGTTGCAATGCTGGTTCCACTGGGTTTGCAAACCAATTTGGGGTTCCTAGCACCAAGTGGCCCCGAGATACGGGGCCCCAAATTCGGTCAACTGTGTCCATCTGCAGCAATGTCATTTTGGGACCCTTTGGGTTCAGAGACCCCAAATTTTGTCTGCAGCTAGGGGGGCATCTAACCCTTAACTACCGAGTTTGAAGTTTCGGGGGACCTATGGCTGCAAATGGGCACAGTGAGGCTGCAAATGGACACAGTGAGGCTGCAAATGGGCATTGTTGACCCTCTTTTCCACTTACAGTAGCTGCGCATTTCTCACCCTAGGCTTATACTCGAGTCAATACGTTTTCCCATTTTTTTTGTGGTAAAATTAGGTGCCTCGGCTTATATTCGGGTCGGCTTATACTCAAGTATATACGGTACTCCTTGTACGGAAAATGTAGTATAAAGGTAGAGTAACATAGATAAAGTCATTTTAATTGTGACTTGATCTCCCAGCATCCCAAATGTATATACAAAGCAAGTAAATGTGGGCACCAACAAATTATGGACACATACAGTGGCGTAACTAGAACTTTCAGGGCCCTGGTGCAAGAAACCTTGAAGGACCCCCCTGACCCCAGGCTGGGGCCCTTCCCTCCAAGCCCGGTGGCAGAACGCCAGGGCCCAGTTGCAAGTGCGACATTTGTGACCCTGGTAGTTCCACAACTGGTGTCAGTAAAAAATTTTTCTTCTTTACTATTTTTTTTTTTTTTTTATAAACAGTGGAACATTGGATTATGAGCATAATCCGTTCCAGGAGAATGCTCTTAATCCAAAGTACTTGCGAGTTTTCCCATTGAAGTCAATAGAAACGAAAATAATGTGTTCGGCATTGACTTCGATGGCATGCAATACTGCATGCGGCCAGAGGTGGGGGGGTGTGCCGGAGAGCCTCGGAAATGGCCGGAAAGGCTTGAGGACAGTAAAACTGCTATAGGGTGGACCCCCAGTGTGATTAAAAGCACAGCTCTTGTCAGTATCTGGTTTGGCAGTCATTTAAGTCCATTCACATTGTTTTTATCCACTTGACGACTGCCTAACGTACATGTACTGTGGCAGGTCAGCTCTATTGCAGGAAATCATGTACCTGGACGTAATTTCGTACAATAGCTACTAAGGGGCGCGTGTGCCACCGGAGGCGCGATAGTACGCTGATTGGACAGGGAGGGAGCCAATCAGCGGGTCCGGCGGACCCGATGTTCGCCGCTCACCCACGATCAGTCCTAAGGGAGGCAGATCATTGTTCTGACAGGGAAGAAGATGGAGATCTTGTGTTACTACAAGTTTAATGGCATATAGTTTTGTGTGCGTTACTGACAGTTTAACGCCATATAGTTATGTGTGCGTTACTGACAGTTTAACGCCATATAGTTTTGTGCGTTACTGCCAGTTTAACACCATATAGTTCTGTGTGTGTTACTTCCAGTTTAACGCCATTTACTTCTGTGTGCATTACTGCCAGTTTAACGCCATATAGTTTTGTGCGTTACTGCCAGTTTAACACCATATAGTTCTGTGTGTGTTACTGCCAGTTTAACGCCATATAGTTTTGTGCGTTACTGCCGTTTAACAAGGCATTTAACGTCCAACCACTCAGCCCGTTGGCAAGAGCACCTAAAAGCCACACAAAAGGAGCACAAATCTGTCCTTCCTTCTCCTCCTCCCCCCCTCCTCCTGTCCTTACGCACTTCAGTCTGCCCCTGCTATACTGAGTCATGACCTCTCAGCTGCCTCCACTGACAGGGATGATGGTATAGCGCAGGGTGTCCCAGGTCCTAGCAGCACATCTGCCAGCAGCATACCACCAGCTGTAGACTGTAGCTGGCAAATTTCTCTGCCTCATCTGCTGCAGCAGAAAGAGAAATACAGTCACTGCCACCTAAAGGCTCAGCGTCTAAATGCAATCTTGTCAAAGCTGTTGGCTCTCCAAAAAAATGCTAGCGGTGCATCCCTACTTGAAACATGTTGGATACTCTTTGGATTGAACCCTGACATTTATTGAAGTTGTATGTGGACCTCTTATCAGTGGTATGGCTCTTTCCATTTATGTTACGTTCTGTTCCATGTATCCGTCTTCTTAAGAAGCATACCACCCAGTGAACATTGAACAAAGGACCAGGGCTGTGATTGCTTACTGTGTTCGGAGTTATAGGCATTAACAATCATGTTTGTGCATTAAAGGCTTAATATGGGCCATTTGGGAAATACATTTCAAATGCAATTGGAAAGCATTGTGAAAGAGTCTTAAGCACAGCGATGGAAATTTTGATTGCCTCTTCTAAAGAAAAGTAGACTTGATTTCTTAGTAGTCTTTCCTCTGCATTGTGTTGCATTTTTCCAACATCCTATTCAGTGTTCCATCTCCTTTTTTTTTTTTTTTTTGTATTGCTGTCAGTAGAGAAGCTTTGCAAAGTGATCTTTAATTCCCCGTACACACGAGCGGAATTTCCGTTGGAAAAATCTTGGAATTCTCAGAATTCCGCTCAAGCTTGGCTTGCATACACACGGTCACGCAAAAGTTTGCTGAACTTTCGACCGTCAAGAACCCAGTGACGTGCAACACTACGACGAGCCAAGAAAATTAAGTTGAATGCTTCCGATCATGTGTCGAATTGTTTCCGAGCATGCGTAGATATTTTGCGCGTCGGAATTGGTGCAGACGATAGGAAATTAAAAACTTTTTCTGACCGAAAAATTGAGAACCTGCTCTCCACCTTTCGGCCAGCAAAAGTTCCATGCAGCATATACACAGTCGCATTTTCTGACCAAAAGCTCTCATCAGACTTTTTCTGGCGGAATTTCCGCTCTTGTGTACGGGGCATTAGTTATAGGGTTAGGGGTTAATATTAGGGTTAGGGGTTAGGATTTGAGGTCAATATTCGGATTAGGGACTTAATGTTAGGGTTAGAAGTCAATATTAGGGTTAGGGTTTAGGGTCAATATTAAGCTTAAGGGTTAATATTAGGTTTAGGAGTCAATATTAGGGTTAGGATTACACTCACTCAGGTTGAACTGGGTGGACTGGTGTCTTTATTTAACCTGACTAACTATGTGAATACTATGTAGATTAGGATAGAAGTTATGATTAGGGGTTAATATTAGGGTTAAGGGTCAATATTAGGGGTTAGAATAAGGGTTAGTGGTTAGTATTGGGCTTAGGATTTGAGGTCAATATTAGGATTAGGGGTTGATGTTAGGGGTAGGAGTCAATATTAGGGTTAGGGGTTAATATTAGAGTTGGGGGTTAGGATTAGGGGTCAATATTAAGGGTTAGGGGTTAATATTAGGGTTAGGAGTCAATATTAGAGTTAGGGATAAGGGTTAGGATTAGGGGTTAATATTAGGGTTAGGGGTCAATGATAGGGGTTAGGATTAGGGGTTAATATTAGGGTAGGGGTCAATATTAGGGGTTAGAATTAGGGTTAGGGTTCATATTAGGGTTGGGGGTTAATATTAGAGTTAGGGGTTAGGATTAGGGGGTCAATTTTAGGGTTAGGATTTAGGGTCAATATTAGTCTTAGGGGGTTAATATTAGGGCTAGGAGTCAATATTAGGGTTAAGGGTTAGGATTAGGGATAGGGGCTAGGATTAGGGGTTAATCTTAGGGTTAGGGTCAATATTAGGGTTAGGGGTTCATATTAGGGTTGGGGTTAATATTAGGGTTAGAGGTTAGGATTTGAGGTTAATATTAGGGTTAGGGGTTAATATTAGGTTTAGGATTAGGGGGGTCAATGTTAGGGTTAGAGGTTAGGATTAAAGATAGGGGTAAATATTAGGGTTAGGGGTTAGTATTAGGGTTAGGATTAGGGGTTAATATTAGGGTTAGGGGTCAATATTAGGGTTAGAGGTTAGGATTGGGGATAGGGGTTAATATTAGGGTTAGCATTAGGGTTAGGGGTTAGGATTAGGGGTTAATATTAGGGTTAGGGTCAATATTAGGGTTAGGGGTTTATATTAGGGTTGGGGGTTAATATTAGCGTTTAGGATTTGAGGTCAATATTAGGATTAGGGGTTAATGTTAGGGGTAGGAGTCAATATTAGGGTTAGGGGTTAATATTAGAGTTAGGATTAGGATTAGGGTGTCAGTTTTAGGGTTAGGGGTTAGGATTTAGCGTCAATATTAGGGTTAGGAGTCAATATTAGAGTTAGGAATAGGGGTTAATATTAGGGGTCAATGTTAGGGTTAGAGGTTATGATTAGGGATAGGGGTTAATATTAGTGTTAGGGGTTAGGATTAGGGGTTAATATTATGGTTAGGGGTCAATATTAGGGTTTGGGGTTAATATTAGGGGGGGTTCATTTAATTTATTATGTCTGTATTTTATTTATAATATATATATATATATATATATATATATATATATATATATATATATATATATATTATTGCATTTGAGCAGAAAAACGCTCAAAAATGAGTTCTGGGTCCAGATCGTTTGTACAGGACTCGGGGATCCTGCTGAGCCCCCGGTCTCTGTGCTGGTAGTAGCTCGCTGTGCAGTACAACTCTCAGCGCAAAGACAGATACGCAGCTATGCGGCCCCACAATAAAAAAAAAAAAGCCCAGTCTGGTGAGGCCGCATATCTGCATACTGTTGGCGTCAAGGGGTTAATATACCCTTATTGGGATTGAATTTTTTTTCTTAATCCCAGACATGTAGCAGAATACATTTTGGCCTAAATTTATGAAGAAATCTGATTTTATTTGATATGTTTTATAACAGAAAGTAGAACATATTGTTTCTTTTCAAAATTTTCAGTCTTTTTTTCATTTATATAGCAAAAAAATAGAAAACCCTAGTAGTGATTAACCACTTCAGCCCGGAAGGTTTTACCCCCTTAATGACCAAGCCATTTTTTGCGATACGACACTGTGTTGCTTTACCGCTTCCCAACCGCCTCCTGTAGATATACGTCTACAGAATGGCACGGCTAGGCAAAAGCACGTATATATACGTCCCATTAAATTGCCTAGCCGTGAGGTCGGGAGCTCCGTGACCCCGGCCGCGGGACCAGCGGACCTGGTCGCTGCTGGTGTCCTGCGATCGGGTCACAGAGCTGAAGAACGGGGAGAGGTCTGTGTAAACAAAGCTCTCCCCGCGCTTCCTACTCTGCCTGTCATTAATCGGCTGTTCCCTGTCATCGGGAAAGCCGATCAGTGACGTCAGACGTCAGCCACGCCCCCTACTGTAAAAAAATACACAACACGTCACACTAACTCCTCCCCGCCCCCTAGTGGTTAACTCCTTCACTGCCACTGTCATTTACATAGGAATCAGTGCATTTAAATAGCACTGATTTCTGTATAAATGGCAATGGTCCCAAAAATGTGTCAAAAATGTCCGATATGTCTGCCATAATGTCGCAATAAAAATCGCTGATCGCCGCCATTACTAGTAAAAAAAAATATATTAATAAAAATGCTATAAAACTATCCCCTATTTTGTAAACGCTATAACTTTTGCGCAAACAAATCAATAATCACTAATTGCGATTTTTTTTTAACAAAAATATGTAGAAGAATACGTATCGGCCTAAACTGAGGAAAAAAAATGTTTTTTTATATATTTTTTGGGGATATTTATTATAGCAAAAAGTATTTTTGTTTATAGCGCAAAAAATAAAAACCGCAGGGGCGATCAAATACCACCAAAAGAAAGCTCTATTTGTGGGAAAAAAAGGACGCCAATTTTGTTTGGGAGCCGCGTCGCACAACCGCGCAATTGTCAGTTAAAGCGACGCAGTGCCGAATCGCAAAAATTGGCCTGGTCCTTTGGCTGCAAATTGGTCCGGGGCTGAAGTGGTTAACTGACAATTGCGCGGTCGTGCATTTTTTTTCTGCATCGAAAACGCATGGAAAGTAGGTTACATGGTTTTCAATGGCATAGTTCACACCAGTGCGTTTCAGTTCCAGAACAAAAAAGTAGAGCATGCTGCATTTTTCGTGCACTGGACTGTACTGGAACGCTGTAAAATCCATCAAAAACTAACTGGAAAGGACCTAAGCTCACCAAAAACACACTGGAGCACACATGTCCTTATTGAAGGTTAGGAAAAAAGAGGGGGGTGTACTGGACTGCATCAAAAATGCACCAAAAATGCATCAAAAACGATCCAAAAACACATCAAAAACGTGCATGCATAAAATCATCCGGAACACACCCAGACTGCGCTTCTATGGTGTGGATTGGCCCTAAAGGTTAGAGTGGAGTTCCACCCATTTAGAAGTCAGCAGCTACAAAAAGTGTAGCTGCTGACTTTTAATAATTGGACACTCACCTGTGCTAGGGTCCAGCGATGCGGGGGAACGAAGCCCCGCTTCTCTCCCCCTCCTCTCCGTAGCGCCGGCATTTTAACTGCTGAGGCTTTACAGGACAGTCGCGCACTGCGCCCGGGCAATCTGTGACATGTCCCAGATGATTGCACGGAGGGGAGGGGGGGTGATCTTCCTTCCGGCGCCGCTGAGCCAGGGGAGGAAGTGGGAGCTGGGCGCCTGTATAAAACAGGGTACCCGCTCCTCCCCCCCAAACAAATGACATGCCAAATTTGATCACCGTCACTTAAGCGGAAGTTCCATTTTTGGGTGGAACTCTACTTTAACCACTTCAATGCCAGGCACTTATACACCTTCCTGCACAGACCAATTTTCAGCTTTCAGCGCTGTCGCACTTTGAATGACAATTGCGCGGTTATACTACACTGTACCCAAACTAAATTTTTATCATTTTGTTGCCACAAATAGAGCTTTCTTTTGGTGGTATTTGATCGCCTCTGGAATTTTTTTTCTGCTAAACAAATAAAAAAAGACCAAAATTTAAAAAAAAATATATGTTTTTTTTTTGTTTCAGTTTCAAAACTTTGTAAATAAGGAAGTTTTCTCCTTCACTAATGGGCACTGATGGGGCTGCACTGACAGGCACTGATAAGGCGACACTGATGGGCACCGATGAGGTGGCACCAATGAAGTGGCACTGATGAGGTGGCATTGATGGGCACTGATAGGCGGCACTGATAGGTGGCACTGATGGGCGACACGAATGGGCACTGATAGGTGGCACAAATTGGCACTGATAGATGGCACGGATTGGCATGGATGGCAGAATGGATAGGCGGCACGGATGAGCACTGATAGGCGGCACGGATGGGCACTGATAGGCGGCATTGCAGTGTAATGTATTGTACTGATGGATGCCAATCAGTGCCAAACAATAATGCATGCCAATCAGTGATGCCCATTGTGGGCACTGATTGGCATCCATTGTGGGCACTGAGTGGCATCCCTGGTGGTCTAGGGTGGCATACCTGGTGCTGGGCATCCCTGGTGGTCTGGTGGCATCCCTGGTGGTCCAGTGTGGGCATCCTCGGAGGGGCTGCACTGATAATCGATCAGCACAGACCCCCCCTGTCAGAGGAGCAGCCAATCAGCTCGCCTCTACTTGCGTCTTCCTCACTCGCGTCTGTCAAAGCCGATCAACGGCATTTTCTTTTTACACTGTGATCAGCCGTGATTGGACACGGCTGATCACATGGTAAAGAGTCTACGTCGGAGACTCTTTACTGAGATTGTAGTTGCGGGGTGTCAGACTGACACACCGCAACAACGATTGCCGCGATGCATTGGGGGGGGGATGCATTGGACTGCATCAAAAATTCACAAAAAATGCATTAAAGAACGAACTGGAACGCATCAAAAACGTGCATGCAAAAAAGCATCTGGAACTTATCCTAACTGCGTTTCTATGGTGGGAACCGGCCCTGACTGATCTTGGGTCCATTTAGGCCCACCTGATTGAGGCCGGGTGTGCAGCTGTACTATGACAATGCTACAGTACTGATTATTGACCAGCAGGTGGCAGAGGCTGCAGGCTGGTTGTCCTTGGTGTCAATTTCCATTTTCATTTTTTGGGTCTTGAATAGAAAGCCAACTTCAGTTTATGCTTCTGGAAACCACCAAAGTGTCCTACAAGTCCGGACCTTCTTCATTGTTCTTCTCCATTTCTTTTGGTCTTTTATTTTATTTTTACACAAGACGAAGAATTCTCTACGCTCCTTTAAAACGCGGAGCGCTGGCAAGAAAGAGAAAGAAGAATGTGACTTGCGTTCTAATCCTTTTCAGTGCCTCGTCTTCTTTCTGAATTATTAATCGCTTTTGTACATTTTTAAAGGTCATAACTCGGATTAGGAGTCCTCGGTTTCTCCCTCGTACAAGTATCTGAAATAAGCCGCGGATAATGATTGCTTTCCCTTGACGTTTAATGATATTTGATTGGCAGTCTTGGAGGAGGTCTTTCGGCACACCTGTACTTACCGGCAGGCAGCGGGGTTAATCCGTCTACTGAAGACTTGCTTGGGAGAGTGTGTGGGGTGGGGGGGGGGGGGGGGTTACCAAGAGACTGAGGCTTCTTCCACCCACACAGCATAGCCTGAGTAGGTGGGAGATGAGACAGAACGGAGCAGCCGCCACCACTGGGCTGCCGGGAAGATCTTGATGAGACCAGACAATCCCCCAAGAAGAGATCATCCGCTACAAATCTCTTAAATGGGAACGCCGCTGGGAAAGGCATCAATAAAATTGTTTAACCACTTGCCTACTGGGCACTTTTAACCCCTTCCTGCCCAGGCCAATTTTTAGCTTCCAGCGCTGTCACATTTTAAATGACAATTGCGCGGTCATGCAACACTGTACCCAAATTACATTTTTATAATTTTTTTCACACAAATAGAGCTTTCCTTTGGTGGTATTTAATCACTGCTGGGTTTAAAAAAAATAAAAAAGACCAACAATTTTTTTTTTTAAAACTGTTTTTCTTAGTTTCTGACAGTAAATTTTGTAAATAAGTAATTTTTCTCCTTCACTGATGTGCGCTGATGGGCTGCACTTATGGGCACTGAAAGTGTGGCCCTTATAGGCACTGATGAGGCACTGATGAGGCAGCACTGAAGGGCACTGATTAGGTGACACTGATGAGGAAGCACTCATATGCTCATATGCTGCACTGGAGGGCACAGATAGGCGGCACTGGTGGGCAATGATTGGCGGCACTGGTGGGCAATGATAGGCGGCACTGATGGGCACGGAAAGACAGCACTGACTGGCATCACTAATGGGCACTGATAAGTGGCACTGATTGGTGGCACTGATGTACACTGGTGTCACTGATGGGCACTGATAGGTGGCACTGATGGGCGCTGATATGCGGCACTGATGGGCACTGATGAGCACTGATAGGCTAGCACTGGTGGGCAATGTTAGGCGGCACTGATGGGCAGGCACTGGAAGACAGCACTGACTGGCATCACTAATGGGCACTGATAAGCAGCACTGATAGGTGGTACTGATGGGTACTGATATGCGGCACTGATAGGTGGCACCGGTGGGCAGTGATAGGAGGCACTGATGGGCATGGATAGACAGCACTGATGTCTAAACCACTGGCAACAGAAATGAGTACACCTGGTGTTATCGCTCTCACTCTCTCATACTGGTCACTGGAAGTTCAAAATGGCACCTCATGGCAAAGAACTCTCTGAGGATCTGAAAAAAAAAAGAATGGTTGCTCTACATAAAGATGGCCTAGGCTATAAGAAGATTGCCAAGACCCTGAAACTGAGCTGCAGCACGGTGGCCAAGACCATACAGTGGTTTAACAGGATTAACAGGACAGGTTCCACTCAGAACAGGCCTCGCCATGGTGGACCAAAGAAGTTGAGTGCACATGCTCAGCGTCATATCCAGAGGTTGTCTTCGGGAAATAGACGTATGAGTGCTGCCAGCATTATTGCAGAGGATGAAGGGGTGGGGGGTCGGCTTGTCAGTGCTCAGACCATACGCCGCACACTGCATCAAATTGGTCTGCATGGCTGTCGTCCCAGAAGGAAGACTCTTCTAAAGATGATGCGCAAGAAAGCCCACAAACAGTTTGCTGAAGACAAGCAGACTAAGGACATGGATTACTGGAACCATGTCCTGTGGTCTGATGAGACCAAGATAAACTTATTTGGATCAGATGGTGTCAAGCGTGTGTGGGGGCAACCAGGTGAGGAGTACAAAGACAAGTGTGTGCCTACAGTCAAGCATAGTAGTGGGAGTGTCATGGTCTGGGGTGGCAGGAGTGCTGTCGGCACTGAGGAGCTACAGTTCATTGAGGGAACCATGAATGCCAACATGTACTGTGACATACTGAAGCAGAGCATGATCCCTCCCTTCGGAGACTGGGTCACAGGGCAGTGTTCCAACATGATAACGACCCCAAACACACCTCCAAGATGACCACTGCCTTGCTAAAGAAGCTGAGGGTAAAGGTGATGGACTGGCCAAGCATGTCTCCAGACCTAAACCCTATTGAGCATCCGTGGGGCATCCTCACACGGAAGGTGGAGGAGCGCAAGGTCTCTAACATCCACCAGCTCCGTGATGTCGTCATGGAGGAGGGGAAGAGGACTCCAGTGGCAACCTGTGAAGCTCTGGTAAACTCCATGCCCAAGAGGGTTAAGGCAGTGCTGGAAAATAATGGTGGCCACACAAAATATTGACACTTTGGGCCCAATTTGGACATTTTCACTTAGGGGTGTACTCACTTTTGTTGCCAGCGGTTTAGATATTAATGGTTGTGCGTTGAGTTATTTTGAGGGGACAGCACATTTACACTGTTATACAAGCTGTACACTCACTAATTGTAAATTGCAAAGTGTAATTTCTTCAGTTTTGTCACATAAAAAGATATAATAAAATATTTACAAAAATGTGAGGGGTGTACTCACTTTTGTGAGATACTGTATATAATTACAACTTTTAAAGAACATGGGCGTGACTTTTTTATTAAATTGCATAGGCTGTTCAAATTCCACATGTTGGTAGAGTAACTTTTCCTCTATAGCAACTCTTCTTCTTTTTCATCGCAGGTAAATAATGTATTCCAAGCAGAAGCAATGTGCCATCATTGAGTTCTTGATGAAGGAGGGATGTAGGCTGTCTGACATCCACAGAAGGTTACATAAGGTTTACAGAGATGACCCTCTTGACAAGAGCAATGTCTTGCCATTGGTGACTCTCTTCACTGTAAACATTCTGTAGCCTTGTGTGGATGTTGAACAGCCTGCAGCCCTCCTTCATCAAGAACTCAATGGCACCTTGCTCCCACTTGGAATCCATTATGTATGTGCAATGAAAAAGAAGAAGAGTAACTATAGAGGAAGCGTTCCTCTACCAACATCTGAAAATTGAATGTAAGTTAATCAAGAAACGATGCCCACTTTTGCAATACTTTCGGTATAGCCCCATTGTATGCTCTGTACATTCCTTTTTCTGGTTCCAGTAGGAAGAAGACCTAGATGGGTGTGAGTATGAAGAGTAAAAAAGTCAATCTGGTTGTCAAAGGCTTCGTTGGTGGTCAAGTGAGATGGCCTACTCCTGCCATGATATGACAGTTCAACCAAACAGCCTATGTGCCTGTTACTCAATAATCTGGATAACCTACACATCTTACTGCCGAATAATCAAACTGCACATCTAATGCCTCGTACACACGCTCGGACTTTCCCGCGGGAATGTCCACCGGACCTAGTCCGGCGGACAAACCGCCGGACCTTCCAGCGGGGCTTCGCCGGACTTTCCGAGCGTGTGACTTGCCCACACACGCGCCGGACTTCTCCGGCGGACAATACGCAGGAAAAAGTCTGCGGGACTTTTGAAAATGAACGGACTTGCCCACACACGGAGCAAAGTCCGATCATTTAGAACGTAACTGCAGGTAGGCGGGGCTAGCGAAGGCAGTAAATGCCGCCGCGCTAGCCCCGTCACCTGGCATGGATTTAAAGGTAATCCCTACGCCGAAAAAACAGCGTGGGGGTCCCCCCCAAATCCATCTCAGAACCTTATCCCAGCACGCAGCCCGGCCGGCCAGGAAAGGGGTGGGGATGAAATGAATGGACTTTCCGATGATCGGCAAGTCCGTTCATTTCCAAAAGTCCGGCGGACTAGCATACTAACCGCGGGATTGTCCGCCGGACTGCCGAGTTCAGCGGACAATTTTAAAACAAAACTTAAAACCTAGTCCGCCGGACTTTTGGCGCCAAAAAGTCCGCCGGCGCCCACACACGGGCGAATTGTCCGGCGGACATTCCCGCAGGAAAGTCCGCTCGTGTGTACGAGACATTACATGTCTAAACCTTGACATAAACACTCTCTTTGGCGTTCGTTTGTGGTATTTGGACCACATGGACCATAATACCAAAGCTGGAAGCTGTCACACTGTTGCTCATCAATGCATCAAGGTGTGTAGCAAACACGTACTGTATGTGGCCTTCAACTTGAATATGGCCACCTAGGCTGATTGCCAGGTAATGTAGTCTTCGACAACCAATTTGACTTCTACTGTTGCATCTAGTGGAGTCCTTTAAGCCTCAGGGACAAGGCTCTATCCTAGATGGGGAGGATGTATAAATATGTGAAGGCACGTCCTGTTTAATTACAATGGAAAAAAGAGATGCCACATGGAAACTGCCTTTAACTGCCAACAAAAAACTACATATAAATGGTTAAAACATGTATTTCTCCTCCGTCTTTAGTTTCCATGGCAAGCCAGAAGTTCTCCAAGATATTATAATCAGTAACTCTCGCCCGTTTAGTGATAAAGCAATCACCGTATGTCTTTTTTGTTTCTATAGTAATTATGATGCTGTCATTAGTCAAACAGATAAATATAATTAGTTGCTGCTAGGTTTGGATTCAGCCGGGCTCCCGTAACAGAGGCGTACTATCCTTTCGTCAGGCGTTTGCAGGAACAGAAGAAAAGATGTTCGTGACAGAAAGGGAACAATTATGTTTTCATCGGCCCCTTGGTTGTCTGGTGTCACGTGCACAATCCGTATCCATGCATCACCTTCTTCTACCTTGTGCATATGAGGGAAAATGGGAATGTGAGGATACCAATTGCCAAGTTTTCATTCCTAAAAAAAAAAAAAAAAAAAAGTGCAAAATGTGAATACTAGGACCCCTTTCTGCCACCCTGTCCATCGCATCAATCCATATAGTCCTATTCCTTCAGCACAGGGCTCTAAACTTATCCCCAGCCTGCCCCAGGATTGGCATTTTTATGTCTACAAGGCTCCCTGGGCAGGCAACAGCAATGTTTAGAGCCCTGTATGAAAGGAAGAGCTCTACATGGATGGATGTGAATTGATGGGCAGGGTGGCAGGAAGGGGTCTGACTACGCTGGGAACATATTGATTTGGAGCACTATGGCAGGCAGAGGCAGTTGCAAAAGCAGTCCTTGCATGAAGATTTGAAGATTCAAGGTCTACTTCTTAGGCTGCTGCCTAGCACCCCCCAAACCCCCCAAGTCTAAAAATGTTAGCTTGTGCGGCAGGCAAAAAACACTAATGCCGTGTACACATGAGCGGATTTTCCGTCAGACAAATCTTGGATGGTTTTTCCAATGGAATTCCGCTCAAGCTTGGCTTGCATACACACGGTCACACAAAAGTTTGCTGAACTTTTGACCGCCAAGAACGCGTGACGTACAACACTACGACGAGCCGAGAAAATTAAGTTCAATGCTTCCGAGCATGCGTCGAATTGTTTCCGAGCACGCGTAGGAATTTTGCACGTCGGAATTGCTACAGAGGATTGGAATTTCCGATTGGAAATTTTTCCGACCGAAAAATTGAGAACATGCTCTCAATATTTTGCTGGCTGGAATTCGGCCAGCAAAAGTCTGATGGAGCCTACGCACGGTCGCATTTTCCAACCAAAAGCTCTCATCTGTCTTTTGCTGGCAGAATTTACGATCGTGTGTACGCGGCATAAGTCCAGATGCAGAAACGGATATAAGGATTCCTACAGGTAAGTCTTATTATAGGCTTACCTGTAGGTAAAAGTAATAAAATTGACTATACTACCGCTTTAAGTCACCGGACCTGGTGACTCCCGCTAGCAAGGTGATGACTACCGTACTTCTCGAAGCCTCTCGTATACCAAACTCACTTCTACCACTTTTGCTTTGCAGGTGCTGTGTGATATTGTTAATTACACAATTCTATTCATTCCAACTGCTGTCATATCAAAGTACTAAATTTTACTCAGGTGTTGTTATATTTCGAACTGGCTGATCTTACTAATTGGAAGGAAGTGCTGGAAGCTGCGAACATGTGTTTTTAGCCCAGCAAAGTTCAGCCTATTTTAGGTATTAAGAAAAATAAAAACAAGAATGTCTCCTTTTGCCTACAGTCTGGGAAAATTCCAGTTTTCCGAGAGTAGAAAAAAATAGCTACTGCCTGTTTTAAGCCTCAATGGAGCCATTTAAATCTGACCTTCGACCTTCCTTTTAGTCTTGCACAGTTGTACCGGCTCCTCTCCTGGACTGAAATTGTGTAAGGGCTTACCTTGGTTGGAGTCCATATTGCAGAGATGTATGCTCACCCTTGCAAATACACACAGCACTCGGTAGCAAGGTAAGAAGCTACCTGAGCTGTTAATCTGTGCACGGGGGCTTTAACAGGGAATTGCCAAGGGATAGTCGAGGTAAAGCCGTAGTCAAGGATTCCGGAAGACAGGATAAACGATAAACGGAGCCAGGGTCAGAAGCCGAGGTCAGTCTTAGAACACTGCAACAGAAACCAGGAACACTTGGCAAACATGAGACAATGAGACAATGAACTGACAAGGCCCTCAGAGTGAGGCAGTCTTTTAAACCCAGCAGATTAGGTAACCTGTCTCAGCTGATCCAAGAGTGACAGGTGCAATCAGAGGATCACCCTCAGTACTTCATGCTGAACTAGGAAAGCAGGCTGGAAGGAACTGAGGTGTGGCTCAGAGGTAAAGAAACAGGAACACTCAACGGAAGGCCATGAGTTCAGGGCCACCTAGGACGTGACCCCGCCTGGCCGTCTAGGGTTGCCACCTTTTCTTCAAGTCAAAACCGAACACTTTTGTGGCGCACAGCAATTTTTTTTTATAGTATAAGCTATACATATATTTTGCTACTAAATACAATTTCTAATCATATGAAGTTAATAACAAGAGTCCCCCTTTACATCAGAGTCCACAGAGTTCCCCTTTTACATCTGAACTCGCAGAGTTCCCTTTCATTGTAAGTAAGGGGGGACTCTTCAGACTCTGATGTAAGAGAACTCTGGGGCCTCTAACATAAGGGATGCTCTGGGAACCCTGATTTAAGGGGGAACACTGAGTACTCTGATGTACGGAGAGGACTCTGATGTACGGAGAGGACTCTGATGTAAGAGGGAACACTGTGGCCTCTGGTGTAAAGGGGAACTCTGAAGTAAGGGGTGCTCTGAAAACCCTGATTTGCCTTAGTGTACTTACTCAGAGGCAGGAGAGAGAAGGGGGAGACTTCAATCACAGACAGGGATGGATGGTGAGCTCACTCACCCCTTGGCAGTCAGCACTTCTCATCCAGATGGATCTGAGGATGCTGGACTTCAAATTACCAGCCCCCACTATCCTTTTCTTGGAGTGTGGGCAGACAAAGAGGGGTGGGGGAGGGGAGAGGTGCAGATCGAGCCCTCTCTCCTCTCCCGTCTGTATGTGTTGGGGGGGATGGTTTGTTAGTGTTGGCTTTGGGCAGTGTGAGAGTGTAACAGACATTCTCAGCTGGGACAACTGCAGCCAGCAACCCTGCTGGGAAGCCATAGTCCAGTCTGAATAATGTGTCCGGGTTTCAGACAGTCTGAAACCCGGACACATGATTCCAAACCCGAACTGTCCGGGTGAATCCTGGACAGGTGGCAACCCTATGGCCGTCTGCTTGGCAAGGTAGGGACCGTGACAAATTGCTTACTCTGATTTCACTGCACACTGTGAGCTTCTCACAATTGTTATTTTGTTGCCTATTGAGGGACTTTTACGAAATACTATTTCTGGGGTGTTTCTAACATATTTGTGAAGAATAGCATCTTCACTTAGGAGATGCCAATGCTTTTCCATACATGTAGGAAGTTTGTTTGTGCTGGGCGGAATATCTGGTGATAAACTTGGTGGTCTGATGCTCTGGGTTAGATTTTGCCTTGGAATAGAGCAATGAATTCCTATCTCTATTTAGAGCTTTGTTGTATGCCTTGCTAAGTAGGCTTTTACTGTATCCACGTTTCCGCAGGCAAAGCTTTGCTGCTCGAGTCCTAAACTGTGATTCGTGTGTACAATTCTGCCGAAGGCGGATGTACTGGGCATATGTTATGCTATGGATGAGAGAGATAAGGTGTCCACTCTGAGCATGCAACAGCGTGTTGCCCACAGTACTTTTCCGGTATAGTTTTGTGGCTAGATTAAATGAGTCTTTATATATCAGTAAATCCAAGAATGATATACTTTCCCTGTGCCAATTCACCGTGAATTTCAAGTTAAACCTATTGATGTTAAACTGATGCATAAATTCCTGTAGTGATTCGACAGTACCTGTCCAAATCAAAAGGATATCATCGATATACCTGAACCAGCAAATTGCTTGGTCCAGGTATCGACTAAATGCTGCACTAGAAAAAAATCTCACGTTCCTACAGCCCTCGGACAAGGGTGAAAACATAGTACTTATGACCCAACAACAATATGAAACAATGTGTTTCAACATTTTAAATAATGTTGAGTGGTATCGGCCAATCACGTCTGAAACCACCAGGGGAGGGCTGACAGCCTTAGGCCTGGGGGGCAAGTCCAGTCAAGTGGCCCACTTTAACCCCAAATCAGTTCACTATCTATGCACACCAGGTTACCCATGGCTAATGGCCAGCAGAGCCCTACAGGCCATGGTCAGCTCCCAGCAGGACTTAAAGGTCAGTGGCCAGCAGGACCAACAGGTCCATCGCCAGCTCCCAGCCTGTGGGTCCTGCTCACCTCTGGGTCCTTCTGGCCACTGACCATAGCCAGCTCCCAGCAGGACCAAAAGGCAGCAGCGGTGCATCCATAAAGGGTGCAGGAGCGCCGCCCCGCCCCTCTCCTATCACTCGTTCTCTCACATAGATTCATGCATGAATCTATCTATCTATGGTCGCCGCTGCCGCCCCCTATTCATGTGCAAGGTCCCATGTCGGATGCCGGGCATATGAATTACAGTTTCGGGGGTTTCTTTGGAAACGCCTGATTAGAGCCATAGGCTCAAAAAGGCTTCCTAATTAGAGCCATGGGCTCTAATAGGCTTCCAAAAGGGTAAACAGCAGGCGCACTGCTGTGCGTTTGCTGATTACTCATTGGTGTGTTAGAGAACCAAATACATTGCTACCCTAACACTGACCTGCCTCACAGCCAATCAGGTTGCTCAGGTTTTGTTACCTGTCACCTGATTGGCTGAAACAACAGGCGCCGCTATTGGACGCCTGACAGGAGGAGAGGATGGGAGAAGAAGTGCAGGAGACGCATGAAGGACCCGCTTGTTGCCGTCACCCGCTGCCCCACAAGACAGGGTAAGTACCGGGCAGAAGGCGCGCGGGGGGGGGGGGGCACACTGTGACACTGGCAGATTTTGGCACACTGGCAGCATTGGGCACACTGCCACACTGGCAGCATTGGGCACACTGCCACACTGGCAGCATTGGGCACACTGGCAGTGTTTGATAGGCACACTGGCAGCGCTTGATGGGCACACTGGCAGCGCTTGATGGGCACACTGGCAGCGTTTGATGGGCACACTGGCTGCAATTGATGGCAAAGTGGCTGCGTTTGATTGGTTCTTTTTTCAAATTTTTTTTCATTTTATTTGCGCCCCCCCAAATATTTTAGCACCAGCCGCCACTGCCAACAGGCCATGATTAGTACCAGCAGGACCCACAGGGCATCATGTACTGTACCATTCCGGAGTCTTTTCTGCAGGTGATCCCTCTGTGTAGTGCGGGGACAAGGTCATCCAGTGCCTAGGCAAAGATAGCAAACTGACCCCCAGGTGGAGGAGGGAATGGGGGTAATAGTGCCATAATGTTTGTGACGTGCTGTGGGGTCACTGGAAGGAAAAAATGCTGCTGCGTTGCTGTCAGTTTGAGAAGGACTGATTGATAACTATGTCAATGCCATCCAGTGCACTGTGATAAAATGTAGCATTACTATATTTTATTGCAGCTTACTGCACCGCACCTCTGGACGGTGCTGCAGTGTAAACGGGCACATAAAAAACAGTTGTATTCTATGTGCTCTAGCAGTGACTGGTGTTCTTCCCGTGTGGAAAAGCCCTAATTCAGTAGTATAAGTTAATGGAGAGTGAGCATGTGCTAGATGCATGATTCTGACATAACTATTGTATTAGATAAAAGTAAGCTGGGATGGAAAGGGTGTCAGTCCAAGTACATCTGTGGAATGCCCAGAGCTGAGACCAGAGGCTGCAGTGATTTATATGAGGAGAGCAGAAATACAAAACAGGAGAGAGGATGAAATGAATGGGAAAAAGATAAGTGGAGTGGTGCAAGGAGCGTCTGACTTACCTACCGCAAGATTGTACCGGCCGGGAGAGATGAGTACCCAGAGAGAGGGGGATGAAGCATGAGTGAAATCAGCCTGCAATAAATTAAAGAAACTGAACAGAAACAAAGGTCCCCAGAAGGAGAGGGAGGTTATAGGAGTGAAGAGGACATGATATATTGCAGCAAGTAGGGGAGTTACCACAAAGCAGGTGCGGCTGCCTGGAACAGAGCAACAGGAGAATGACAGCTTGAAGTTGCTGGCTGGCCGGGCCCCCCTGTGAAGTGACTCGTCTCCCTGCCGGGAGTTGTAGTTACCTGCTGCGCTGCTCAGTTCCCTCCAGTCTCTACCCACAGGACCACTTGAGCGTGGTCCAGACTACAACTCCCAGAATGCAGTGCAGCAGCAACACAGCCAATCGGCGGCCGACTTCCTCAAAAAAAAAAAAAAAAAAATGTCAGCAGACAGCGGCCGTTTTGATTATAAGTTAGGCGGCGAAATTTCCACCCTGCCCCCCGGCCCAGCCCGCCCCTGGAAACCACTTCTCTGCTTTTTTATTTGGCGTTCAACTAGATCTAAACCCAATCACTGAAATCTCATATAAAGTCCAATTTTTAAAGTAGATGTAAACCTCAGACATGAAATATGAACAACGCATATCCCCCTATAGTGTGTACTTGTCTCATTCTTCTCATTCCAGAGCCCTAAGTGTAATTTCTGTCTGCTGCTTCTTTCCTCTGTTATCTGCATGAGTCGCTTCTGACAGATTTTCCCGACATCAAGAAATAAAAGGTGACAGGGGAGGGAGCCCCTGCGCACAGCCTGTGATTGACATCCTCAGCTCTGTTCCTGTGTGCTGTGTGAAGGGGGTGTGTTCTTTCTCTCCAATCAGCTCTCACTGAGCTACGCAGAGTGTAACTTCAGCTCTCAACCCCCTGCTTTCTGAAAGCTCAGACAAGCTGTATAAATTCTGCAGTTTGAATGACTGTTGAGAAGAGAAGACTGCAGGTAAACAGGTACAACTTTATGTAAGAGGATTTGTTTCCTCTCTGTGTATCACCTGAGGCTAGCCACGTCACTGGGTATATGTAAGGGTGTACATTCACTTTTTAACCGCTTCCCGACCGGCCACTGCATATATACGTCAGCAGAATGGCACGGGCAGGCAGAATCACGTACCTGTACGTGATCATGCATGTGCCTGCCCGTGGGTCGCGCGCGCGCCGCTAGCGGCGCGCTCGCGACCCGGTCGGGAGCTCCGTGACCCCGGCCGCGGGACCAGCAGACCCGATCGCCGCTGGTATCCCGCGATCGGGTTACGGAGCGGAAGAACGGGGAGAGGTCTATGTAAACAAACCTCTCCCCCGCGCTTCCTACACTGACTGTCAGTGATCGGCGGTTCCCTGTCATCGGGAACGCCGATCAATGACGTCAGACGTACAGCCACGCCCCCCTACAGTAAACACAACACAACACGTCACACTGACTCCTCCCCGCCCCCTTGTGGTTAACCCCCTAACTACAACTGTCATTTACATAGGAATCAGTGCTATTTAAATAGCACTGATTTCTGTATAAATGACAAATGTCCCAAAAATGTGTCAAAAATGTCCGATGTGTCCGCCAAAATGTCGCAGTCACAATAAAAATCGCTGATCGCCGCCATTACTAATAAAAAAAAAAAAATATTAATAAAAATGCTATAAAACTATCCCCTATTTTGTAAACGCTATAACTTTTGCGCAAACTAATCAATAATCGCTAATTGCGATTTTTTTTACCAAAAATATGTAGAAGAATACGTATCGGCCTAAACTGATGAAAAAAAATGTTTTTTTATATATTTTTTGGGGATATTTATTATAGCAAAAAGTAAAAAATATTGCATTTTTTTCAAAATTGTCGCTCTATTTTTGTTTATAGCGCAAAAAATAAAAACCGCAGGGGCGATCAAATACCACCAAAAGAAAGCTCTATTTGTGGGAAAAAAAGGACGCCAATTTTGTTTTGGAGCCACGTCGCATGACCGCGCAATTGTTAGTTAAAGCGACGCAGTGCCGAATTGCAAAAAGGGGCCTGGTCCTTTAGCTGCAAATTGGTCCGGGGCTGAAGTGGTTAATATGGTTTTAAATATTTTTTTTTTATTTGGATCTGCAAATTCCATTAAAAAAATACCTGGTGATTTGTCTAATGCCCACACGGTCGGAAATTCCGACCACAAAATCCGTCTGATTTTTTCCGACGGATTTAGTCCGACACTGGTGTTGCATACACACGGTCGGACAAAGTTGTCGGAAAATCCGATCATTCTGAACGTGGTGACGTTCGTTGCGTACGACGGGACTACGTAGAGGCTAGTAGCCAATAGCTTTGGTCTTGTAATGTGATCTGAGCATGCGTGGCACTTTGTCCGTCGGAATTCGCTACACACGATCGGAAAAAAGTCCGATAAAACTTTGTTGTCGGAAAATTTGAGAGCAGGATCTCAAACTTTTTCCGTCGGAAATTCCGACGGAAAAAGTCAGATGGAGCCCGCACACGGTTGGAATTTCCGACAACATGGTCCGATAGGACATTTTCCGTCGGAAAATCCGACCGTGTGTACGGGGCATTATTATTATTTAAGGTACTTCTATAGTGCCGTCAATTTACGCAGCACTTTACATATAAGTTGTACATTCACATCAGTCCCTACCCTCAAGGAGCTTACAATCTAAGGTCCCTAATGCACATTCATATACTAGGGCCAATTTAGACAGAAGCCAATTAACCTACCAGCATGTCTTTGGAGTGTGGGAGGAAACCAACGCAGGCACAGGGAGAACATGCAAACTCCAGGCAGGTAGTGTCGTGGTTGGGATTCGAACCAGCGACCCTTCTTACTGCTAGGCGAGAGTGCTACCCACTACACCACTTATTCAGGCACTTCCTGTTATGTCTCCCATTTGTGCTTCTGGGTTGTCACCAGGGCCATCTATAACACAGGGCAAAAGGGGCAGCTGCCCCGGTTAAAGTCATTGTTGTGGGGCCCAAAGCATGCATGTAGACAGAAAGTGGGTAGAAAAAGGCTAAAAATAGGTGACAACAAAGAGCGTTTTATTTTACCAATTTGCCCAATGTATGTGATACAGATGGCTTTAACAAATACAATGTTATCCAGCTGGGACTTCTACTTTAATGACTAAAATGGAAGAATTTTTCTTTTTAATACATTAACAATGATGTCCAAACAGCTGAATAAATATGTAATCTTGTAAAAAGCCCAGATGCATGTGGATTACCTGTTACATCTGTTTAATCCCAATTGGCGCGGTTCCAAGCGTATCATTGGAGAAACATCGATGTGCTCACCCCGGCCCCGCTGCCTGTTGGAGGAGCTGCCTTGTGAACGTCTGCATGAAATACAATCATATTGCTGACAATACATCCTGAGGATATAATTGTTTACCTGTCAGTCTGAAAACGAGCGCCGCGCAATTAGATTAAGTGTTGTGATTTCTCCAGTCAAAAGGCAGATAAAGGAGCTCATTGTGTAACAAGGTTAGTATATAATATCAGGTCCCCTTGGAGTGCTTGGAGTACTTTTTAACCACTTGCTTACTGGGCACTTAAACCCCCCTCCTGCCCAGACCAATTTTCAGCTTTCAGCGCTGACGCACTTTGAATGACAATTGCGCGGTCATACTACATTGTACCCAAATTACATTTTTATAATTTTTTTCCCACAAATAGAGCTTCCTTTTGGTGGTATTTAATTACAGCTGGGATTTTTATTTTTTGCTAAACAAACAAAAAAAGATGCAAAATTTTGAAAAAAAAAAATCATGTTTAATAGTTTGTTATCAAATTTTGCAAACAGGTCATTTTTCTCCTTCATTGATATGCGCTGATGAGGCAGCACTGGTGGGCACTGATAGGCTGCACTGGTGGGCACTGATAGGCTGCACTGATGGGCACTGATAGGCACAGTTAAGGCGGCACTGATAGGCACAGATAAGGTGGCACTGATGGGGACAGATAAGGCAGTACTGATGGGCACAGATAAGGTGGCACTGATGGGCACAGATAAGGCGGCACTGATGGGCACAGCTGGGCACAGATAAGATGGCACTGATGAGTGGCACTGATGGGTGGCAAGGATGGGTGTCACGGATGGGCACTGATAGGTACCACTGAAAGATGGCACTGAACAGCACTGATAGGTGGCACTGATGGGCACTGATGGGCAGTACTGATGGGCACTGGTAGGTGACACTGATGGGCACTGATATGTGGCACTGAGGTGCAGCACTGTTGAGGCAGATTGTGGGCACGGATATGTGGCACTGTGGGCACTGATGGGTGGCACTATGGGCACTGATAGGTGGCACTGTGCACTGATGGGTGGCACTGTGGGCACTGATAGGCGGCACTGATGCCTATTCTTAGGTGGCACTGGCAGGGGGCACAGGTAGGCACTGGCGATCTGGGGGCAGCTCGCCGTGATCGGGACTGATGTCCCTCTCATGGCCGCCGGTGATCTGCTTTTATTTTTCTCCTCGCGCTGTCAGCGCCAGGAGGAAAAATAGCCGATTACCGGCTCTGTTGATATCACATGATCAGCTGTCAATGGCTGACAGCTGATCACGTAGTAAGGGATCAGGATCGACCCCTTACTCGGATCTGTGATCCAGCGAGTCTCACAGACTCGCTAATCATAGAGCGCGCTGCACGCGCCCTTCAGGGGGCGTGCAGGCCACTCGTGCACGGGACTACGTCAGTAGACGTATTCCCGGCAAAACAGGTCCGCACTGTAGCCGTCATTCGGATATAGCGCGGATCTCTACTGGTTAAAATATATGTAAACCTTAAAAGGTTAGCTCACCTTTAACCTCTTGACCTTTGGAAGGGTTTAGCCTCTTTGTGACCCGGGCATTTTTTACTGTTCGGCACTGCGCTACTTTAACTGACAATTGGGTGGTCATGCAACACTGTAACCAAATCAAATTTATATTTTTCATTCACACAAATATAGCTTTCTTTTGGTGAATTTTGATTACCACTGAGATTATAATTTTTTATGACATAAATAAAAAAACACTGAACATTTAAAAAAAAAAAAAAATGGAAAATTCCTATCAAAATACTTACCGTAATTTTCCTTTCCTGATGGACTCCTTGGCAGCAACGTGTGGGTTTAGCCCCACCTCCATTACCCTATAGGACACTACTCCCATAAATCTTTGCTCCCTGCCCACGGCCGTGTTCGATAACTAGTACTACTCCAGCCATTTGGGAGGGAACTCCTGCTGCCATGGAGTCCATCAGGAAAGGAAAATTACGGTAAGTATTTTGATAGGAATTTTCCATTTTCCTGACAGACTCCATGGCAGCAACGTGTGGGAAATAACTCGCCCAATAAACACACTTGGGTGGGCAAAATGCTGAACAGAAAAGATTTATTTAACGCTGTCAACCGACAGGACTTTTAAACCAAATTTAACAGAAGTTAAGGATGCAGGTTCAACACAGTAATGGGTCATAAACGTATGTATTGAAGACCAAGACGCTGCCCTGCAGATTACTTCCGGCGCCACGTGACGCGAGGCTGCCCATGATGTGGAAAGACTCCTGGTGGAATGTGCCGTCACTGCCTCAGGAGGAGCCAAGCCCTTCTCTCTGTAAGCCCACTGGATGGCTTGGACCACCCACGCAGCAATGGATCTAACAGAAGCTTTAGAGCCTTTATTCTTTCCATGAAACAGAACGAAGAGGGAGTCAGACTGACGAAATGAAGCTGTAACGTCCAGATATTCTTTTAGTGTAGCACCCATGTCAAGAGGATATGGATCCGAACTTCCATCAGACATGAAGGTAGGTAGAGTGATTTCCTGGTTTTCATGGAAAACAGTGGTTACCTTGGGATTTGATCCCAGCATTGGAATGAGGACCACTCTATCCGGGAAGAAGGTGAGGAAAGGTTCCTTGGAGCCTAGCGACTGAATCTCTGAAATTCTCTTCGCCGATGTTATGGCCACCAGAAAAGAGGTTTTAAGTGTCAGTTCCTTAACTGAAAGTGATTTGTTGAGTTGAGTAAAGAAATCCAACACCAGAGGAAGGTCCCATTTTGGAAACCTGGGTTTCTTCTGCGGCCTAAGCCTGACTGCACCTTTGAAAAACTGTTGAACCAAAGGATGATTGGCCCACGTGACTCCAGAAAATGCTGAGATAGCAGAAACTTGGACACGCAGGGAACTAACAGAAAGTGAGATATCCAATCCTGTTTGAAGGAAGCTTAACACATCCTGAACTGCCAATGTATTGCAGGAACTAGACCTGGAAGCCATGTGACTGGTAAACTTCGCCCAGATCCTTTCGTACACCCGATTGGTACTACCTCTTCTAGCACTAAGGAGAGTGGGAATAACCTCTAATGGACAGCCTGACGCTTCCAACCTTCCCCTCTCAAAAACCAGGCCCTTAGGTGCAGGTGATCCGGACAGGGATGTAACCTCGAACCTTGGGACAAGAGGTCTGGTCTGGATGGTAACGGAACCGTATCCTTGACACTGAGGAGTGTCAGAAGCGGAAACCAAGGCCTGTTGGGCCAGTAGGGAATTACTGCAATTACCTCTGTTGTTTCCGACCTCAGTCTCTTCAGGAACTGTAGGATGAACGGAATTGGAGGAAAGGCATACGCCTTGAGGAACCACCATTTCTCCGTCAGGGCATCTACCCCGTAGGCTTGCGGATCTCTGTACCTTGAATAGTACTTTACTATTTTCTTGTTGCATGGGGAGGCAAACAGGTCGACCTCTGGGCAGATCCCCAGTGTTAGAATCCAATCGAATACCTCCTCGTGGAGAGACCACTCGTTGTTGTCTAGAGATATTCGGGAGAGGAAGTCTGCCTGGACGTTCTGAATTCCTGGCACATAAGTCGCTGTCAGATCCTTCAAGTTCTTCTGAGCCCAAGACATGATCGGTTCCACTTCTTGGAGAAGGGAAAAACTTCGGGTGCCCCCTTGCCTTCTGATGTAAGCCACTGCTGTGGTATTGTCCAGTCTGAGTTGGACCGAGGCCCCTGGGATCAGGTGACGAAAAGCCAGAAGGGCCTGGAAGGCCGCCCTCAATTCCAGGACGTTTGACACTGTCCTTCTGGAGGGAGGATCCCAAGTGCCCTGGGCGACTTCCGCCAGGCAGTGGGCCCCCCATCCCCTGTTGCTGGCATCTGAGGTTATAGTTACCCATGGGATGGGACAGATGGAATGGCAGTTGCAAAGGTTCTCCCGTTGTAGCCACCATAGTAGGGAGTTCTTCATGGATGAAGTAATCCGAATCATCTGGGCTTTGTTGCCTGTCCATTGCTGAAGGAAGCCCTTCTGAAAAGGCCTCATCCTCCACTGTGCCCATCTCACCATCGGGATTGTTGAAACCATGGTGCCTATAATTCTCAGGCACTGGAGAGCTTGAAGGTAGGAAGCCGTAAGAGCTGGACGGATTCTGTCCCTTACCACTGAGATCTTTTCCTCTGGTAGTGAGATAGTGCCCCTGACTGTGTCGAACAGAGCCCCTAAGAATAGTAGGGTTTGTGATGGGGTCAGTTGGCTCTTCTCCAGATTCAGTATCCCCCCGAACTCCTGTAGAGTGGAGATAACTTGCCGTCTGTGAATTAGAAGCTGTTCTCTGTCTTGTGCCAATAGTAGAAGGTCGTCTAAATAGTGATGTAGACGAATTCCCCTGGTTCTCAGAAGAGCTACCACTGCCAACAGAGTTTTTGAAAACACACGCGGAGAAGTTGATAGCCGAAGGGAAGGCACGTGAATTGAAAATGGAGCTTGCCTACTGAAAAGCGAAGGAATTGTTGATAGTTTTCGGCAATGGGAACGTGAAAATAGGCGTCTTTGAGATCTATGGAGATCATTCAATCTCCTGGTTGGACGGAATGTTGTATTGTGGACAGTTTCCATTTTGAACCTTTCCTTTCTTATGAAGGTGTTTAGATGGGTCAGGTCTATGACCGGCCTCCAGGCCCCGCTTTTTTTCTGGACCAAAAAGAGGGGAGAGTAGATCCCCCTGCCTCGCTGGTCGGCCGGGACATGATAACAGCGCCTTGAACCAATAAAGATTTTATGTAAGTCAGAAGGCTTTGTCTTTTTTCTTCTGTAGTCGGAAATCGCCGCTATCGCGCATGCGCAAACCAAGCCTCGCTCTCGTACCGCGCTCGCGCATGCGCAGAACGCCCGAAAAACGAAAGCGGAAGTGATACGGCGGCTGGAACGCAGGAAGAACCAGCCGCCATGCCTGAGAAAAATAAAAAAAACAAACACACATGCTTCAAACAAACAACAACTACTGGAACCGCACAAGAGGTAATAACAAACACTGCTGCCATGAAAAGAAATATCGATACTCTCACCACTCCACCACAATCGACCAGGCCGAAGGTAAGACCGGACTTCTCCAGGGCAAAAACGGGTCACCTGCTAGTAGCTGGCTGTCTGACCAGTGCGCAGCCTGCCTGCCAGTGGCTAGGATAAGGGCTTCTTCATTGCGCCTCTTCCACTGCCCACTCCATACCCTGCTAATAGCTAGGGCTTAGCGGAGCCATGCGACTTTCCCATCCAGAGTCGCAGATTGGCCAATCAGGATCGTGGGGAAAATATATCTTCAGGTAGAAAGACCACCAACTAGGTCCTTCGGAGGAGGACAAAAAAAGAACACGGCCGTGGGCAGGGAGCAAAGATTTATGGGAGTAGTGTCCTATAGGGTAATGGAGGCGGGGCTAAACCCACACGTTGCTGCCATGGAGTCTGTCAGGAAACAATATTTTCTACTTTCTGTTATAAAACATATCCAATAAAATAAAAAAATCGTATTTCTTCGTAAATTTAGGCCAAAATGTGTTCTGCTACATGACTTTGGTAAAACAAATCCCAAAAAATGTATATTAACCACATAAGGATCGGAGTAGAGCTGCACGATTCTGGCTAAAATGAGAATCACGATTTTTTTGCTTAGAATAAAGATCACGATTCTCACGGTGTAACATCTTCTTTCACATTTTACAAAAAAAAAACAAAAAAACTAAGCTAACTTTACCGTTTTTGTTTTTTTGTTTTTTAACTAAAGTGTATTTTTTTTTTTTAAATTGCATTTGAAAAAAACGCTGCGCAAATACGGTGTGACATAAAATATTGCAACAACGGCCATTTTATTATCTAGGGTCTCTGCTAAAAAAAAAAAATGTATCATGTTTGGGTGCTCCAAGTAATTTTCTATCAGAAAATAATGATTTTTACTTGTAAGCAACAAATGTCAGAAAAGGTTTGGTCTTTTTTTTTTAAACAATTTTTTGTTCTTATTGTTTCTCAAATATCAAAAAGAGGACATACAACATCATAAAATATCATGTAATATCTCATAGTACAAAAAAACTATTATTACTTTACCTTCCCTCTCCCTCCCTCCCAACCTACTCCCAACCTCCCTCCCTCACACCACCCAATCGTTAGTTGTGCATGTACTTCTATTAGTTGTATGAGGGGATGGCGAGGAACGAGAGAGAAACTCTCATCCACGGGCAGAAGAAGTGTAAAAAAGAAGAGCGTCCAGGGCCTCATAAGGAAGAAAAGCGAAAATGAGGGGATGGCGAGGAACGAAACAGAAACTGTGCCAACAAACGCCTGCCACTGTGCCCCCAAATGCTGCCACGGTCGGGGGGGCCTGCCATTTCTGTGCTATTAGTTTTCTGGTAGGTGACACTGATGGGCACTGATATGTGGCACTGAGGTGCAGCACTGTTGAGGCAGATTGTGGGCACTGATATGTGGCACTGATGGGCACTGATGGGTGGCACTAAGGGGAATGATAGGTGGCATTGTGGGCACTGATAGGTGGCACTGATGGGCACTGATGGGTGTCACTGTGGGCACTGATAGGCGGCACTGTTGCCTATTCTTAGATGGCACTGGCAGGGGGCACAGGTAGGCACTGGCGTTCTGGGTGCAGCTCGCCGCGATCGGGACTGATGTCCCTCTTACGGCCGCCGGTGATCTGCTTTTATTTATTAGGAAAAATAGCCGATTACCTGCTCTGTTGATATCACATGATTAGCTGTCATTGGCTGACAGCTGATCACGTGGTAAGCGGTCGAGATCGACCCCTTACTCGGATCTGTGACGCGTAAGTAAGTAGGTAAGTATTACAGGTGCTGGGGCGGCTGCTGCACATTCTATGCATTAAAATAAAAAGCCTTCTGTGTGCAGCAGCCCCCCCAGCACCCGTAATACTTACCTGAGCCCCAACTATGTCCATGAGTCTGGGACCCCCCCCCACCGATTGGCTGGGACACAGTAGCGGCGCCATTGGCTCCCACAGCTGTCAATCAAAGTCAGTTATTCATTCGGGGGAGAGAGGTGGCGGGGCCGAATGGCAGCTCTGTGTCTGAAAGGATACACGGAGCTGCAGCTAGGCTCAGGTGCCCCCATAGCAAGCTGCTTGCTGTGGGGGCACTCGACAGGAGGGAGGGGCCAGGAGCAGAAAAGAGGGACCCGAGAAGAGGAGGATTTGGGCTGCTCTGTGTAAATCCACTGCACAGAGGAAGTAAGTATAACATGTTTGACAAGACTTTTCAATCACTTTAAGATACAAAAACCTTCTGCCTTTACAACCACTTTAAGTATGCGGTGGCCGGCTTCCCAGCCCACTCCTTAGCAACCAGCTATTCACAGTTTGGTAAAGAGAAAATAAAAAACACAAAACGCATGAAAACTGCATGCAAAAGCGCATCAAAAAGGCAAGTTTAAAGACGCAAATTGCACCGGAAAAAACGCATCGACCACAGCCACATAGATGTGAACCTCGAGTCAAATTGGTTCTCCTTTAAAAGTCATCAAAAGAAAAAAAATGTGTAAGCTGGGCTCTGTCACTTTAATACGGCAAAGAAATGGAATAGCTTCTGCGGAAAACCCATAATTCTCCGGGAACGCTGCTCCCCGGCCACGGGCTCTAGCGATGACTTGCTGCGATCAGTGAGGTGAGTCATTCTTAAAATGTTTGTGCGATAAACACCAAGCTCCTCCGGAATGAGACTCAGCTGTGCGCCGAAGAGAACCAACCATAAATATTTTACTTCTCGAAGACTTTGGCCCTACTCAGCAGGGAAGTCGTTCTTCTCTGTAATCCAGATTGCTATGGAAACCTTCCAGCTTCATGTCTAAGTTTTTACAAAGTTCTAACCGTGTTGAAGAAACATGACGTGTAAGAAGGCTCTTAGTTTGCACTTCAGGATCTAGCACTCTTCAAGTGAGAATCACTTAACAATAGTCTGAAGTGGCTTCAAGTTGGAATAGATGCCAGCTGATCTTACCATGCACTGCCCACCTTGAAGGGGAAGTATCATACAACCGCAGAAGTTTGTCTTATGAGCAGTGGCGGCTGGTGCTCAAAATTTTTGGGGGGGCGCAAACAAACAGCCTCACTGTGCCATTAAACGCTGCCACTGTGCCCATTAAACGCTGCCACTGTGCCCATCAAACGCTGCCACAGTGCCCATCAAACGCTGCCACAGTGCCCCAAGTGCTGCCACTGTGCCCATCAAACGCTGCCACTGTGCCCCAAGTGCTGCCACTGTGCCCCAAGTGCTGCCACTGTGCCCCAAGTTCTGCCATTGTGCCCCAAGTTCTGCCATTGTGCCCCAAGTGCTGCCATTGTGCCCCAAGTGCTGCCATTGTGCCCCAAGTGCTGCCACTGTGCTCCAAACGCTGCCACTGTGCCCCTTAAGTGCTTCCACTGTACCCCTTAAGTGCTGCCACTGTGCCCCTTAAGTGCTGCCACTGTGCCCCCTGCCTGCCCTCTGCACTTACCTTGTCCCGGTGTGCAGCTGGTGACGGCGTCAGGCGACGAGCGGTGTCTCATCGTCGGATGTCTTCTTCTCCCGCGCTCCTCCTGTCTTCTGCTATGATTGGACGCCTAGCGTCCAATCACAGCGCCTGTGACTTCAGCCAATCAGGTGACAGGTAACAGACCTGGCAACCTGATTGGCTGAGAGGCGGGTCTGTGTTAGGGAAGCGATGTATTCGCTTCTCTAACACAATACTGTGTAATCAGCGAACGCACAGCAGTGCGCCCGCTGTTTACACTTAGGGAAGCCTATTAGAGCACACCGCTCTAATAGGTCCCCTATTAGAGCTTACAGCTCTAATAGGGGCGCTTCCAGCAACACCCCCCCCCCCCCACTGTAATTCAGATGCCCGGCGCCCGATCAGGGGCCGGACACCTGAATAGGGGGCGGCAGCGGTGACAATAGATAGATTCATGCAATGCATGAATCTATCTATTGGTGATAGAGCGGTGCAGGAGAGGGGGGGGGGCGGCGCTCCTGCGCCCTCTATGCACGCACCGCCACTGCTTATGAGCCATGAAAACACTGAAGTGTCTTCCCCGGGAGCGGGCTATGGGGGTCAGTTACGAAAGTCAAATCCACTTTGCACTTCAAGTGCACTTGGAAGTGCAGTCGCTCTAAATCTAATGCCGCGTACACACGGTCGGAATTCTCGTCGGAAAAAGCTCTGATGGTTTTCCCGTCAGAATTCCGACGGAATTTCGCTCACACTGTCTTGCCTACACACGGTCACTAGACATGTGCACAACAGAAAAATTTGTTTATTTTCGTTTCGTATTTTTCGTTTCCGTTGATGCGTAACGATTCGTAAATTCGTAAGTCGTCGGTGTTCGTATTCGTAACGATTTGTATTTTCGTAAGAGTTATTTTTTCGTTGATTCGTTTTACGTTAGTTTAATTTTCGTTTATTCGAAATTCGGACGCATTCGTATTTATTCGTACTTTCGTAACATTCGTAACATTCGTAGATTCGTAATCGGAGCATAATTCATAATTTTATGTAATGTGTATGCTATTATTACATTTTAAGAGACACGGAAAATTACGAATCGAAAAAAAAAGTTACGAATGTACGAATTTTTTCGTTCAATCCATTCGAAGCACGTTAAGCAGCGCCATTGTAAGAGACACGGAAAATTACGAATCAAAAAAAAAAAGTTACGAATGTACGAATTTTTTCATTCAATCCATTCGAAGCACGATAAGCAGCGCCATTGTAAGAGACACAGAAAATTACGAATCGCAAAAAAAAAGTTACGAATGTACAAATTTTTTCATTCAATCCATTCGAAGCACGTTAAGCAGCGCCATTGTAAGGGACACGGAAAATTACGAATCGAAAAAAAAAAAAAAAAAAGTACGAATGTACAAATTTTTTCGTTCAATCCATTCGAAGCACGTTAAGCAGCGCCATTGTAAGGGACACGGAAAATTACGAATCGAAAAAAAAAAAAAAAGTTACGAATGTACGAATTTTTTCGTTCAATCCATTCGAAGCACGTTAAGCAGCGCCATTGTAAGAGACACGGAAAATTACGAATCGAAAAAAAAAAAAGTTACGAATGTACGAATTTTTTCGTTCAATCCATTCGAAGCACGTTAAGCAGCGCCATTGTAAGGGACACGGAAAATTACGAATCGAAAAAAAAAAAAGGTACGAATGTACGAATTTTTTCGTTCAATCCATTCGAAGCACGTTAAGAAGCGCCATTGTAAGAGACACGGAAAGTTACGAATCAAAAAAAAAAAAAAAAAGTTACGAATGTACGAATTTTTTCATTCAATCCATTCGAGGCACATTAAGCAGCACCATTGTAAGGGACACGGAAAATTACCAATTCAACAAAAAAAAAAAAAAGTTACGAATGTACTAATTTTTTCGTTCATTTTGATTTTCGTTGTTCCTGTTTTCGTTTTTCGGATTTTCTTCTTTCGTAGATTCGTTGTTTCTAATTATTTTTTTTCGGATTTTCGTTGTTTTCGGATTCGTTCGATTCGAACGATTCGTTAAAATTTTTAGCGAATCATTCGTTCATTCGTACGATAACAAATGAACGAATATAACGAAAAAAACCGAAAAACAAAAAAAAACGAAACGAATTGCACATGTCTAACGATCACACCAAATTCCGACGGTCAGTAGCACATCGGCATAAAACACGTTCGACAGCACTATAAAAGGGAAGTTTAATGCTTCCGAGCATGCATCAAATTGTTTCCGAGCATGCGTCCGAATTTTGCGTGTCGGAATTGCATACACACGATCGGAAAATCCGATAGAAAAGTTTTCCGTGGGAAAAATTGAGAACAGGTTCTCAATCCAAAGTCCGTCGGAAATTCCGTCAGAAAAAGACCGATGGGCGTACACAGGGTCGGAAAATCCGTTGAAAAGGATCTGTTTCCATCGGAAATTCTGACCGTGTGTACGCCGCATAAGGGATAGATCTGAAATGAGTGAAAGCTCTGCTGATTTTATCATCCAATCATGTGTAAGCTAAAATTCTGTTTTTTATTTTCCTTGCTTGTCTCCCTCAGATCTACAGCGACTTTACTTCCAAGTGCACTTGCAGTGCAAAGTGGATTTTCCTTTAGTAAATAACCCCCTATATCTGACTCAAAGAAGGACAGGATGGGTTTCAAAATGCAAGAAATACTACAAATTTATGCACACGGTAGCTGTCAAAGTCCTGATTTACAAGTGTTTTATTTTTTTATTTTTTTTTACTGCCCCTAAACATCCCTATATGTTGGCCTATGTGTTCATGCACATATAGGCATTACCAGGTGTTTAGAGGCAAAGGCAAAAATCTGAACACAACAAAAATCACGTTCAGGAGAGCATTTGGGCACAAAAATGCTTGGCGCGCCTAAACGCGTTTAGCACTTGAGTGCTCATTAATGTTAATGACAAGAAGACAATTCATATGCTTCTTCTTCGTTCTTGCTGGAGCCATTTCCTTTTTGCCTTCATGCTGGTGCTGGAGCCAATCACGGCGAGCGATGTATTCTATTAATGAATACAAAGCCTGCTTGGATTGGCAGAGGATGTAACTAGACATGTGCAATTCGTTTAGTTTTTTTTCGTTTTCCTTTTTTTTTTGTTCGTTCGTTTTCGTACGAATGAACGAATCGTTCAAATCGAACGAATCCGAATAACGAATCGTTCGAATCGCACGAATCCGAATAACGAATCGTTCGAATCGCACGAATCCGATTAACGAATCGTTTGAATCGAACGAATCCGAAAAACAACGAAAATCCGAAAAAAACAAATTAGAAACAACGAATGTACGAATGAAGAAAATACGAAAAAAGGAACAACGAAAATGAACGAAAAAATTCATACATTCGTAACTTTTTTTTTTTTGTTGAATTGGTAATTTTCCGTGTCCCTTACAATGGCGCTGCTTAACGTGCTTCGAATAGATTGAACGAAAAAATTCGTACATTCGTAACTTTTTTTTTCGATTCGTAACTTTTTTTTTTTTTTGTTTTTTTTTCGATTCGTAACTTTTTTTTTTTCGATTCGTAAATTATTAAAATGTAATAATAGCATACACATTACATAAAATTATGAATTATGCTCCGATTTCGAATCTACGAATGTTACGAATGTACGAATAAATACGAATGCGTCCGAATTTCGAATAAACTAATAAACGAAAATTAAACTAACGAAAAAACGAATCAACGAAAAAATAACTCTTACAAATGTACGAATCGTTACGAATACGAACACCGACGACTTACGAATGTACGAATTGTTACGAATCCGAACACCGACGACTTACGAATGTACGAATCGCTACGAATCAATGGAAACGAAAAAAACGAAACGAAAAAAAAAAAAAAAACAAAATTTTTCCGTAAACGAAAAAAACGAAACGAAAATAATGAATTTTTTTGTTGTGCACATGTCTAGATGTAACATCATCAGCCCACACCTCTCTGACTCTCAAAGCCAATCCGAGCAGGCTACTGTATGTAGCCTGCTCGGATTGGCAGAGGTTGTTACTCCAATCCGAGCAGGCTCTGTATTCAATTGAAAACATCGCTCACTGGGATTGGCTCAGCGGTATATACTGTATGTAGCCGAAGCTACATACAGTATTACTGCACACCCAGCGGGCATCCCAGCAGTTGACCCGGCGTATAAGAGGACCCCCGATTTTTGGCCAGTTTTTTTAAGTGTAAAAGGTCATCTTATACGGTAATCTTCTGACCAATGAAATGAATAAATGCCCAAACGCTTGACGTGCCTGAACGCATCTAAATGCATTTGAAAATACAGATTTAGGCACGTTTTTAATGCTACTTTTCTCCTGCCAAGAGAAAGACGTTCAGAACAACCTTGTGTTCATGAGGCCTAATAGGTAAAAAAAAAAAAAAAAAATAACACTGTAGAATGTTCATTCATATGAAGCTATTTGATTGCCTTTGGGGATCAGGAAAAAGTTTTTCCCAGTTGGAGAAAATTGGAGCCTATTTTAAAAGGGTTTTTTGCATTCTTCTGGGTCAACTGCAGATTTAGAATTTGTATATTATTATTTGTTTTTAGCAGAACTTTGTACAAATATTCCTTCTTATTGTAGCGCTGCTCTCTTGAGGGTTGCAAATTAAATCAGTACCCCCCTGGTTGCCCTGACCCTGTGAGTCCTCTGGTCCAGAACTCACTGAACCATGTCTGGAATGCTCTTCCTTTTGGAGTACCCACTGTTAGCAAGGGTATAACTTGGACCTCTAATCCGTCGGCTAAACTCATGGTACCTTTCCGGAATCCAGCCGGAACACTCTCTCGCCACTCTGTCAGGGCATAATGTTCCTCGAATTCAGGCATCCACAATGTAGGATCCTTGCTCTATAACAGCCCTTCTTATCAAATGTCTCACCTCTCTTTCAGCCCATCCAAATCGGGCACCTTCACCACAGTGGCCAGTTCCAGCTGACCTTCTTTGCTCCCTTGCCCGACTGGTGGTGGTGACGGAGTCCATCTTTCCCTTCTCTGGGTTGGTCATAGGACTTGCTTGATGGGGTATCCCGGACGAGCCCCCAAATGTAGAGCTGCCCTCTTGAGGGTCGCAAATTAAATCAGTACCCCCCTGGTTGCCCTGACCCTGTGAGTCCACTGCCACCTCTGACACTCTGGGTTCATACATGTTTCCTTTCTTTTAAATGACAACAAGAAGGAAGTAAATACACCAAAATTGTGAATAGATAAATCCCTCGCGCTACTAGTAACTAGGTGGTCAATAATTATGAATGGTGTGGATTGCAGAAAAATGTAGCGTGTTCACAGATACACAAAAATAGAGTAAATATATAGAGAATTTTGCGCAGAAATTAAAATAATAAAAATGGATAAAGTGCAATACTCAAAGTGTCCAGCAGGTGACGCTGGTACTAAATGGGTCTGGATGTATATAATGATAATAAATATGAGCACAATGCAGTGGCTAAAAGTAAATAAATAGTGACAGTTGTCTAATATTTAGATAAATAGTGACAATAATCTATTATTTAAAGTGCCAAGTGTAAATATAAGAAAATATTGAATGCTAAATGACAAGTGAAAAACTGTGCAAATATATATAAATAAATCAAAGAATAAAATTCATATGAAACACATCTGATAGAATATCAAAGAATAAATAACAGTGGGTCAAAACCTAAATGTGAAAATGAATCAGTGAATGGATAAGTGAAAATAAATAAATAGATATGAGGTAGTCCCAGAATGGATAAATAAATGAAAAAATAGTCCAAATTCATACACCAAGTCCTACTGGTGTGGTAGCATATAATGCTATTCAATGATCTAAATAGATCAAACAGTAATGAATTGATTCTCCAAAGTTGCTCCAAAGGTCATCCAATTTATAATGGGTGTATTATGGATAATTCTGATTAGATAAATATTGGCCCTGGTTTTCATCTATTTTCTCATCCAATTTATGGTCTCTCAGAACTCTTACCTTAGGGATAAATAAATATCGCCTTTCAGGGGTATCCTATAGCCCCAGCGGATTTACATGACAAGTCAGCAAAGCCTTGCAAGAGATTCAGCAAAATCCTTCTCCTTTAACCGATTCCCGACCGGCGCACGACGATGTACGTCAGCAGAATGGCACGGACAGGCATAAGGGCGTATATATAAGTCCCTTTTTTACTGCCTCCGGGAGCGGCGCGCTCCCGCGCCGGTCGGGATCCCCGTGAGGCCAGTCGCGGGTCCCGCGGACTCGACCGCCGCGGGGACACCCGCGATCGTCTCACGGGAAGGCTGAACGGGGAGATGCGGAAATAAACAGCATCTCCCCGTTCTGCCTAGCAACTAGTGACGCTGATCTCTGCTCCCTGTGATTGGAGCAGAGATCAGCATTCACTAGCTGACAGCCACGCCCCCCCACAGTAAGAAACACACCCCTAGGCATACTTAACCCCTACACTGCCCCCTTGTGGTTAACCCCTTCACTGCCAGTGTCATTTATACAGGAATCAATGCATTTAAATAGCATTGATTGCTGTATAAATGACAATGGTCCCAAAAATGTGTTAAAAATGTTCGATGTGTCCGCCATAATGTCGCAGTCGCAATAAAAATCGCTGATCGCCGCCATTACTATTAAAAAAAATTATTAATAAAAATGCTATAAAACTATCCCCTATCTTGTAAACGCTATAACTTCTGCGCAAACCAATCAATAGTCGCTTATTGCGATTTATTTTACCAAAGATATGTAGAAGAATACGTATCGGCCTAAACTGAGGGAAAAAAATGTTTTTTTATATATTTTTGGGGGGATATTTATTATAGCAAAAAAATAAAAAGAATGCGTTTTTTTTCAAAATTGTCGCTCTTTTTTTGTTTATAGCGCAAAAAATAAAAACCGCAGGGGTGATCAAATACCACCAAAAGTAAGCTCTATTTGTGGGGAAAAAAGGACGCCAATTTTGTTTGGGAGCCACGTCGCACGACCGCGCAATTGTCAGTTAAAGCGACACAGTGCCAAATCGCAAAAAGGGGCCTGGTGCTTTGGCTGCAAATTGGTCCGGTCTGTATGTGGTTAAGAGCCTTTAAACCTTGGACCTATATTGCTCAGTGTAGCAGTGACACCGTGCCAGGGAAAGGAAGGGAAAAGGGAAGCCTTCACTAGTGTAGTATTTCCAAGAAATTAATAAATGATTTATTGTAATACTTAAAAGTGAACTCTTACGTTTAAATACAGTAAAACAGGCAAAAGGGTTAAAATTGTGCATTAGGCGTTCTCAGCGCCTTCTCACTTTACCTTCCCGGTGTTCATCTGCCTACAGCCACTCCCTATGCGTTACGACATGTCACGTGTCTTCATCTGTCCCCAGATGAAGACATGTGACGTGTCGTAACGCGTAGGGAGTGGGACTACCTCATAACTATTTATTTATTTTCACTTATCCATTCACTGATTCATTTTCACTTTTAGGTTTTGACCCACTGTTATTTATTCTTCGATATTCTTTTTTTTTAAAGAACAGGGTAAAAATAAAAAATAAAAGGTAAAATAAATAAGAAAAAATATATTTTATTTGAACACGTCCCGTCCCGCCGATCTCGCGCGCAGAAGCGAACGCATACGTGAGTAGCGCCCACATATGAAAATGATGTTCAAACCACTCCCCGGTAACTCAAAAGATGCAACCTGTAGAATTTTTTAAACGCTGCCTATGGAGATTTTTAAGGGTAAAAGTTTGTCGCCATTCCACAAGCGGGCGCAATTTTGAAGCGTGACATGTTGGGTATCAATTTACTCGGCGTAACCTTATCTTTCACAATATATAAAAAAAAATTGGGCTAACTTTACTGTCTTGTTTTTTAATTCAAAAAAGTGTATTTTTTTTAAAAAAAAGTGCACTTGTAAGACCGCTGCGCAAATACGGTGTGACAGAAAGTATTGCAACGACCGCCATTTTATTCTCTAGGGTGGTAGAAAAAAATGTATAATGTTTGGGGGTTCTAAGTATTTTTCTAGCAACAAAAACTGCTTTTAACTTGTAAACAACAAATCTCAGAAAGAGGCTCAGTCCTTAAGTGGTTACAACGAACATGGAAGTCCCTGAAATTCAGACGAAAATGCATTTGGACGATAACGAATGTATGTGTTTAACCTATAATAGGTTACATAGAACGAATGTCCTCCTATCCTGACAACCAAAGGATGCGGGCAGCTATGATCGCCTGTCAGCACAGGATTCCGCTCACTCCCATCAGACAGAAGACAAAAGCACAAATTGTCATGTCTCATTTGACTTTGAACGCAGATGAGTCTCTGCGGCTGGGCTCGAGGAGAGTGATTGGCATCAGCACAGCCCAATCTATTATCTCGGCAGCGGTCAGGGTACACATTGATGGAGGCCTGTCTACCGGGACTGTACAGCTGCAGTTAATGAGCCTGTCAGGCAAACTGGGCATGGAGCCTGAAAAAAAAAAATCAGCCAACAGGTACAGAAAATGTTGTCACAAATTCAAAATAAAAGTAAAATATTTTCTGCATGGCATTACTGTGAAAAGCAAGACTTCTACATTTTCTATATTTCCCATGGGAAACTCTGTCTGCTAATTCCTGCTTTTTTTTTTTTTTGTGGCTTTTTTTTAACCCTTTTGCGTCTAAGGTTAAAATAAATCTAAACGCCTAAAGCACAATTTTTCAACTTTGTGTTAGTAAAACTGTACGTATCATCCCAACTACTTTGTATATCTTGTTTTTATTTCAGGACCAATTGGGCTTTTATTTTGGTGGTAAATGGTAATGGATATCTCCTGATTTTTTATTTTTTTTATTATCAAAAAAAAAAAAAAAACTGGCCCAAAATAGTAAAAAAAATAATATATATTTATTTTTTTTATTTTAGCTGTATATTTCTTGTTTCTACCATAGCCTTCCACTAAAGAAACCCAAATTCAAGTCTCCTGCTCCTGGCGATTGCAGCGATACCACATATGTGTATGTTATGGCGTGTACACACGAGAGGACTTTTCGACAGCAAAGGTCCGACGGAACGAATCGTGTCGGACAATTCGATCGTGTGTGGGCTCCATCGGACTTTTGCTGTCGAAAAATCCGACAGACTTTAGAAATAGAACATGTCTTAAATTTTCCCGCCTGGACTCCGCTGGACCCAGTTCCTATCGAAAAGTCGGCTTGTCTGTGTGCTAGTCCGACGGACAAACAACTACGCTAGGGCAGCTATTGGCTACTGGCTATGAACTTCCTTCCTAGTCCGGTCGTACGTCATCACGCTCGAATCCGTCAGAATTTAGTGTGATTGTGTGTGGCCAAGTCTGTTCATTCGAAAAGTTCGTCGGAACTCCGTCGAAAGTCCGTCGGAAAGACCGTCGGACCTAGTCCGTCAAAGTCTGCCCGTGTGTACGCGGCATTAGTTGTTGTTTGTACCCTTAGTACAGCTCAGAAAAAATGGTGCGCATTTTTTTTTTATCCTGCCTAAAACACATCGACACTGATACTAATAAATTTTTTTTTTAAATCTGTCAAAAAAATAAAAATACTGACCCTGACCTAAACACTAACACTGGCACTGACCTAGATCAAACCTTTTTTTATTATTATTATTATTTCATTCTTTTTTTTTTTTTTACACACACTTTTTTTTTTTCTCTGCTAGGAGAGGCAGAGATTTGATGTATCTCTCTCCACAGAGAAAGAAATGGGTGGGCTTTACAGTGACTGATCATTGTGATAGCCAATCAGAGGCTATCACAGCGATCAGGTGACCCAGATTGTTAGTACGGGTCCCAATTGTTAGTACGGGTCCCAATTGTTAGTACGGTCCCGGTTGTTAGTACGGTTCCCAGGGCTCTGAGCTGGGAGCATGCCGCACAATGGGAGATACGCAAACATGTGGCACCACAGAAAAAAGGCCCAGTCTAGTGGGGCCGCATATTTGTGATACGTTGGCGTGAAGAGGTTAAACACCAACCCCACCTGATATAAGGACCTGTAGATAAGAATAAATGCAGGCAGTTTGACAGCCAACCAGACAAGAAAATTAATTACACTACCTAACAAATTGCATTAAAAACTGTTTTTTGTTGCACATTTGCAAATGTAAATGGAAGGTCCCTCTGTAAAGCGTGGTTCCCAACTATAGTCTATGATAGTCTGCATGTTGAAACCCATATAGCAATGAATAAATTAAGAGTAGGTATGCCTAGAAGCGACCTTTAACAGCTTCAATACTGGGCACTTTTACCCCCTTCCTCTTTTGGTGGAATTTAATCACTGCTGTGTTTTTTATTCTTTAATTGGAAAAAAATGAAAAAAGACAGAAAAATTTACAAAAAAAAAAAATGTCCTTAGTTTGTTAGAAATGTTGTAAATAAGTAATTTTTCTCCTTCACTGATGTGCACTGGTGAGGCTGGACTGATGGGCACTCATGAGACAACACTGAAGGGCACTGATGAGGTGGCACTGATGAGGGGACTAATAGAGTAATAGAGTAGAGTAATATGAGTATATAGAGTAATATGCAGCACTGATGAGCACTGATAGGCGGCACTGATAGGTGGCACTGATGGGCACTGTTAAGGCAGTACTGATGGGCATTGATGAGATAACACTGATGGGCAGTGATAGGTGGCATTTATAGGCGGCACAGATAGGCTGCACTGGTGAGGCTGGACTGATGGGCACTGATAAGGCAGTACTGATGGGCACTGATGAGATAACACTGAAGGGCACTGATGAGGTGGCACTGATGAGGAGGCAGTAATATGCAGCACTTATGGGCAATGATAGGCAGCACGAATAGGGGGCACTGATGGGCTGCACTGATGGGCACTGATAAGGTAGTACTGATAGGCATTGATGAGACAACACTGAAGGGCACTGATGAGGTGGCACTGATGAGGAGGCAGTAATATGCAGCACTGATGGGCACTGATATGCCGCACTGTCGGGAACTGATAGGTGCCACTGATGGACACTGATAGGCGGTACTTATGGGCAATGATAGGGGGCACGGATAGGGGGCACTGATGGGCGGCAATGATGGGCACTGATGAGCAGTCACTGATGGCACTGAAATGCAGAACTGACTGGAATTTCTGATGGGAACTGATTGGCATCACTGGGCACAGATTGGCATTGCCAATGGGCTAGTCACATGCCGTGACGTAATGCATAGGGAGTGGCCGGAATTCGTAGGAACCGGAAGTGACGCAAAAGGCGCCTGAAACGCTGTTCGTTTGTTTACAATTCTGCCTGTTTTTTATCCTTTCTTTGTAAGTGCCCATTTGGCTTTTAAACAAATTAACTTGTTTATACAGTTTTTTTTATCCTTTTTATATGGCGGCTTTGTGTGAATGAGCACGTGGGAACTCCGGAGGTTATCATTCACAGTCGGATTATCAGCATCTGGAAAGATACTATCTGTCATCACCAGCCATCACTGGATTTAAAGACTGGGCGATCGTTAGATGTTTTCCAGCTAAGTGCATTACTAAGGCTACATTTACTCCTAACTGAGGTAAGAGTCCAGAGAGCATTAAGCAATATTCAGTGGGATCCATGAAGATTAAATATTGAAGATTGTATTCCGTTTTGCCATCACATCTTTACATATACATATATATCGATTTTATTCACCATTAATATAGCGGCTGTTGCTTAGCAATCATAGATTTCATTACCATTTTTGTGGTTCAGTTTTACAGTTGGGAACCCTTTGGGACTTGTATTTGCAGTTTCAAGATTATTTACTTACATTATATATCAACATTTGCAGGAGATATTTTTTGCACTTTTGATGCCCATTATTTTGCACGTTTATTCATTTGCTTGGTTTGCACAGGACAAATTGTGTGTTTTCTCATACGGTTTGCACATTGTTTGGCTGATTTTGCACAATATATATTGCTCATTTGCACATGATTCTATATATTGAGATAATTTATACATTTCTGTGTAGGAGATTTTCATTCAGGATTTTAGTTAGTTCCTATTATCTACTATTATAGAGAAGGTTGCGCTGATCACTTTAATACTTTATACCCCATTTTGCACTGTGTACACTTTAGGTCTAGCTGCAGCTTTATATTTTTTTATTAGATTAGACTCATTCACTTGATAGCACGAGGGATTATTCTTTTTATCTTTTAATGGGCACAGATTGGTATCACCGATGGGCACAGATTGGCATCACCGATGGGCACAGATTGGCATCGCTGCTGGGCACTATTGGGGCTGAAAAGTTAATCAGTGCCATGATTACCGTATTTATCGGAGTATAACACGCACCTTTTCCCCCTTAAAATCGTGGGAAAGTCGTGGGTGCGTTTTATACGCCGATCCCCAAAAAAAAAGTGACAAAAAAAATCGAGCCGCGCGGAAAAATAGCGAGCGCCGTCAAAAAAAAACGAGCCCCGCCGAAAAACACCGAGCCCACTGCTCGGCTCCGCTCGCAGTCCCGCCTCCCTGCGCTCGCTTCCGAAACAGCAGGGAGGCGGGACTGCGAGCGGAGCCGAACAGTCGGCTCTGTCTTTTCCGTCGGCGCTCGGTCTTTTTCGGTGGCGCTCGCTCGGTCTTTTTTGGCGGCGTTCGCGCGGCGGGAAATTTAAACGTGGGCAAGCTGCAAATGACGCTGGCAAGCTGCAAATGACACTGGGCAAGCTGCAAATGACACTGGGCAAGGCTGAAAATGACGCTGGGCAAGCTGCAAATGACACTGGGCAAGCTGCAAATGACACTGGGCAAGGCTGCAAATGACGCTGGGCAAGGCTGCAAATGACGCTGGGCAAGGCTGCAAATGACACTGGGCAAGGCTGAAAATGACGCTGGGCAAGGCTGCAAATGGCGCTGGGCAAGCTGCAAATGACGCTGGGCAAGCTGCAAATGACGCTTAAATGTAAGTTTTTTTTTTCCCCTAAACTTCCCTCCTAAAACTTTTTTTCCTTAAAATGCCCTCCTAAACTTGGGGTGCGTGTTATACGCCGATAAATACGGTACCTCTTCAGGTCTCCCCTGTGAGGGGATGCTGCTGATGGGCACTCACATGGGTAAAGAGTCACGTCATCTTCTCTATTTACCGAGATTTGGGTACCGTCGTGTACACGCCGGTCCTGTGATCGCCGTGAAGCATGGTCCCGTGGGCACGCAAGCGTGGTGTGACTGGGGCAATGCCATATGATGTAGTCCCAGAGCGAGAGGAGACCTTGATATTACTGTTTATTCTGTATTGGTCATACTGTATGTTGAGTTGTACTACTGCTATTGCCAATCTACTTTCATGCCTTTCTCGTTTTGCGGCCGTAGTCGATTTTTAATGGCCCCTATAATACTCGTTGGGTTATTGAGCGTTCCTACGATGTACAAAGCACCGATTCCAGAGCTTTTCATCAGGAAAATTACAGACCACAATGATACAGTTCAGTTCAATGACAAGTGCGAGCGCTGGGGGTCACCATTATTTTGGCTTTTGTCATTTGCTCTATGAGAAGTTGGCATGTAACTATTAAAAGGCTTCAGAAGGGATCGAAAAACACATAATTCCACCTCTCGTCTTTAATTGTATGTCCACTGGCAAAAAAAAAAAAAAAAGAGAGAGTGAGGCCGCTTCTTGGATGGCGCGCATTCTGTGCTATTAAGGGTAATTTAATGCCTTATTACATGTTGCGTTAAATAAATGCAGTCTGGTAAAAAAAAAAAGCAAAAGAGAAATTTCACTCTCAGCCCAAAGCAAGACCTACCTTCAGATTCAGTGATTAGAATGCACAGGGATAAAGAGCACCTACGATCCTGTAAACAATTATATGATGTACTCAAGGGAGTAGGGAAGGCAAGTACTGGCCAAGTTCCATTTCATTAAAGTGAACCTAACATCACAGTTCTGCCCCTGACAATGCCTTCATCTAAATTTCTCTTTCTCTTCAGAAGGGCGGCGCCATCTTTGTTTAGACATTATCCCTCCCCATCTACTTCCTGGAGTCTCTGGCTCAGAGATGACCCAGTCATGTAGCCTGCAGTATTATCTTACCCTGTGACTTGCTAAAAAGTTAAATGTTGCATTCTGATCACTGGAGACTAAGAAAATGCTTCCTTTTGCCTGCAGCAGACTGATGACATCATATGAGCCTAGGCAGAATTTTACTTTTATCCCTGTTCCGTTAACAACTGTAAAATGTTGAATTTTTCATTAGTCCTGGTGAAAAAGGGTCACCACTACAGGGGGTAAGCTCACCCAGTGGGGGCACTTGACAGGGAATTCAAGGATGCTTCTACTCTATCTAAATAAAAAAGGATATAAAATGTTTTAGGTACACTTTTTTTTTTTACATTTTTTTTTATTGGAGAAAGTTTTCACAGAATACAAAAACAAACATATCTGACAGTGAATAGGTAATGTCTGAGATATAGCATGCATAACAACATGGTAAGACATCGGGAGGGCTGCATATAAAATAGACATATGCAATTAGTTTCGGTTTTTTTCGTTTTTCGTTTTTGTTCGTTATTTTCGTTCATTCGTTATCGTACGACTGAACGAACGATTCGCTAAAAATTTTAACGAATAACGAATCGTTCGAATCGAACGAATCCAAAAACAATGAAAATCCGAAAAAAACTAATTAGAAACAACGAATCTACGAAAGAAGAAAATCCGAAAAACGAAAACAGGAACAACGAGAATCAAAATGAATGAAAAAATTCGTACATTTGTAAATTTTTTTTTTTTTTGTTGAATTGGTAATTTTCCGTGTCCCTTGCTTAACGTGCCTCGAACGGATTGAACTAAAAAATTCCTACATTCGTAACTTTTTTTTTTTTTTTGATTCGTAATTTTCCGTGTCTCTTACAATGGCGCTGCTTAATGTGCTTCGAATGGATTGAACGAAAAAATTCGTACATTCGTAACTTTTTTTTTTCGATTCGTAATTTTCCGTGTCTCTTACAATGTAATAATAGCATACACATTACATAAAATTATGAATTATGCTCCGATTATGAATCTACGAATGTTACGAATGTTACGAAAGTACAAATAAATATGAATGCGTCCGAATTTCGAATAAACGAATAAACGAAAATTAAACTAAAGGAAAAACGAATCAACGAAAAAATAACTCTTACGAAAATACGAATCGTTACGAATACGAACACCGACGACTTACGAATTTCCGAATCGTTACGAATCAACGAAAACGAAAAAAAAACGAAACGAAAATAAACAAATTTTTTTGTTGTGCACATGTCTAATATAAAAACAAATAGTATACAAAAAGGAAAAAAAAAAAAAAAAGAAAGGAAAACAGTTATAAGCAAGAGAAAATCAAAAATAAAATAAATTTAGAAATTAAAAAAAAAAAAAAGAGCAATTGGTCAACATGTATTACACAAGGCAGAAATTAGTGAGCGGGTATGCCTTAAAGGCCTGCCCGACCAGGAAGAGGGCAAAGGAAACCATCAGAGTGGGGTATATTGGGGAGCATGGTGCACAGTGATCACAAGGGGTAGGTTGATGGCAGGGTGGCGAGGGGCATCTAGATCGAGGGCGGTAGCCCATAGGTCGAAGCGTTTTAGGTACACTTTTAATGCACAGAATCCAACTGCCTTAGATTGGACAGTCCAAAGTCTTGGCCCTCTGTCCAACTAATGCTGCGTCCTGAGCTATCTCCCACTGATACTATGTCCTGGGACCACAGTATCAACCCTTTGAGTTCCTGCACATTTAGATGAAGAAATGTTCCACATATTTAGATGCAGTATCTTGGGAAGACCAACCATTAAAGTGGGCATGATGGGGACTCCCAGCATATTTATAGGCAAATTAGCCAAAACAGTCCGGCATCTTGGCCCTCTGTTCCACAGATGTTGTGTCCCAGGCTAAGTTCCACCCAGGCTGTGTCCAGGGCTATGTCCTGGGATCACAACATCAATGCCTATTTGAGTCAGTGCACATGTGTGAGGAAAAAGGCCAGCAGGTGGGCTGTTCAAGTTCAACATATTTTAGATGCAGGGATTTAATGGGACTATGCATAAAGTAGGTGTGATGGGCACTCCCTAAATATTTATGGGTGGATTAGCCAAGAACAGTTTTGCATCTTGGCCCTCTGTCCCACTGATGCTGTGTCCCAGGCTGTGTCCCAGGCTATGTCCCATGATCAAAGCAACAACCTTTATTTGAGTTAAGCCCCATACACACGCGCGGATTATCTGAGGACCAGGTCCGTCAGACCATGTCCGTCATACTTTGTCTGATGTTGGTTTTGCGTACACACGGTCGGACAAAGTTGTCGGAAAATCCGATCATTCTGAACGTGGTGACGTTTGTTGCGTACGACGGGACTACGTAGAGGCTAGTAGCCAATAGCTTTGGTCTTGTAATGTGATCTGAGCATGCGTGGTACTTTGTCCGGTCGGAATTCGCTACACACGATCGGATTTGGTGTGATCGGACTTTGTTGTCAAAAAATCTATCCAGCAGGAGATAGGACTTTGTCCGTCAGACAATCTGATGGAAACTGTCCGATGGTGCCTACACACGGTCTGATTTTCCGACAACATTGTCCGATAGGACAGAATCCATCGGAAAATCCTACCGTGTGTATGGGGCTTAAGTGTACATGTGCGAGGATCAAGGCTGCAGGTGGGCTGTGCTACTTTAGAGGTAGGGTCTTGGGGGGGGGGAGGGGGTCAACCAGTAAAGTGAGTGTGATAGGCACTCCCTGAATATTTATATGTGGATTAGCCAGGACCGTCCTGCATCTTGGCCCTCTGTCCCACTGATGCTTTGTCCCAGGGTAAGTTCCACCCAGGCTGTGTCCAGGGCTATGCCCCACTGATGCTGTGTCCCAAGCTATGTCCTTCCGATGCTGTGTCCTGGGATCATAGCATTAACACTTTTTTGAGTTAGTGCACATGTGTGATGAACAAGGGTCTCAGGTGGGCTGTTACACATATTTAGATGCTGAATTTTGGTGGGGCTTACCAGCACACTAGGTGTGATGTGCTCTTTAAGACAATTTATATGGAAATTAACCAGGATAATTTTGCATTTGGCCCTCTGTCCCACCAATGGTGTTTCCTGGGCTATGTCCTGCCGATGCTGTGTTCCAGGCTATGTCCCACCCTTGTTGTGTCCAGGGCTATGTTCTGGGGTCACATCATAAACCTTTATTTTAGTCAGTGCGCATGTGCGAGTATCAAGGCCCGCAGGTGGGCTGTTCCACATATATAGATGAGGGTCTTGGCAGGGTCAACCAGTCAAGAAGGTATGATGGGCACTGCCAGCATATTTAAAGGTCGGTCTGGGTGGGACCAACCTGTAGTGGATGGTGAAATGCAGATGAGTTAACAGTGCCCTGGGATCCTGGACCATACTGTTGGTAAGTCTGTAAATGCTAAATTTTTTTGTTTTTGCCTGCAGTGGGCCTTTCCTCGATTATGTACCAGTAATAGTCATTTTTCCTTACATGCATTTTTTGTGAAATTCACCAGCATAGCTATTAACTAAATGAGCCTGACCTTTAAGTCTAGTACTCCTTTAAATGTTCCCTCAGATGTTTTCAGGTCTGCCCCAGTGTTTCTTTATATTATGGAGCAAACATGAAGCTTTTAGAATTTCAATAGACCAGTCATAGACGGGTCACATTGCGGGTCTTCGCCCTTTGCTTTTTTGCAGATATGAAAATGCCAGAATGCAGGGTAATTCAAAAGCAGCAATTAGCTCCAACAGGAGAAGACACAGGGACTTATGCCCCGTACACACGGTCGGAAATTCCGACCACAAAATCCATCAGATTTTTTCCGACGGATTTTGTCCGACACTGGTGTTGCATACACACGGTCGGACAAAGTTGTCGGAAAATCCGATCATTCTGAACGTGGTGACGTTCGTTGCGTACGACGGAACTACATAGAGGCTAGTAGCCAATAGCTTTGGTCTTGTAATGTGATCTGAGCATGCGTGGCACTTTGTCCGTCGGAATTCGCTACACGCGATCGAAAAAAGTCTGATCGGACTTTGTTGTCGGAAAATTTGAGAGCAGGATCTCAAATTTTTTCCGACGGAAAAAGTCCGATGGCGCCCACACACGGTCGGATTTTCCGACAACATGGTCCGATAGGACATTTTCCATCGGAAATTCCGACCGTGTATACGGGGCATTATTGGGGGCATTTATTTATATACTAAATAGCAAAGTACAGCAGACTATTCTTTCTGTCTCTTTTTGTTTTTTCTCATTTTCTCATCGCCCAGGACATTTCTCATTCTGTCCCCTTTACCTTGAACTAATTTATGCATGCTGTCATACACTCACCAACCCTTTGAGTCTTTAACATAGACCAGTCAGTATTGGGCTTATGCAAGACTTTGAATGAACATCCTAAAGTGGAAATCATGTCAAAAAATAGCAAGATAAAAATGAATAACCCTTTTAAAAAAGATAAAATAATAAAATCAGCTGTTGCTGCAATATTCACCTTCAATCCAAAGAATTTCTGTGCAGTACTTTTTTCCTGCCACTAAATGTCTTCACTTAAATGGCCAGTATCAATAAAGTCCTTTCATCCCGGACCAGCCCCCAACCTGTGACTGGCCAGTGAAAGGAGAAGTAGCACAGTGATGAGCTCATCTCTCTGCCATTCTGCTCTCTCCTAGTCAGCATATGGACTGATTGGCTTCTTGTGCTGCTTCTTCCTCTCACACACCAGACTTGCTGTGCAGGAACTGCCAGAGTACCAGGTCAAATTCGGGTACTTACACTGCTTGTATTAAAAAATGCACTGTGGGTGGTTGGGTGGCACCATGGCAGCTAGGAGACACTGTGTCATAGGCTAAGAGATTTGCAGCTGGCAGAAGGGCCAGGAGGATGGAAGCTGTGGCCCAGCAGTGGGCCATGGTCTAGTGGTTGAGAATCACTGGTCTAGATCAGTGTTTCTCAACATTCTTTCAGTCAAGGCACCCTTTAAAAAATAATGGACCGTCTCAAGGCACCCCATTCTAAAATGTGAAACTACTCTAATAGCTTTACATAATGCAGCAACATCCACAAGTCCAAGTAGGACACCCAATATTAGAGGTGATTTATTCTTCCAAAGCAAATACACTTTTGCAAACTGGTACTGACTAGTATTCCAATGTTTCTCTTCTCCCTCAGTTTTTCTCCATCACTCAGCAAATGGAGAGGGGCAGGGGAGAGTCAAACAAGGATGCTATGCAGGCAACTGACATCCTCCTCATCAACTAATGATTCCATTGGTCCTTAGGATGCCAGCAGCTAGAAGGTTGTAATGGTGCACAATTAAAACCTGTGACTTACGGAAATTTAAAAGGCAGGCTCCATCCACACGCCAGCTTGTGTAAAATTTTTGGCTGGTCCAAACAATGCTGGACATGGGCAGTTAAATAAAAGTAATTTCAGTACGGACGAGCCCAGGACCATTTTTAAGGCAGGGCAAAAGGGACAGTTGCCCTGGGCCCCATCATTGTTGTGGGGCCCACAGTAGCTGCCTCATACTTGCCAACTATCCCAGTTTAAATTCCCTTATCCCTTGAAGTTTTAGTCCCGTGCTGTGTCCCGATAGCTCAGTGTAAACTTCTGTTGCTGCTGCCCAGCTCTGCCCTATTGCCATGTTCCGATGACTCACCTGCAGACCCTGTGTTTACATGCAAATAACCTGCATTCATATGTAAATAGTGGTGGTAATAATATGTAAATAGTCGTAGACCGCGGCATTGATATGTAAATAGAGGCGGCATTCATATGTATATCATGTTCCTCTGAGGTCACATCCACCATCACTTTTGCTGAATGCTACCCACTGGGGAGGTAAGGAACATACTTAAAAGTCCTGCCTACAACTGTGGTCATTAAGCCGAACATCAGCCTGTTCTGCAAAAGTAAGCAAATTGGAGGTGGAACCCGTCTTCAAAATAACATGGTGCCACAGCACCCTGAATTTGGGAGCATGTGAATACACAGGCAGGCAGTGAGGAGATGATGTGCTGTAACCTTTAGCAACCAATCAGTGAGCAGTAACAATGTGCAGTAACATCTAACAACCAATTGGTGAGTGGTATAGATGTTAAGTAATCTGTAGTAATCAATCAGTAAGCAGTATGGATGTACAGTAATCTCTAGCAACCAATCAACAAGCAGAAGTCATGTGCTGTAACCTCTAGAAAATAAACAGTGAGCCGTAATGTGTGCTGTAACCTCTAGCAGCCAGTCAGTGAGTGGTAATGATATGCTGTAACCTCTGGCAACCAATCGCAATAGCTGCCTGATCTGATTCAGTAAACTGATTTTGAGTCTAGCTGCAATTTATTGTATGTCTCAAAGCATGTGGAGAGTGAAATTGCATGAGAGGGGGCCCAAGAAAATGTTTGCCCAGGGTCCAGTCAATATTAAAGCGGAGCTCCACCCTAAAGTGGAACTTCCACTTATCGGATTCCTCCCCCCCTCCGGTGCCACAATTGGCACCTTTCAGGGGGGAGGGGGTGCAGATACCTGTATAATACAGGTATCTGCACCCACTTCCGGACGAGATATCCGGAGCTGCCCCGCCCCTATCCGGAGATGGCCCGTTGTGTCTTGGGAAACACAGTTCCCAGGACACAACGGGGACCAATAGAGACGCGCAGCGCGACTCGCGCATGCGCAGTAGGGAACCGGGCAGTGAAGACGTTGCGTCTTCACTTCCTGATTCCCTGACAGAGGATGGCGGTGGGGCAGCCGAGAGACGAGCGGTCGCTCGTCACATTCTGCCGACACCGCTGGAACCTGGAACAGGTAAGTGTCCATTTATTAAAAGTCAGCAGCTGCAGTATTTGTAGCTGCTGACTTTTAATATTTTTGGTGCGGGTGGAGCTCCTCTTTAAAGACGGCCCCGGACAAGCCTGTGCAACTGTGCAAGACTGAAGAGACGGCCGGAGACATGTTTCTGCCTATGAAAGCGAGTGGGTGGAGAACTGGAGCATTAGACTGTGATGGGGCAATTGATAAAGATTGGCTCAGCCTTGAAGGGTCAGCCAGGGTCATGCAGATGGAATGTTCCTCAATGCAACTATAAGATTCTGGCTTAAGTTACACTTTTAGCTTCAAACTTTCTGCACTGATTGACGACTAACATGGTACAGCTCTATGCTACTGCCAAAAAAAAATAAAAGTTGGCGTGGAATTTATATTCAGTGGCAAGAGTATGTCTTGGCATCTCCTGCACACACACAAACACTTTTGAAGAACGTGACTCACAGACCGTCTAACACTTACTGTTTACTCATTTTATATCAGGGAGCGTTCGAGTTAACAGCCTTGCTCCTGCATTTCACGACTTAATACTGCTGAATTATTGAGCAGGGAGATTGCAGCTCCAAGCTTTATTGATAAGCCGTTCCATCATCTATTCTCATTGGCTGATCTGTAGAAGGTTTATTGATGGAAACTAAGTAGCTGCAGCTTTACCGCATCTGACTATTAATCCTTTTACCAGTCTACATATGCTTGTTAGAGGTGAGCCCTTGGCAATACATCCCCCAACTAAATCAATAAGCAAAATGCAAGTAAAAGAGGTGTATTTATAGATAAAAAAAAAAAACATTTGCATAGCAAATCACTCTTTGAAAGTACATGTGTTCAAATGGGACAAAAACAAATGTTACTAGGTCATTTCCTGCACTAGTAGAATGTTTTTCATTGATTTAAAGAGGAAAATACAGCATTTGGCCACTAGGTGATGCTAAGTACCATATTTTCTATGATACTTAGCACCATCTAGTGGACAAGTATTGTCCCTTGCAAATCAAAGAAAAGTAATCATAAAAAAATTTTTATTAGGCTAATTCCTGTTTTGACCAAATACCGTATATTCTCGAGTATAGGCCGTCCTGAATATAAGCCGAGGCCCCTGATTTACCACAAAAAAAACTGGGAAAAGTTATTGACCCGTGTATAAGCCGAGGGGGGGGAAATGGAGCAGCTACTGTAAGTGGAAAAGAGTGTCAGCAAATGCCCATCTGCATGTCCCCTGTGTCCTATACAAACCCCCATGTCCCCAGTGCAGCCTACCTGTGCCGATCGATCTGTCTCCCGCCGATCTGCCACCTGTGTCAGATCGCTGGCTGTCCGGTGTCTGCTGTCCAGTGCCCGCTGTCCGATGCCCGGTGCCCGCTGTCTGCTGTCCCCCCCATTGCTGATCCTGGCGATCAGCGTGTAAGGCGCCATTACATGTTTAAAAGCCGCGCCTCCTCCTCGTCCGTGATAGGAGGAACACTCGGTTTTCCCAGCAGTCAGTGTGCAGTGTTCCGCCTATCACGGACATCCTCTCATCCATGAGATGAGAATGACAGGACGTCCGTGATAGGCGGAACACTGTACTGCTGGGAAAATTAGTGTCCGCCTATCACGGACGGGCGGGAGGAGGCGGTGCGGCTTTTGAACACTGCCGTCTGTCTGCATGACAAGCTGTTCATGTAGGCAGACGGCACTGACTCGAGTATAAGCCGAGGAGGGGACTTTCAGCCCTAAAAAAAGGGCTGAAAATCTCGGCTTATACTCGAGTATATACGGTAAGTGAAAACTGCAGAGCTCAGTGGGGGAGCAGGTGGAAATGTGTCCAATGAGAGGAGGCTGCTATTTTGCAAGAGATTGGAAATAACTGGGGGGATTGGGGTTGAGCAAGAATGAGTATAGTGAATATAACCTCTTTTCTTATGTAGGTCCTGCTTTGTCCCACCTTTTTAATCAAGCGGCAGAGGCTTGCCCATGCCCTCTAAAAACAGTTGGTCCAACAAATAGTGGGTGGGGAAGTGTCTGTAAAAAAATGGACTGTAGGGTGTATTAATAAGAAATTTGCATTACAATTCACCTAGCAAAAGTGCTGGTTCTTCTACAAAAAAAAAAAATGAATGTTATTAGCCTGCGGCACTAGGGTTCTCAATTTGAATCCCAACCATGGCACTACCTGCATGGAGTTTGCATGTTCTCCCTAAGCCAATGTGGGTTTCCGCCCACACTCCGAAGACATGCTGGTAGGTTAAATGGCTCCTGTCTAAATTGGCCTTAGTATGTGTATGTACTGTCTATAAAATAATATGCAAAGTGGTATGCATATTGCAGTATGTCACAGTACATGTTGGCATTCATGGGTCCCTCAATGATCTGTAGCTCCCCAGTGCCGGCAGCACTCATGCAGCCCCAGACCATGACACTCCCACCACCATGCTTGACTGTAGGCAAGACACACTTGTCTTTGTCCTCCTCACCTGGTTGCCCCCACACACGCTTGTCACCATCTGAACCAAATAAGTTTATCTTGGTCTCATCAGACCACAGGACATGGTTCCAGTAATCCATGTCCTTAGTCTGCTTGTCTTCAGCAAACGGTTTGCGGTCTTTCTTGTGCATCATCTTTAGAAGAGGCTTCCTTCTGGGATGACAGCCATGCAGACCAATTTGATGCAGTGTGCGGCGTATGGTCTGAGCACTGACAGGCTGATCCCCCACCCCTTCAACCTCTGCAGCAATGCTGGCAGCACTCATACGTCTATTTCCCATAGACAACCTTTGGATATGACGCTGAGCACGTGGGCTAAACTTCTTTGGTCGACCATGGCGAGGCCTGTTCTGAGTGGTACCTGTCCTGTTACACCGCTGTATGGTCTTGGCCACCGTGCTGCAGCTCAGTTTTAGGGTCTTGGCAATCTTCTTATAGTCTAGGCCATCTTCATGTAGAGCAACAATTCTATTTTTTTTTTCAGATCCTCAGAGAGTTCTTTGCCATGTTGAACTTCCAGTGACCAGTATGAGAGAGTGAGAGCCATAACACCATATTTACATAACAGTGTAATATAAACTCTGGAAATTCTGATGGAAACTGTCCAATTGAGCCTACACACGGTCGGAATTTCCGACAATAAGCTCCAATCGCACATTTGCCATCGGAAAGTACGACCGCGTGTACGAATATAATGTACCGTAAGAATATTTGATCAGAAGAGAAAATACTCTTCAGGAAATTTGATTCTAATGCCTTGTACACACGGTCGGACATTCCGTCCACAAAATCCATCTGATTTTTTCCTGAAGGATTTTGTCCGAAACTGGTGTTGCATACACACGATCGGACAAAGTTGTTGGAAAAGCCGATCGCTCGGAACGTGGTGACGTTCGTTGCGTACGACGGAACTACGTAGAGGCTAGTAGCCAAGAGCTTTGGTCTCGTAATTTGATCTGAGCATGCATGGCACTTTGTCCGTCGGAATTCTCTACACACGATCGGAAAAAGTCCAATCGGATTTTGTTGTCGGAAAATTTGAGAGCAGGATCTCAAATTTTTCAGACGGAAAAAGTCAGATGGAGCACACACACGGGCGGATTTTCCTTTGGAATTTTCGACCGTGTGTACGGGGGCTTAAGGTAATTTGATTCTAAGAGAGAGTCCCCCAAGAACCAGGGCATAGCTACAGAGGTCACAGGGGTCGCAATTGTGACCTGGCTCTATGCCCATTGGATCAAAAGAGAAAATGCCCTAAGAATATTCAATTAGAAGAGAAAATGTCCTAAGAACATTAGAGGAGCAAGACATTTTTGGTTTGTGAAAAGCAGATCTATGCGCCACATCTAATGACTGTAAGCTGTAATATGTTACAGTTATTTTCTTGGGTTTAGATACGCTTTAGTCTTCTGCATGCTTCACGCTCTTGAAAAGAGAACGTAGCACATTTGATTGACAGATGTCACTCAAACTACCTCTCCCGGCATCACGATCCTAATCTCCTTCCAGCAGCATCACATTTCTCTGTAATCTGATAATACTGGAATATTATGAATATATCCTCTGGATAAACATTGAGCTAAGATTAATTAAAACTGAGGATCGGGCGGGAGGCAAATCCTTTCCACTGGACCCTCCAGAGCTTTGGGAGCTGCTCTTTGTTCCGTGGACTTTAATCAGGCAGGGAGGAGGATTGTCATTTTCTGTATCGAAATAAGAGCACAATGTATCCATGGGAAAATTTAACATACTATAAGGAACACAGAAAGGGGGGATGAACAGAAATCCCACTACGGGAGCATATGATGACAATTCTTTTATTGAAGATTATTGAACACGAACACGCTGCACGGGGACTGAGACTTCAATATGACATTGCGGGGAGCCTTAGTAGTGACCTTTATTGGTTTATGTACAAAGATCTAGCAGACAGGAAGCTTTGGGATATAAAGACTAAATTTATAGAGACATTTCATTGTATACTCCATCCTTTCATTTCTCTGCAGATTATCTTTTAAAATACCACAGACAACAAAAACCTATCTAAGATTTCAGGTTAGATGTGCGTTATTACAGTCAGACATTCGGTGGCATTCAGGTTCTTAGCCCAGTGGTTCTATGGTTTGAAGATAGGAACTTTATCTTTCATTGCTTATGTTGTTAAAAATTCTATATATCTATACATATATCTATATATCTATATATAGATATATATATTAGGGCTGTGGAAATTAAAGATTAATTCCTCGATTAATCGATACATTTTTTTGATCAATCAAAATTCTTTTGATCGGTACTCACCTCTCCGCCGGCTTCCGGGTCTTCAGGGAGTTCCGTCAGAGATCTGGTGACGTCACAGACATCGACGTCACCGGACTTCTTCCCCCTTCCCCAAGTGCCTCCGTCTGCTAAAGAAGGGAAGGGGGGAGGAGTCCGGTGACGTTGAAGTTCTGATTGAACGTAGCGCGTACGGGGGAGGAGCTATGCATGACGTCACCCGCTGCTGCCCTACGGAACTAACACGATTGTCGGCTTTACATGCTGTGTTTTTATCATCTTTATGTGAGTAGTTTGTGTTTGAACACAAAAATGAAATCTTATACTTAAGCGGTGAGCACTTAGATCTTTTCTTTCTACCCATGACCTGGCGTCCTTGCTGAGATCTAAGGAGACGTGAGAGAAGTTTATGGTGCGTGTTAACCCTTTTGATACCCGCTTGCATGACCACCTGTTTGCACAGGGGTCCATGCCATAAGGTGAGAGTGATTAGTTAGACCGGAGGTGGAGGGATTGTCACGCTACTGTGGGGAAAAAAAATGACTTACGTCAGTTAAGGGATATTTAGCTTAACTACTTCTTTGTATTATAGTCAGTTTCCATTTTGTGTCTCTCTAGCATCCACTTCACAAATAGATATGCTCAAGTCTTGCTAATCAAGTTTCGTTTTTTCATGTTACTGTTATCTTCTTTTGAGTTTCGTTTCTTGTAAAGCATGTGATATTTTAGAAATAATTAGTTTCACTTTGGTCATAAAATGTCTCTGTATATGATTGGATAATTTGTCAAAGGGCGGTACTTTCTGAAAGCCCCTTTAAATATTCACACCAAAGAATAAAGATTTAGATTTGCTCGGAGAGACAAAGTTGTTTTGTGTCATTGTCTCAATGGGCTAATCTCACAGGCCTGTGGGGATTGGAAAGCACACGTTACCAGAGACCCCTAGATAATCTGAGATTTGAGAACCTGTTGTCTGAAATTCCAACAGCAAATGTCCGATGGAGCATACACAGGGTCAAATCCCTACGCGTTTCGATGCTAGTGGTCATCAACAGGGGCCCTGTTGATGACCACTAGCGTTGAAATGCGTAGGTATTACTTATTTGAGACTTTTACATTGCCCTTTACTGTTTTTTATGCTTTTAATCTTATTGGACTGTTGTCTTTTGCTCCTTCATTGAGAGATTTTTATTCCAATAAAACATGATTGGTTAACCTGCACTATTTGGAGCACTTTTTTCCTGTTTTTTTACATCATATTTCACCACTTGTGACCCTGGACGCGCTGGAGATACAACTCATACTGTATGCTAAACCTGAATGATCTACTGTGTGTCTACTGGATGATCCACCCTGTGTCTACTCCTGGATGGTCTGGTGATACCCCAAGGCTGCGTGTCTACATCTACAAGGTGCGCCCGTAGGATCCGGAATCGCCCTCCACCATCCAACAGGAGAAAAACATAAGCGCATTTGACCCACTGCCGTATGGTATGTGTGTCCATCTCTTCTAGTAAGAAGTACCTTATCCAATGTCCATAGTTTCCCGGGATCACATTCACACATTCCTGTATGCACATTACCACTACAATATCAGATTGTACCCACGTCCGCGTTTGGATAGAGAAATCTCCACCGATCTACTATTTTTAAAAAGAGAGACTTTTATCACTAGCTTTCACCACTAGTCTTATTGTTATTTATTATACTTCAGCATTTTTGCACATTTGTGGCACTTTTTCATATATATTTTACACATATATATTTTTTTGCATAAGGCTTTGCAGGAGGCTTTGCGACATGCTAATAAAGGGTACAGGCTCCATGATGACCGCAGATGCCTGTCCGCGCCTTCCTACCAGGTTGGGGTCAGGGTCTGGCTGTCATCTTGCAACCTCCGATTTCATGTTCCCTCTCTAAAGTTCACACCTTGGTTTATTGGGCCTTTCCGTATTCTTCGTAGGGTTAACCCAGTGGCTTACGCATTAGACCTTCCTTCTAATATACATATCTCAAATGTATTTTATGTCTCCTTATTAAAATCTTTGGTCTGCAACCGTTTTACAACCTCTGTGCCATGTCCTCACCCTGTTCAGGTTGAGAACCATGAGGAGTATGAAGTGTAGTCCATTGTCGACTCCCGTAGGTTCCGTGGGCGCATACAGTACCTGGCGCATTGGAAAGGGTACGGTCCGGAGGAACACTCTTGGGTCCCATCCTCAGACGTACATGCCCCTGTCCTCCTCCGTGATTTCCATAGACGTTTTCTCCTCAAGCCTGGTGGTCCTCCAAGGCGGAGGGGTCGTTGAGGAGGGGGTACTGAAACATTTTTATATAGTTATCTGTAGACATAGAAGAAGCCAGTGGGAAACTGAGACCATGTCTATCTATCCATTGCCAATATATCAATCTTGGGTGACCTGACCATTAAACTAGGTTTTTCTCAAAAAAATGTTCTACAAGTGGAAAATCACTGAATGGAAAATAGGAAAGATTTGATTTTCATCTCTCAAAGCTCTTTCCTGCTCACAGAACAGATTGATCCTCTGACATTAAACACAACAGATTGAGAATGACAGAAAGCAATCTATCATTGTATACACATGGCCTTATACTGCAGGATTTACACCTCACGCAGCCCATGTCTCTCTCTGTCTCTTGGGGTGAAAATTACTGTTTGGCTTTGTGAATATAGAAATAAATAGTGCACACCAGACAGCGTCCCAGCGTAATTATATTGAGTGTTGTAATGATGTAAAAGTGGAAGGCACCGCTGTCAGGGATTGTCAAACATCAAGTCTCACCAGCACATTGTTTGCTCAATGCAGAGCTAATTATTGATCACAATGTAAACGGATGTTTGGGAGCACAAAGTCCCTTCATCAGGCGAACAGTCATTGGTCGCCTGATGAAGGTGCTACGTGCTCCCAAGCGTTGCCTTATACTGTGATCAATAAAAAGCTCTGCATTGAACGAACGATGTGCTGGTGGCACAAAGACACAATGTTCATAGCTTTGTAATTCGCTTCTGTGTAGCTTACCTTAACCTCTTTCCACCCGCATAACGCATATGTGCGGCAGCAAAGAGGGTGCGCTTTAATGACTGCATGATGCACATGTGCATCCATGGGTGTCAGAGCTCTGTGTGCCGAGAGCGTGCTCACTACATGCTCCCAGGACAGTGACTCAGCTGTCAGACAGTTCTTGGACTCTGCTAATGGTCGGTAGATAGGCAGGATCAACTTCTGATCAGGTGACCACTGCGACAGCCAATAACAGTGGTTATGTGATCAGCCGACCCTTCCCACCCTCCAGGTGTAAAGACCCTGGTAAAGGGATGCCGGGGCTGAACGGGAAGGGGTTCAAACACTGCTAAAGTCCTGTCAGACTCGAAACTGACATGTATGGCCCCTTCACACTTGTGTGTTCCGTAACACATTATGGCTGGATTCGTCAATTTCAGGCCCCCATTGGATAAATACAAGGACTTCACAACATGAATTTAGCTACTTGCCGACCACCAGCCGCAGACTTACTTCAGCAAGGTGGCGCGGCTGCGCAAATCCACGTACCTGTACGTCGTTTCGTGCACTAGCCCATATGGGTGCATGCACGCCGAGTGGCCAGAGGGGGACCAATCAGCAGGTCCGGCGGACGTGATGCACCGATACTAGTATCGGTATCAGTATTGGAGTATCGGTACTCGTGCAAATGCAACGATACCTGGAACCGATACTTTCAGGCTCGGCTCTTTGAGCTGTCAGTGGGTCTCCCCAGTGTTAAAGAAGTCCGGTAATTGGAGCTGTCAAAAAAAAATGTTTATTACCAACATTGCTCAGCCCTGAAACACTAAAATAAAAAGAAACATTGTTTCTTTTTGTATATTTCTGTTTCTTCATCTGCAGATCAAAGGGATGAAAAAACGTTCCTCTGTTTAACCCCTTAAGAACCCTTAATGTGCTCTAATCAGCCTTAACTCCCTATTCTCCTCCATTTAATTATTATTTTCCTGCTTTTTTTCTTTTGTTCACATCTATTTTATAAACAATAAACAATTAAAACTTTTTCTTTGTTTGTTTTGTTAGTGAATATTTTTACACATTTACATATATTTGTAAATAACTTTTTTCAATGCTTTGTACCATTACTGACAGCTGAAGTTAAAACAAAACAGTTGCGGTCGGTATCGGTAATTGGTATCGGCGAGTAGTAAAAAAAAAAAAGTATCGGTACTTGTACTCATTGTAAAAAAAATGGTATCGGTGCATCATTCCCCACAGAAGCAGAACGGGGATCTGCCTATCTAAACAAGGCAGATCGCCGTTCTGACAGGGTAGGACATAGAAATCTTGTGTTCCTGCCGAGCAGGAACACAGATCTCTGTGTTGTCCCAGTCAGTCCATCCCCCACACAGTTAGAAAACACTTCCAGGGGAAACACTTAACCCTTTGATCTCCCCTGGTGTTAACCCCTTCCCTGCCCATGTCATTAGTACAGTAACAGTGCATATTTTTAGCACTGATCACTGTAATTATGTCATTGGTTCCCAAAAAAAAGTCAGTTAGGTGACCGATTTGTCCGCCACAATAATGCAGTCCTGCTAAAAATTGCTGATCGTCGCCATTGCTACTAAAAAAATTAATAAATACAAAATTCCATAAAAATATCCTATAGTTTGTAGACGCTATAAAACTTTTGCGCAAACCAATCAATATACCCTTTTTGGGATTTTTTTTACCAAAAATATGTAGAAGAATAAATATTGGCCTATTGGTGTGCCTCTCGGGGAATCAGGAAAGATTTTTTTTTCCCCTGCTGGAGCAAATGCTTTGCTGGGGTTTTTCGCCTTCCTCTGGATTAACTGTGGGTATAGGATTGTGTATATGGGATTGTATGGTTGTTGTTTTTTTTGGTTGAACTAGATGGACTTGTGTCTTTTTTCAACCTGACTAACTATGTAACTCAATATTGAGCCCTACGGACTAAAGCCCCATACACACGGTCGGATTTTCCGATGGATTCTGTCCTATCGGACAATGTTGTCGGAAATTCCGACCGTGTGTAGGCACCATCTGACAGTTTCCATCGGATTGTCCGACGGACAAAGTTCTATCTCCTGCTGGAAAAATTTTCCGACAACAAAGTCCGATCACACCAATTCCGATCGTGTGTAGCGAATTCCGACGGACAAAGTGCCACGCATGCTCAGATCACATTACAAGACCAAAGCTATTGGCTACTAGCCTCTACGTAGTCCCGTCATAGGCAACAAACGTCACCACGTTCAGAATGATCGGATTTTCCGACAACTTTGTCCGACCGTGTGTATGCAACACCAGTGTCGGACTAAATCCGTCGGACCAAATCCGATGGATTTGGTGGTCGGATTTTCCGACCGTGTGTATGGGGCTTAAGACTGGGATGCCATTCGATTTCATGTGCGTGTAAAGGTAGGCGTCCCAATACTTTTGTTAATATAGTGTATGTTATTAAAGCTATTGGGGTCAACAGAATTCAACCAGCATCCCAAAATAATTTTTAACTGTATAAACATATAACCTGATTCCCTTATAGACACTTGAGAAAACACTTGACTTGTTATTGGATGGTAAAAAGCAGAAAATGTATGCAAAGACACAAAGTATTGACCTCCGTGTTCCCTCTAAACCGAGCTAGCAGGGGTATTGATCTTTGCAAGAAAATTATAACTGTGAGTTATTTTCAATCCATACCAAAGGTTTCAAATTGCTGTTATAGAAACTCATGTCCCTTTGCAATATATTGAAGCTGCAAGTGAAAAATGTAATGGTGCATTTCAATTAATATGAAGCCCTGAAAAGCATGCAAGGAACAAAGATTACCCGCTCCAGACAACTGGGTTTATTCTACTGCATTGTGTTATTTCCCCCATTCCCTTTTACTGGGAATCCAGGAACCTCTTTTGCTCACCTGTCCATAAGGCGGAAGAGAGATTCACAAACACGCCCATTTCAGGCTCCTTGCTCTCTCTCTCTCTCATTTTGAAAAGTTGATTCACCTAAGGGTAGCGCGGTACCCCCTTAGGGGCTTCTGATTTGTTTGTAGCAATTTGCCAATTACCTTCTTCCGACCTCCCATTACCAATGATAAAACACCAAACAGTCAGTAGTTCCGTTTTCTTGCTTTTATTTGGGGGTAAACTGGGTTATCGATGAGAAGGGTATGAGATGCCCCAATGTATTTCACTGTGTAGGGTATCATCAGGGGTCAAGTCCTGGGGAAAAAAGTGTGGGAACTCCCACCCAAGATCCACTCGCCCACCAAAAAAAATAAAAAATGATACGGTCATATGCACGAACGCTTCAAAAGTGGTATTTTTCATCCAATTTTCGTATTGTGTGTATGAAGCTTAACTGTTAGTACATAAAAAAAAACAATCCTCAATAAACATAAATACGGTAATTCTCTGAATAATCAGCATTCATTCAATTGTGCTTCCATGCGAATGTGAACATCATGTTCTGATCTTTATTGGGGAATTTTATTTTGTATATAGAGTGTTTATGTGGTGAGTTTACACTTTTCATTGAACAGAGTTTGGATAACACAGGGTTAAACGGAAAGGTCATAAATTAACTCCACATTATCTGGACAGAATGCTTGGGGAGATAGTGATGTGTTCCTGCTTAGGAGATGTTAGCTTGGGGGGCTGCAAACTCTGCAGGCCTCCAACGCACACTCGCTGCTATTCCAACCCTTCACATATTTCCACATAAACTTCCCTCCTGGCATTAAACTTTGCCAGGTTTTGTGCTCAGCTTATCACCCCAAACTGATGTTCCTCCCTCAGCTCACCTCTCTCCCTGCATGTCCTGTGAGCAGAATAGCTGTGCTCCTCCTCTGGGTTCTCTCATCATATGGCACTGAAGATAGAGGAGGGGGGGGGGGGGGGGGGGGGGGGGTTCAGCGGGACACATAGAGCAAGTATGCAGGAGACTGGGGGGATGATGAGTAGACAGAAAATCAGGAGGGGCCGGCAAGAGGTCTGACTAAATACAATCTCTTAGCAGCAAGTACCTGATCTACTTGTCAGCTAGCTGTGATTGACAGGTAGATCGAAGCGGAAGCTGTCATGGGGCCCCCTACTGGCAATGCCTGAATGGTCACTTACTATTGCGAGCTGTGTCGGCAGCTGCTGGTGTAGCACCTGGCACACAGCTCGCATACTTCAAAATCTTGCCGGACATGGCTGCTAACGGGAACTGATTTCCTGTTGTGGAAAAAGTACAGGAACTCCGTTCCCATGCGTTCCCGCAGGACTTGAGCCCTGGGTATCATCCATGGCCGTGGCCTTTGTAACTGGACTTTCCCTATGTAATCCCCTCTTGAGACTATTACTTCTTGTGCAATGTGGGCTATCCGACCCTAAGTTTCCCCATTCAGTGCTTCCAAGTTGAACAAAAGGGATCACTCTGAATAATTCCTCTGTTTGACTGACACAAGTCCTCAAGTTATAAATCCTAGAGTCAAAGGTCTGTACCGCCTATCTTCCTTGACTCCATGCAGAACAACCTCTCAGTCTTTGGAAGTTACTGTACGTTGCTGGTCATACTGTGTTCCGTAGCAACACAGCATGCTACTCTACTCGCTCCTGCTCTTGCTTCTTTACGTTGCACTGACCTTTCTCTCTTGATCAAAGTTCTGTGTTCCCCGGTCACAGAAATTCGATACTTTGGTCTACTTCATCCGCTTTGCTCCGACTTCCTCTGCGCACACACACACAGCACGGTCCCCAGCGCTACATGCTGTCCTCTCTGTACTCCATGCCTCCACCCGGGACCTCCCTTAACCACCTGATTACTTTGCACTTAAACCCCCCTCGTGACCAGACCAATTTTCAGCTTTCAGCGCTGACGCACTTGGAATGACAATTGCGCGGTCATACAACACTACCCAAATAACATTTTTACAATTTTTTCCCCACAAATAGAGCTTTCTTTTGGTGGTATTTAATCACAGCTGGGGTTTTTATTTTTTGCTAAACAAATAAAAAAAGATGGAAAATTAAAAAAAAAAAAAGAAAATCATGTTTAATAGTTTGTTATAAAATTTTGCAAACAGGTAATTTTTCTGCTTCATTGATATGCGCTGATGATGAGGCGGCACTGGTGGGCACCGATAGGTGGCACTGGTGGGCACTGATAGGCTGCACTGGTGGGCACTAATAAGGCTGCACTGGTAGGGACAGATAAGTCGGTACTGATGGGCACAGCAAAGATGGCACTGATGGGCACGGATGGGTGGCACGGATGGGTGGCACGGATGGGACTGATAGATGGCACTGATGGGCACTGATAGATGGCACTGATAGGTGGCACTGATAGATGGCACTGATGGGCACTGATAGGTGGCACTGATGGGCACTGATAGGTGGCACTGGGCACTGGTAGGGGACACTGATGAGCACTGGTAGGGGACACTGATGTGCAGCACTGGCACTGTGGGCACTGACATATGGCACTGTGGGCACTGACATATGGCACTGTGGGCACTGACAGATGGCACTGGGGGCACTGACAGATGGCACTGGGGGCACTTTTATTATGCAAAGGAGGGCACCATGGACCCTGGGCATATTGCAGTGAGAGGGACTGATGTCCCTCTCACTGCCGCCGGTGATCGGCTTTTTTTTTTCTCCTCGCGCTGTCAGCGCGAGCAGGAAAAAAAGCCGATTACCGGCTCGGTTACTGTCACATGATCAGCTGTCATTGGCTGACAGCTAATCACGTGGTAAGGGGTCGGGATCGACCCCTTACTCGGATCTGTGATCCAGCGAGTCTCACAGACTCGCGGATCACAGAGCGCGCCGTGCGCGCCCTTCAGGGGGCGTGCAGGCAGCTCGTTGCCGGGACGACGTCAATAGACGTCGTCCCGGCACAACAGATCCGCTCTGTAGCCGTCATTTGGCTATGGCGCGGATCTCAGGCGGTTAAGGCCCTCGGTCACCTGGGACTCCAGGCCTCGAGCCTCTCTTCACTTCCCCCTTCGGCTCGAACTCCCTCCCGGAAACATGTGACCCCATCTTATATGAGAGGCTTCCCCCTGCCCATGCAGGTTAATTATAGGTCAGAACTCTCACATGAGCTGCCTGCCACTCAGGTCTCAAGCCCAACCTCCCATCCAGGAAAATCCTTCTGCAAGCGGAGGAGGTTCCTATGAACCCAAGCGTAGGTGGCCACACCCTCCCGCTATACTGACACTCCTACTAAAAAATCAAAACAACCAGGCCTGCCCGAAATCACAGGCCTGACTAAATTTACCTGAATCTACATTCTGTCACTAAACACTTCTCGATCTCCTACCTTTAGGTAGTGACCGCTACATAAGTGTTAGTACAAAGAGGTTACTCAAAGCAGTCATGTACAGTCAAACTTATTGTAAAAAAATGTAATTAGATTGGGGACACATGACAGTACAAATTCAGGAAGAACATAAAACATGTGTCCTACATGTAAGGTGATCTATAGAATCTGGTTGAGGTGGAAGCTAGAGTGAGGAAGGTGATGATTACATAGAACTACTTAAATGTATTGGACTTGCTGATTGATTAGAAGCTCACTGACCGATTTCACTCTGGTAATTCTCTTTTATTGATGTCAAAATTCCCAGGGGACATAACCTAACTGTTGAATGACATTATCACAATACATCATCCTTCTATTGCCACTGTCTGATCTGCTTAGTCCATATCGGGCAGGGGTAGACAACCTCGGCCCTCCAGCTGTGTTGAAACTACAAATCCCATCTCCCCTCTGCCTCCAGGAGTCATGCCTGTGATTGTCAGGGTTTTGCAATGTCTAATGGGACTTGTAGTTTCACCACAGCTGGAGGGCCGAGGTTGCCTACCCCCGATATAGGGGAATCAGGACCTCATTCCTCCTACTCATGATCCCTCTAGTAATAATTAAAGGTCTACGAGGGCTTTACAGAAATGAATCCAAAAGTGGGCATAACTTTTTTATTAACTTACATAGGATGTTCAAATTTCATATGTTGGCGGATTAACCCTTGCTCTATAGTAGGGGGGAAGGCTCCATAGAAGGCTACGGAATGTTTATGGAGATGACACCACTAAGAGCAATGTCTTGTCATTGGTGACACTTGTCATTGATGTCATCTCCATAAACATTCTGTAGCCTTCTATGAATGTCGCACAGTCTGCACCACTCCTTCATCAAGAACTCAATGATGGCACATTGCTTCTGCTTGGAATTAATTATTTACCTGCAATAAAAAAGAAGAAGAGTTACTATGGAGGAAGAGTTACTCTACCAACATGTGAAATTTTAACAACCTATGCAGGTTAATAGAAAGGTAATGAACACTTTTGCATAACTTTTGGTACAGCCCTCTTCTTTAAAGGAATAGCTAAATATCTATATAGAGTAATCAGAACTCCCTTCCTCCTGCTGGTGAACCCTCTACTGATATAAATATCTCTATAGAGGAATCAGGACCTCTTTCCTCCTGCTGGTGATCCCTCTAGTGATATAAAGATCTATATAGAGGAATCAGGACCTCTTTCCTCCTGCTGGTGATCCCTCTAGTGATATAAAGATCTATATAGAGGAATCAGAACTCCCTTCCTCCTGCTGGTGAACCCTCTAGTGTTATAAAGATCTATATAGAGGAATCAGGACCTCCTTCCTCCTGCTGGTGATCCCTCTAGTGATAACTAAAGATCTATATAGAGGAATCAGGATCTCATTCCTCCTGCTGGTGATCCCTCTAGTGATATAAAGATCTATATAGAGGAATCAGGATTTCATTCCTCCTGCTGGTGATCCCTCTAGTGATAACTAAAGATCTATATAGAGGAATCAGGATCTCATTCCTCCTGCTGGTGATCCCTCTAGTGATATAAAGATCTATATAGAGGAATCAGGATTTCATTCCTCCTGCTGGTGATCCCTCTAGTGATATAAAGATCTATATAGAGGAATCAGGACCTCCTTCCTCCTGCTGGTGATCCCTCTAGTGATATAAAGATCTATATAGAGGTCCAGGACCTCCTTCCTCCTTCTGGTGATCCCTCTAGTGATATAAAGATCTATATAGAGGAATCAGAACTCCCTTCCTCCTGCTGGTAACCCCTCTAGTGATATAAGGATCTATATAGAGGAATCAGGACCTCCTTCTTCCTGCTGGTGATCCCTCTAGTGATATAAAGATCTATATAGAGGAATCAGGACTCCCTTCCTCTTGCTGGTGATCCCTCTAGTGATAAAAAGATCTATATAGAGGAATCAGGACCTCCTTTCTCCTGCTGGTGACCCCTCTAGTGATAAAAAGATCTATATAGAGGAATCAGGACCTCCTTCTTCCTGCTGGTGATCCCTCTAGTGATATAAAGATCTATATAGAGGAATCAGGACCTCCTTCTTCCTGCTGGTGATCCCTCTAGTGATATAAAGATCTATATAGAGGAATCAGGACCTCCTTCCTCCTGCTGGTGATCTCTCTAGTGATATAAAGAGCTCTATAGAGGAATCAGGACCCCCTTGCTCATGCTGGTGATCTCTCTAGTGACACATCCCAAAATTCCTTTTAGCTTTCTTCCTCTGTCTTTACATTTACATCGTTCCTGATTCCTCTATAGAGATCTTTATATCACTAGAGGTTCCAAACTCTGCAGAAACACTGACCCCTGGATGTACGCTGGCTGTGTCCAGCGTCGGTCAGAGGCTCTATACGCATGTAACCACTTGGATGAGTAGTTACGTGTGAACAGCAGTGGCACCTGGCCTGTCATTAATTTGTACAAATCTAACAATTGCCGCTGATAGCTGCAGCTGGTGGCACACGGTGTATGCAGGCAGTGTTTACAGCCGCCGGCAAGAATCTGCTTCCCTGACCGCAGATATCCAGCCATCTGAATGTAGCCTGAAACATAGCAATTAAAGATGGTGATAAAAGAGATGAAGAACATTGTGACATAGGACCAGACAGGATAGGAACATACAAAATATGGTGATAGACGGCACTGAGCAATAATCTGTATTTTCTGCACCATTTTAAATGCTGTAAATGTAAAGTGAAATTGAACTGTTTGCTATTGGCTAATGCATGCAGAGTCACATTGCTCGATCCACTATATCCAGAACTGCGAGCAGCAGAAAATGGGATTGAGCAGAGACGTCATATTCCTGCAGGTCAGAAAAGGATTTAAGCTCTTTGTTGGCTTTACAGCTGACGTAGCATATTTACCTAATCCAGACAGGCTGACCCCAGGGATCAGCGCTCTTATAGGGTCAACATGACTCTGTCAAAGAATTTTATCCTCCGAATATTCATCATAGTGCAGGAATGAGAAAAGAGAGAGGAAGGGTGACACTGAAATCCTAGAGTGTCATCACCTCAAACCAGAAAAAAAAGCACAAGAGGAAAATAAACAGCGACTTTCAAGGATGGAACCCATGGATATAAAATCTGAATTATTAGGTTTATAGGGTGCCAACAAGGTCATTCGAAGCCTGAATTCTGGCCAAATTCTGACCCAGTATGCAGTGGTGGCTGGTGCTCCTTTTTTGGGGGGAGGACCGGCAAACAAACCTTATGGGCCTATGGTGAGGTATGATCCCAGTCCCCCCCAGCATATACCAGTATAGAAAAATCCCCCTATAGTGGGGGTATGATCCCAGTGCTCCCAGTACATACCAGTATAGAATGGGTATGATCCCAGTTCCTCCCAGTACATACCAGTATATATGAATCCCCCTATAGTGGGGGTATGATCCCAGTCCTCCCAGTACATACCAGTATATATGAATCCCCCTATAGTGGGGGTATGATTCCAGTACTCCCAGTACATACCAGTATATTAGAAGGGGTATGATCCCAGTCCTCCCAGTGCATGCTGGTATAGAATGGGTATGATCTCAGTTCCTCCCAGTACATACCAGTATATATGAATCCCCCTATAGTGGGGGTATGATTCCAGTTCTCCCAGTACATACCAGTATAGAATGGGTATGATCCCAGTTCCTCCCAGTACATACCAGTATATATGAATCCCCATATAGTGGGGGTATGATCCCAGCCCTCCCAGTACATACCAGTATATATGATTCCCCCTATAGTGGGGGTATGATCCCAGTACTCCCAGTATATACCAGTATATTAGAAGGGGTATGATCTCAACCCTTCCAGGGCATGCTGGTATAGAATGGGTATGATCTCAGTTCCTCCCAGTACATACCTGTCAGACTTCACGTACCTGACAAATGAGCCCGATATAGCAGGGGAAGGCCTCCCTTACGTGTCTGGTTAGCTGCCCCTTGTAGTATAGACAGGAGGCACGGGAGCACAGAGTGGTATGAGGGCCTGGCGGGTAAGTACAGGTGGAGAGGCCCAAAGGCCCCAGTGCTGGCGGAGTGGTCACCACTGAGCAGCTGGTTACTGGCAGCGGATGCAGGGCAGGAGCTAAGCAGACAAGTCCACACACAGGCACAGCCGGCAACAGGTGGGCGGTGCAATACTGAGGAACAGGCAAGTTCACGGTCCGGGTCACAAGCATTGTTGGCAGCAGGCGGGCAGCGTGTTACAATGGAGCAGACAGGTGCAAGGTCTGGGTCACAAGCAGGGTTGGCAGCAGGCGGGCAACGTGGTACAAGGGAGCAGACGGTTTCAAGGTCAAGACAAGCCGAGGTCGGGTACAGGCAGAAGACAGGGAGATCCAGGGACAAGCCGGGTAGTCAGGGGTAATCAGGAGTTTCAGGCAAGGCAACGGGTGCTAGGGTACTGGGAGCTGAAGATCGGACAGCGTGCACACGCGCACCAACGCGAGCACGCACACTAGTGCGCACAGGCGCGTGCCCACGAGAGCCAGCGCACGCCGGCGCACACTGGCGCACCCCAGGGCGCCCATCACTGGATCCATTCATGGAATTTCCCTGACAATACCAGTATATATGAATCCCCCCATAGTGGGGGTATGATCCCAGTGTTCCCAGTACATACCAGTATATTATAAGGGGTATGATCCCAGTCCTCCCAGTGCATGCTGGTATAGAATGGGTATGATCTCAGTTCCTCCCAGTACATACCAGTATATATGAATCCCCCCATAGTGGGGGTATGATTCCAGTGCTCCCAGTACATACCAGTATATATGAATCCCCCTATAGTGGGAGTATGATCCCAGTCCTCCCAGTACATACCAGTATATTAGAAGGGGTATGAGCCCATTTCCTCCCAGTACATACCAGTATAGATGAATCCCCCTATGGTGGGGTATGATCCCAGTACATACCAGTATAGAAGTGGTATGATCCCCGTTCCTCCCAGTACATACCGGTATAGAAGAATCAAGCAGCAACTAGTTGCTTGGGGCTAAGCCCAGTGTGTTGTGGCCAGTTGTGGAAGGTCCCCATGCTGCTGGTCATGTCCAGTAGCTCAGGGATGACGGCGAGGTCGTCGTTCTTCTGTTCCCCGGGCAGTCGGTGGAGCTGGCTGAGGAGGATGTGTCCATCTGGTAGGTCCGGTTGCTGGGGGATGGGGATATTGCTGGACTTGGGTCCCTAGAGGAAGGGACAGGTAGGGAGGTATTTGCGGTGCTCAGTATCAGGCCGGTCCCCGGGCTCCCAGCTCCGGAGTATCCCCCCGCAGGAGAAGCACTGGACCCCGTCTCCGCTGCCCAGATAGAAGAAGTCAGCTCGGGCCAGGTGATGGAGGGACACCGAGCCCAACCAATCCCCGAATGTCCGCAGCCGGCTTATCTCTCTCTTCATCCCTGACTTCACTGCACCGGGGAGTGCGTCCGGTGTCCCGCATGGAGATTAGGGGGGAGACGCCCCTGCGCCCCCTATGGGTGGCCGCCACTGCCCGTTTGGCTAGCGAAGTTTCTTGGTGGCTACTCTAATAAAATTTGGGGGGGGGGGGGGGGGGGGTTTGCTAATTTTTGGCCCGCAATCCGGGCGCGTTTTCTGCACCATGTTCAAAACACACTGCACTTGTGATCTGCAGTGGGTGTCGGTGTTAAATTAATGACACCCCAAACGCAAATCGCGAAGGAAGTGCATTTGCCTTCACCAGATCATATACCACGCAATCCAGTTGCCGTGTTTTTTTTAAATAGTGCATGCTCTACTTTGGTGCGGTCCGGCGCGATTTCAGCCCATTCGAATGAATGCGCTAAAATTACACTGCACCCAGATATCATATGAATGGCAAAGGAACGCAAAGCGCGTTGTTGTGCAATTCATGGTGTGAACCAACCCTTAAAGCAGGGGTATCAAACTCAATTTTACCACATCAGCATTTTAGCTGCCCTCAAAGGGCTAGTTGTATCTGTAAGATTCGGTGTCCAGAGCACCCCCCTTAGATCAAATGTCAAGAGCCCCCCCCCCCCCACCACCATAAGAAATCAAGAGTCTCCCATCCTCACTTACATTACAGTTGACCCCTCTTACCTTGTGCTGCTGCCAGTAAAAAGCTGGGGGCAGAGCTGGGAAGCATAAAGTGCAGGGTCTGGAGGAGGACCAGAGGAGTCAGCTGCCAGAGTCTGCTGAATGCTGAGACTTGGGGAGGTGGAGATGAGGGGAAGGTGTGGCTGCATAGAGAGACGCAAGATCTTTAGGAGTTCTGACCTCCTCTCTTCTGGTAACTGCTGAGATGGGGGTGGGGCAGAGACAAGCTTCCCCGTGGCTGCACAGAGAAGTGCAGGATCTGGTGGAGGAGTTCTATCCGGCAGAAACAAGGTTGGGCCAGAGACGAGGGGGTGCCGCAGCTGCAGGAGCGGTGCAAAGGCCACGTGAAATGGGCCGCGGGCCTTGTGTTTGACACATGTGTCTTAAAGCACAGGACTTTAAATGGGGATCTTCTGAGTTTGAGATTTAACCCAGATCAGAGTAATTGCAGTTAGGCCCCATTCATATCATCGCGTAGCAAGAACGAGCGTTTTTAACATTGCAATATGCATGCGAATCTGTGCATAGGACAGCCCATTTTTGATCCCGCCATAAATGTAATCCCTCCCCTTTTTTGATCCTGCCATAAATTTAATTCCTCCTTTTTTTGATCCTGCCATAAATTGAATCCCTTTTTTTTATCCTGCCATTAATCTAATCCCCCCCCCCCTCTTTTTTTGATCCTGCCATAAATTTAATTCCCCCTTTTTCTGATCCTGCAATAAAATGAATCCCTCACAGCGCGAGGAGAAAAAGAAAGTGCCTCAACAACAGTGCTGTTCCTCAGTGCCACATATCAGTGCCCATCAGTGTCAACTACCAGTGCCTATCAGTGCCACCTATTAGTGCCCATCAGTGCCACCTATTAGTGCCCATCAGTGCCATCTTATCTGTGCCCATCAGTGCCGCCTTATCTGTGCCCATCAGTGCCGCCTTATCTGTGCCCATCAGTACTGCCTTATCAGTGCAGCCTATCAGTGCCCACCAGTGCAGCCTATCAGTGCCCACCAGTGCAGCCTATCAGTGCCCATCAGTGCAGCCTATCAGTGCCCACCAGTGCAGCCTATCAGTGCCCACCAGTGCAGCCTATCTGTGCCCACCAGTGCACCCTTATCAGCACATATCAATGAAGGAGAAAAATGACCTGTTTGCAAAATTTTATAACAAACTATTAAACATGATTTTTTTTTTCAAAATTTTGAATCTCTTTTTGTCTGTTAAGCAAAAAATAAAAACCCCAGCTGTGATTAAATACCACCAAAAGAAAGCTCTATTTGTGGGGGGAAAAATGATAAAAATTTCATCTGGGCACAGTGTTGTATGACCGCGCAATTGTCATTCAAAATGCGTCAGCGCCGAAAGCTGAAAATTGGTCTGGGCAGGAGGGGGGTTAAAGTGCCCAGTAATCAGGTGGTTAATTTTGACTTCACAATGTGTTGCTACCACAAAGTATTTTACCTGAACATGAGTCTACATTTTCACCTTCTTCTAAGGAATACATTTCTCCCTTGGAGTAATCAGGCCCTAATATCTCATGTAGCATTTTTTCTACAGACTTTTTTGGCTCAACAAAATAACTTTTTACATTGCTTTTCTTTCCTCTCCCCCTTCTCATGCTGGCTAAAAACAGGTGTATTCACTAACCACTTGGATAATTGGTGGTATCAATTAACCACTTTAATACCAGGGGGCACTTATACACCTTCCTGCCCAGGCCAATTTTCAGCTTTCAGCGCTGTCGCATGTTTGAATGACAATTGCGCGGTCATGCTACACTGTACCCAAACACATTTTTTTATCATTTTGTTCCCACAAATAGAGCTTTCTTTTGATGGTATTTGATCACCTTTGCAATTTTTACGCAACAAATAAAAAAAGACCGAAAACTTTGAAAAAAAGTAAGTTTTTCTTTGTTTATGTTAAAATCTTTTGTAAATAAGTAAGTTTTCTTCTTCAATGACGAGTACTGATATGGCTGCACTGACGGGCACTGATAAGGCGGCACTGATGGGCACAAATGAGGTGGCACTCATAGGTGCTGTTATAGCTGCATAGGGTAGGCCAACTCCATATTGAACCCTACGGACGAAGACTGGGATGCTATTAAAGTTCACGTGCGTGTAAAGGCAGGCGTCCCAATACTTTTGGTAATATAGTGTATCTCTGAATATCAGTTCATCTGCTAATGGTTGGGTTTTTACTTTTTCTACACTAAGGGCCCTTTCACACGTGCGGACCGTTCAGATCCGTTTTTTCAGGCAGACCTGAACGGTCTCTCCATACAACTCTATGGAGCGACGATGTCAGCAGTGACATGTCCTCTGACATCCGATCCGCCCCGATCCAATCCGCTCCGCTAAACCCAGACTGATGGAAACCCTATAACATTCCACATTTTTTGCTACTAGACATGTGCAATTCGTTTCGTTTTTTTTTTTGTTTTTCGTTAAAATTCGTTATATTCGTTCATTCGTTATCGTACGAATGAACGAACCATTCGCTAAAAATTTTAACGAATAACGAATGTTCGAATCGAACGAATCCGAAAAACAATGAAAATCCGAAATAACCAAATTAGAAACAACGAAACTACGAAAGAAGAAAATCCGAAAAACGAAAACAGGAACAACGAAAATCAAAATGAACGAAAAAATTCGTACATTCGTAACTTTTTTTTGTTGAATTGGTAATTTTCCGTGTCCCTTACAATGGCGCTGCTTAACGTGCTTCGAATGGATTGAACGAAAAAATTCGTACAATCGTAACTTTTTTTTTTGATTCGTAATTTTCCGTGTCCCTTACAATGGCGTTGCTTAACGTGCTTCGAATGGATTGAACGAAAAAATTCGTACATTCGTAACTTTTTTTTTTTGATTCGTAATTTTCCGTGTCCCTTACAATGGCGCTGCTTAACGTGCTTCGAATGGATTGAACGAAAAAATTCGTACATTCGTAACTTTTTTTTTTGATTCGTAATTTTCCGTGTCCCTTACAATGGCGCTGCTTAACGTGCTTCGAATGGATTGAACGAAAAAATTCGTACATTCGTAACTTTTTTTTTCGATTCGTAATTTTCCGTGTCTCTTAAAATGTAATAATAGCATACACATTACATAAAATTATGAATTATGCTCCGATTACGAATCTACGAAAACAATGTTACGAAAGTACGAATAAATCAATCTAACGAAAGTACGAATGTAACTAAATCTACGAAAATACGAATGCGTCCGAATTTCGAATAAACGAAAATTAAACGAACGGAAAAATGAATCAACGAAAAAATAACTCTTACGAAAATACGAATCGTTACGAATACGAACACCGACGACTTACGAATTTACGAATCGTTACGAATCAACGGAAACGAAAGAAACGAAACGAAAATAAACAAATTTTTCTATTGTGCACATGTCTATTTGCTACTTTACATAAAATGTTACAAAGTAACAAAAACAATATCCACCATAGAGCCATTTGTTGCAAGAATCAGATTATGGGCTCTACTTGCTTATAGGTCAGTTTCAAGGCACCCCAAATGTTACTTACTATCAGCATCATGCATTGCCACAGTGCGGGAAGGAGAGACACTGTGCATCCTGGCCCTAACATTTCATTGGTTGTTATGGTGCTAGTGGCTGGCCCACCCTATTGCAGTTCATGATGTTGATCCTGGGCAAGGTGCGTCCTGTATTCGTGGGCCCCCTGGTTGAGAAATGCTGCATTAGAAAATGCCTCCCTAGCCTAGCTGTCCCTGGCCCTTTCATTAATTGGATTTCGGTTCCCTCATGGAGGCTGATATGTGAAGCACGAAGTGTAATTACAACCCAAAGGAAGGTTTGCAATCTCTCTCATAAAAGGGACAATTCTTCATCATAGAGGAAACATCAAATACTTGCATCTTCTTAAGATGAATTTGCAGGTGTCTCGCTGCCTGAAGCTTTTCTTTTTCATAAAACACAGGCAGCTCATTTGCAGGTTGAAGGGCATGGTAATTAAGGCCTGGGATGCCACTGAGAAAGATAAATGTGAACAACGTGAGCAGGGAGGCAATTCAGCAATATACATCTACCCATCTCTAGGCTGGTGATCCAGTGCTTGTATGACTCTAGGCTGCTTTCATACCTTCTGCCAGAGGGGGGACCTACCTGGGGGAGCAGTGTGAATGAGAAACTTACTCAAAACTGTCCGTATTTAAATTTTTTAGGGCCCATTCAAGAAGGGCCATCTTAACAGCATCATGGGCCCCTGGGCAAAGTAATGCATTGGGGCCCCTACAAGCCTGTCCCAATTTTCACACCTACTCTCAAAAATGATGGCATAATTCCTCACTGTGCCCAACATTGCAGCCTCACCGTGCCCCCATTGCAGCCTCACCGCGCCCCCATTGCAGCCTCACCGTGCCCAAAATTTGCAGCCTCACCGTGCCCAACATTGCAGCCTCACCGTGCCCAACATTGCAGCCTCACCGTGCCCAACATTGCAGCCTCACCGTGCCCAACATTGCAGCCTCACCGTGCCCCCATTGCAGCCTCACCATGCCCAACATTGCAGCCTCACCGTGCCCAACATTGCAGCCTAACTGTGCCCAACATTGCAGCCTCGCCGTGCCCAACATTGCAGCCTCACCGTGCCCCCATTGCAGCCTCACCATGCCCAACATTGCAGCCTCACCATGCCCAACATTGCAGCCTCACCATGCCCAACATTGCAGCTTCACCGTGCCCCCCATTGCAGCTTCACCGTGCCCCCATTGCAGCTTCAACGTGCCCCCATGGCAGCTTCAACGTGCCCCCATGGCAGCTTCAACGTGCCCCCATGGCAGCTTTAACGTGCCCCCATGGCAGCTTCAACGTGCCCCCATTGCAGCTTCAACGTGCCCCCATTGCAGCCTCACCGTGCCCCCATTGCAGCCTCACTGTGCCCAATATTGCAGCCTCACTGTGCCCAACATTGCAGCCTCACTGTGCCTCCATTGCAGCTTCACCGTGCCCCCATTGCAGCTTCACCGTGCCCCCATTGCAGCTTCAACGTGCCCCCATTGCAGCTTCAACGTGCCCCAAATGGCAGCCTCACCGTGCACCCATTGCAGCCTCACCGTGCCCCCATTGCAGCCTCACCGTGCCCAACATTGCAGCCTCACCGTGCCCAACATTGCAGTTTAGATCAAGCTATGTATATACCATACCTGGTCAATCCGCCCGGAAGCTGGAAATTACTGTAGTAGACACCATTTTTTATTATGAAGCACATGATTAGAGCCTGAGGGTCTAATTGGCTTCAAAAAGCTTGCAGAGCACTGCACACGAACCTACCCACTTGTGACATTAGCGAATCAATATTCTCCGCCCAGCCAATCAGTACAGGAAGCAGATCTTAAGACCGGAGAAGCCAGGGAAGCCGCGACCTGGATGGGGTGAGTGCGGACCTGGCGAGGGGATTTGATTGACGCCCCCTCGAAAAAAATGGAGCACCAGCCGCCTCTGGTAGACACCGCTACTCCAGTGATCTTTACATGCTTTAGGGTCTCGTGCTAAGCGGCCGGCCTGATGCCTTGTGAACACAGGAGATCGGCGCTGGGCATAGGCATCATTCAGAGAATACTTTTATTTTTTTTATGAATGAAAGCAAAGCATTCTCTGATTGGACAAGGTGGAGAGCATGATGTCACTGCCACACCTCTCCACCTTGTCAAATCATAGAACATTTTGCATTTGTTAAGAAAATGCAAAGTATTCTCTGAATGGTGCCCTTGCCCAGTGCCCACCTCCTGTGTTCACTATGCATCAGGCTGGCTGCTCAGCATGAGACCTGGAAGCTAGTGGAGATCACTGGATTTGTGGTGTCTACTTCAATGGTTCCCAGCTTCCAGGGGCATCGGCCAGGTATGGTATATACATAGTTACATTGGTCCAAGCTTGACCAATGTAACTATGTAAAAATATACCATGCCTGGAATCTTTTCTCATCCCTATTGTAGATACACAGCAGTAACTTACCCATTTCACAATTAACCAGCTTGGACTAATCCAAAGCCATAGCTTCCTGCAAGATAATGCCAATGGTATAAGCTCCCCCTGGTTTGCAGCAACAACATACACACTTAGGAAATACAAAAAAAGTTAACATTATCCATTGTTTTAAATTTAAAATAATAGCATAGGGTGAATAGCTTAAAGGAAGTCTACGGTCACAGGACTTTCATTTTATAACATCAGTATTGTAACAGTAATACAAGCAATAGATATTTTTGACAATGCACTATATAAGCTTCCTAGAAACTCTCCTACAGCAGGGCAACGACCCCAGAAATACAACCAATGTCATTAAGAACAGAACAAGGAGTCCTGGAAGTGATGGTTTGGTCCCCACAGAGCCCTGATCTCAACATCATGGAGTCTGTCTGGGATGGGATTACATGAAGAAGGATTTGAAGCAGCCGACATTCACACAAGTATAGCTCCCTCTGTCCCTTTCCTCCTCATTTGTCCCTTATTTTGGTCTGATCTATAGCTTTGTATATAAAATGCACTTTTTATCTTTCAAAAAGTGTTTCCCAGTGCTAAATCTTTCATCCAATTTCTAAATTGCTACATTTTACTAATTAATTTGCATCGGCTTCGCACCGAAAACGCGTACAATCCGCAGAACAGCCAGCGTTTCACTGCGCATTCACGCAGGGCCTTGAATTCGCACCGCACTAGTCTGAACCCAGGCTCAAACTTTTGCCCATTAGTGTACATAAGAATAAACAAGCATGCTAAATATCTCAACTTCCATATATTAAATTATAGGAACAATGTATATCTCAAAGTAACTGTCCCATTATAAAAAGCAAAGACATCACAGTACCGAGAAATTCTGTATAGTCAAAGCTATGGCATTCCCAGTAGTAACCTATGGCTGTGAAAGTTGGACCATAAGAAAGGTTGAACGCCGAAGAATCCTAACTATGGTGTTGGAGAAGACTCTTGAAAGTTGACAGCAAGAAGATCAAACCAGTCAGTCTTGAAGGCAATCAACCCTGAATATTCACTGGAAGGACAGATCTTGAAGCTGAAACCTAAATACTTTGGCCACCTAATGCAAAGAGAGGACTAATGGGAAAAGACCCTGATGTAGTGGCGGCTGGTGCTCCATTTTTTTAGAGGGGGCAGCAAACAACCAACCCGACAACCCCCCCTCCCCCACAACGTCAGTCGGTCGATCACCCCCACCGTTGCTTGGGCGATCCCACCACCCTTGTTGCTTACCCCATCTAGGTTGTGGGCAGCTTCAGCTCCTTCCTGCGTCTCCTCCTCCTTGGTGGCTTCACAGCGGCTTCCCCTCCGTCTCCTCCGTGGAGGCCAATACGGTCGCTTCTCCGCTCGGCCAATCAAGTCTTAAGACCTGCTTCCTGAATGGCCGGGAGGAAAATCAGGAAGACAATATCGAATATTTATTCACCGTTATCGCACAACTGGGTTGGGTTTAGGGTCCTGTGCTCTGAGACCACCTATTTTTGAAGCCAGTTAGATCCTCAGGCTCTAATCATGTGCTTCCAAAGAAAAAAACGAAATCCCATGGAAATCCATGGAGTCCGGGGCCCTGCATGTAGATTAGGGGCAGGGCGCATGGATTATGGGGGAGCCCCTTATGGACATGCGGCCACTGCCCTGATGCTGGGAAACATGGAAAGAAAAAGGAGAAGAGGACGTCAGAAAACAAGATGGATCGATAGCATCATCGAAACAATGACCATGAAGTTAAGCAAGCTCTGGGAGGCAGTGGAGGACAGAAAAGGCTGGTGTACTATGGTCCATGAGGTCACAAAGAGTCAGACACGACTAAACGACTGAACAATAACAACTGTCCCATATGTCCTGGTCAGTGGTGGCTGGTGCTCAATTTTCTTGGGGCGGCGGCTCGCAGGCCCCCACACAGCCAGCCTCCCCACCCCCTCCCAGCCCCGCTCAATCAATCACCGCTTCTCCCCCCCATTGCTCGATTGATTGTCGCCTCATTTGGCCGTCACCCGACAGCCCCCCCGTCAGCCCCGCACTTACCCCATCCAGGTCGCGGCTTCGGCAGCTCCCCCCCCCCCCCACGTCTCCTCCCGGCGGTCTCTTCTCCTCCCAAGCCCATCAGGACTTAGGACTCGCGGCCTATCGGGTCTTAGGACTCCCGGCCAATCAGGTCTCAGGACCCACTTCCCAATTGGCCTGGAGGAGAAACAGGAAGACATAAGCGAATATTAATTTGCCGTTGTCACACAACTGGGTTGGGTTTAGGGCGCAGCACCCTGCGCCCCGAGCCCACCCATTTTTGAAGCCAATTAGATCCTCAAGCTCTGATCATGTGCTTCAAAAAAAAATCCCATTGAAATCCATGCGTCCGGTGCCCTGCATGTAGATTAGGGGTCTGGACGCATGGATTAGGGGGGCGGCATCCCTGCACCCTGTATGAGCGGCCGCCGCTGGTCCTGTTGAAAGAAAAAAAAAAACAGACCCCATTCCCATTGGTATCAATAAAGTCCTACTTGTTTCATTGATGGTGCGGCTCATCTCTATTAGGATAAAGTTCACTTATGAAGTTCCAAACTGATAAATCATTTTTTTGGCAGCACTCCGCCCCTGGATCTCTTGGCTGGGTCAGAGGAAAAGACGGAGACAGGATATGTGCAAATTACTACAGGGTCTCATTTTTCATGCCAAGGCTTCACTTCTGACAATCGGGGGAAACCGAAGGTGTTGGATGTCGCAGGAGGATATAGCAGCCCGAAATAACCTAAATGATGAGCATCCAGCTAAGCTGATCTCTTGCACGGCGAGCTTCTCCCCTCCCCCCGCCCCTCGCCATCCATCTACCATGCATTAAAACACAAGCAGGGCTGCGGGTTAATGCCGTGTAATTGCTGGAGGCCCCCGTCTATCAGAAGAACGCGGAATATTTCACTTTATTACCTTCGCATTGAAGAGCAGGGTTCTAAGTGGCAAACAGCCGGTGTCTTATACAAGTGACTGGTTAATGGGTTTCATTTGCTGCGCTTACCCCACTGAACTGCATTGCTATGATTGCAGCCGTGCCACCTCCATCCATAACAGCAGGCAGAGCCGGAGATTATGTAAGGTAAAGCTAAGTGAATTTCAGAGGCCTGGGCTTCCGGCATGCTGATGAAATACCCAACGTATTTAAAGCAGTATTAATCCTCAAAGTCAACATTTATTATATTTCAGCTTACCAATTCTTAGATGTGATGGCTGCATTCGTTTTTTATTGTTAGACTTTCTTTCTTCTGTTTTCAGCTTGATCCGGCCAGCAAGTCTGTTGTTTTTGAGAAGCAAAAGCTCTGCCGCAGAATGTATCAATTTACATGGATGAGATAAACCATTTAACACTGGCAGGTCACGCAGATATACGGCGGCAGAAGGGCATGTACAGGCAGAATCATGTACCTGTACATTGCCCTTTAAGAGGTGGCTTGCGCGCCCGCCGCGAGCTCCGTGAGTGTGATCGCAGGTCCCGCGGACCTGTTGTCTGCTGGGATACCCACGATCATCTCACGGTGAGGAAGAACGGGAGATGCTAATGTAAACAAGCATTTCCCTGTTCTGCCTAATGACACTGATCACAGCTCCCTGTAATCGGAAGCGTTGATCAGTGTCGTGTCACACAGCCCTTCCCACCACAGTTAGAATCACTCCCTAGGACACACTTAACCCCTACAGCGCCACCTAGTGGTTAATCCCTTCACTGACAGTCACATTTACACAGCAATCAATGCATTTTTAATTGCACTGATCGCTGTATAAACGTGAATGGTCCCAAAATCATGCCAAAATTGTCTGACGTGTCCGCCATAATGTGACGATAAAAAACGCCTCGTACACACGATCGGATTTTCCGCAGACAAAGCATCAGACTTTTGCGTGTGCCGTGAACTTGTCTTGCAAACAAACGGTACACAATTGTCGGCCAACAAACAGGAACGTAGTGACGTACTACAAGGAATTTCAGCTATTGAGTGCCACCCTTTGGGCACCTTCTGCTAATGTCGTGTTTGGTGAGCATTGATTCCGAGCATGCGTGTTTGTACTTTGGACTTTTGTATGACAGACTTGTGTACACACGATAGGAAAATCCGACAACAGACCATTATCTGCGGAAAATTTATAATCCTGCCATCCAACATTTGTCGGCAGAAAGTCTGACAACAATTGTCTGATGGAGCGTACAAAATGGTCAGATTTTCGGCCAACAGTCTGTCATCACAAAATTCCCATTGGAAAATCTGATCGTGTGTACGAGGCTTTAGTACGCTCCTTCAGACAATTGTTGTCCAACTTTCCACCAACAAATGTTGGATGGCAGGCTAGTAAATTTTCGGCCGACAACGATCTGTTGTGAGATTTTCGTATCAGTCGTATCAGTCGTCAGTTTCTAAATGGCCGTTTGTCAACCAGCCATGTTGTGGATTCGGAGGAGATAATGTGTTTTTTATTATTGGCCTTGGAGTTATTGCTTTGACCCAAGTCCAGTCCAGGAACAGGAGGAGGAGGATTTCTTGGACCAAAAATTTGTTGCTTTATTAATCGTGATCAATTATGTCATATGCCTTTGCTGCGGGAGCTCCTGGAGAATAATCCGGATGATTTTCGGAATTATCTCCGGATGACGGACCCCTGCCTTCACCAACTCTTGGCATTGTTGACCCCCTATATTAAGAAGCAGGACACATGCATGAGGCTTTTCTTTTATTTTTTAGGTTGAATAATAATGATTTGATTTGTTATATTTTCTATATTTTTGGATGCATAGAATGCACTTTTTGGTTAAGTTCTATTGGCAGATAGCATGTCTAATTGTATTTGTTTTCTTTTTTTAATGCACAATAAAAAAATTGTGTAGAATAATACTTGGCTATGTTTTGATACTGATGGAGTTCTGCCAAATGTATTTTCAAAGGCTTTTTTTTTTCTAGTGACATCAAGAATAATATTATTATGCTTGTTATTTTTTCTTTTTGTGCAAGTTACCACAACACCATTATCCTGTAGATTTTAAGATTAAAGATACAACTATGTTGGTATCCCTTGTTAATTTTACATTGTATTTTTTTTAGATGTAACTGCCGACTCCCAAACTGTCATTTGAAGTAAAACACATAGCCAAGTATTATTCTACACAATTTTTTCTATTGTGCATTAAAAAAAGCTAAATAATTAAATTAGAGATGCTATCGGCCATCCAAATATAAAGAACTTAAACAAAAAGTGCATTCTATGCATACAAAAAAATATATAAAATATATAAAATAAAATGATAAAAAAAAAGGAAATTGGTAATTGGTGAAGGGCTGAAAATCCCCAGTCCAGCGGCCTTGTTGGGGGTCTTGTGGCTAGTATTGCCACTGTCCGCCCTGCTGCTGTGGTGGGTGGGGTGGCTGTGGAGGTGGTAGATGTGGGGCCACAAAATCACACAGGTGTGTGTTTTCTTTAATTTGGCCCCTCACCCCCTTGCGGATAAGCTGCAGGATGAGTTCCTCACACCTGCTCATTTGCTCATCATCCATCTGCCTTAATTTATTGGCAATCAGCACGGCAAATCCCTCAGCCTCATCTGGGACTGTCCTGAGGGCAGTAGTGGCCTGGCTGAGGAAGGCAGCTGTGGCCTTGTCAAGATTCTTGCTCTTCCTGGCTCTTTTAGCAGGAGGGGGTAGTGGAGCTCCTCCTGACTGACACTTTCCTGTGTATGAAAATGGGACATAATTAGAATATTTTTTAGGGTTTGGTCATCAGTCACACACAATTTTGATCTCCTCACTGTTGCAAATTGAATGTGGACAAATAGAAAAGACTATCATTCTGACCCCAGCATTTTTTATTCTTGTACAAATCGTTTTTGGTCACTACTGTCTATTGATATGGAAACCACTTTGTTAAGGCATAAATATTTTAACAATAACGTCTAGTTATCATCATTGTATTTTTGGATACAAATATGTTCAACAATGCTATACCTGGGTCAAGCTGTGCTCCTACACATCTTCATCCTGTGCAGCAGGAACTGGGTGGACCTCTGGAGCTGTGGGCTCAGCAGATGTCGAAGGGAGTGTAGACAGTGATGGCCTGGGTTCTGTCTGGTCGGTTAAAAACCACAGGCTGTGGTAATACCACAGCCTGGGGACATATATGTCATCTGCTGATGCTCCAGATCTCCATCACCTTGTTGGGCTCCCTTTCAAGAGTACTCCTCAGGTTTGATATTTTTGTCTTGACAGTTGATGTCTGCCCTGGGGTACACTGGCTTCACTAACTCAAGCAGTTTCTTGAGGGCCTGGTCATTGTCTCGCACAATGGCCACTTCTTTCACTCTCCTCTTCACTATCCCTTCCCCCACTTTATTTTATTTATTCCTTTGTGTGTCACTTTTTGTATTTGTATGTTTGTACACGATTTAGCACGTGTGATTAGTAGGGTCACAGGTCCCAGGGCTTGTCCTGAAAGTCGGGGAGGGGGTGGACATGGCCTTTTGGCTTAGTTCGCCCTCTCTCAGTAGGGTTGGGGTCTCCCTTCGGGGGAGCCTCACCTAGTATTTGGGTGGGTCTGTTTCGGCAGACCTTCCAGAGAACGGGGTCTGACTGGTTTCGGCCAGGAAGACCAAGTTTTACGTGTCCTTGTCCCTGTCTGGAGCCTAACGCCCCGGGGGATTCAGGACTAGGTCCTCTGATTTTAGAGGTCTTGTGTACCCGTTGCACTTTTTTGTCGCACCTCTTTATGTTGTGCACATTTTTTATGCACCGGGTGAGTTTTTGAGTGTGTTTTGCACGCCATCGGCTTTCAAGAAAAAAAAACTCAAGCAGTTTCTCCAAAGCTGCCTTCCTCAAGATTTTAATGGAGTAGTCTCAACTCTTGACCTTCCAGAGACAGGGCAGCTCCCAGTACAGGTCAATGAATTGGGGCAATTGGGGAAATGTATCCGTCATGATAAATGATATGATGTTTGCAAGACAAAACACAAGACAAAACATAATGTCTGGCTTAACTCATAAGCTGCTCCCAATCTAGGCCTCAATCTAAGCAGTATACGCCACTAACCACCTATGCCGAAATTTTAAATTGTCCCTTCATTTTCTGGCTTCTTTTGTGTGTTGGTGATGGCGATCGTTCGTCCTCCACTCCAAGATCTCTAGGTGCACCACCAGGTCGTGTTTTCTGTTTTTTCCTCAGTCTAAAAACGACTGTGTGAATTACTAACTTTGAAAATTACAACATCACCTGTGCCAAATTCAACAAGTATAGAAACCATGACCTGGGTTTGCATCTTGAGAAGGAGAGTTGGGAAACACTGCCCTAAGTAATGTGAATTGTAATCTTTCTGTGTTTTAAAGAATAGCAAAGCCAAAATTTGAAGATGCACACAAATTGTGCCTTAACATTTTTATTTCCCCCATGATCCTATGCCTAAAATGTGTGTATTTCCATACATATAGTTTGCCAATAGCCACAAAACACACAGTGTGTCAACATGTGCTATCTATCATCACTGGGTATTAATGGACGCGTTTTGGGGGCGCAACCCCTTCCTCATAACTATAGAAGCTCAGAGGAAGGGGTTGCCCCCCCCCCCCAAAACACGTCCATTGATACCCTGTGATGGGAGCTAGCACATGTTGACACATTGTGTGTTTTGTGGGTTTAGGAAAAAATTTGTTTGTAACTACACACATTTGTGGCATGGGAACTTGCCTGTTTAGCCCCAAAAAATGGGAAATAATGCAAAACATACATGTTATACACCAAGATGTTGGTTTGTTTTAAAACTTTAAAACGCACATGTGAATGTGCTTGGAGTAAAACATTTTTACTAAGCAATGTGTGGCTTATTATTTCAAAGCTCATTATCAGTGTATTTGTTAAGTTGTTCTAATTACAGTGACAATGTGCTCTAAAATGTGGCCAACTCCTGTAATTTAAATGTAAAAAAATTAAAAGAGTTGAAAAGCCATAATGTTTTTGAACTTTGAACATGCATTAGATCCATTAAGAACAAAAACATTGTGTGTGTAGCAGACCCACAGCACACCATAATAGTTAGCTGAAGAAGATATTGTCACCTCATGTAGCAAATAAGGTACATTTGCACTATTGGAGCAAGTGGCCAAAATAACTCCCATTTGTGAACATATTAGACAGATAAGAAACACAGACAACAGTAGTTCAAATTAAATACGAGTTTATGATCTCGAAATTATATTAGGCATAATCAGCACAATTTGCTGCCAAGCCACTGCTCCTCTACCCACAAAATAATCAAGGTATTTCTGCCGTACATCTCTGGCAATTTGTGAGGCCAATTCAGCATGGGCATTTTGAAGAGCCGTCAGCATGCCCACAAACGGCCGAGCTGCAGCCTCTTAAGCTGGGCCTGGTAGCTAGTCGCATTCCTCCTTAAAAAAATTATGTAACATCCAACAGCACAAGACCACATGGTTGATCTTGTAGAGTACCAGGTTGATTGGAGTCAAAAACAGCCTGAAACGACTCAATAGGATGTCAAAGGCATTTTCAACCACCCTTCTGGCACAAGAGAGCCTGTAATTGAAGATTCTCTGTTCTGGGGTGAGGTTCCTCATAGGAAACGGCTTCCTCAGATGTTCCCCCAGAGCAAAGGCCTCATCTGCAACAAAATACAAACAAAATCAAGGCCCTCATCATTCTCCTCAGCAGGTGGCAAGTTTAAGGTGCCATTCTAGAGCTGCTTGTAGAACTCTGTCTGCATAATCACTCCTCCATCAGAATTACGGCCATTCTTCCCAACATCCAGATACAAAAACTCATAGTTGGTAATTAAATTTAAATAATATGAGCCAGACTTGGGTATGGGACAATCCTGACATGCTTGCCATCAATAGCACCACCACAGTTGGGAAAAATACCAATGATGGTAGAACTGGGCTGCAACGTCCTGCCATTGCTGTGGGTTGGAAGGAAACTGTGGATTAAAAAAAGAAAAACAATTATTACTTCTGCACATAACATTGCAAGCAGATTTGGCACAAACATACTTAGCCAACATAAGGAGAACATTTAAATGGGTATTTAAAGACAAAAGGGTAAGGTCAATGTATCTCCCCCTCTGGTGGCCCATTAGCAAAATTTTAGGGTGGGGGGGGGGGGAAATAGGTAGATTTTTTGGACAGGTAACCCTCTCTAATCCCAGAAGAGCTGTTTGCACAAATAATCAGGGATACTTTAGCCAGCCCCTCCTTATTTACATTAATGGCAGCCCAGTGGACAGGTAAGAAGTGTCATAATCTAAAAATATAGATCCACACTGTCCAAATTGCAGCACATTTTGACATTCTGAAAATACCTATCAATATAATAGGAGACAAAAACTATGTTACAATTTGTAGGTAATCAGGCAGGCCCTTGCACTACATGGTTGGGTGAATTTAGACAGAAATTTAAACACAAAAGAGGGATAGTGTGTATGGGTTTGGCAAAGTCAGCAGATAGAGTATTTGTATCTGTTGACTTTGCATATTGGGGGGGGTAGGGTCCCCCCCCCAGGCTCCAAGGACCCCCCCAAAGACAATCTCCTAGGTTCCAAAGATCCCGTCCAGGCTCCAAAGCCCCCCTCCCCAAAGACAACCAACCAGTCTCGATGGCAAGCCTCATGCATGTGTCCTGCTTCTTAATATAGGGGGTCACCAATGCCAAAAGTTGGTGAAAGCTAGGGGTCCGTCATCCGGAGATAATTCTGAAAATCATCCGGATTATTCTCCTAAAGCTCCTGCAGCAAAGGAATATGACATAATTGGTCATGATTAAGCAACCAATTTTTGGTCCAAGAACTCCTCCTCCTCCTGTTCCTGGACTGTACTTGGGTCAAAGCAATAACTCCAAGCCCAATAATAGCACGTTCTCTCCTCCGATTGGCTGGTTGATGAATGGCCATTCAGAAAGAAACTGAAAAGCACGAATCAACACTCACCAAACTTCTACTAACACAAAATTAGCAGAAGGAGCCCAAAGGGTGGCACCTGACAATTGAACTTCATCTTTATCGGCTCGTAGTACGTCTAGTATGTCACTACATTCGTGTTTGTTGGCCGACAATTGTGTACCGTTTGTATGCAAAACAAGATCACGGCAAACACCCTTCAGACAAAAGTCTGACGATTTGTCCGGCAAAATTCCAATCGTGTGTACGAGGCTTAAGGCCCATACACACTATTAGATTTTCTTCAGACTTTTGTCTTCAGATTTACCAAAACCATATAATATTGAGGTCAAACCTTAATCCTGGTACACACAAACGGATTGTTGGCCAACAGAGCGCGTGCTAGGAACTTGTCTTGCATACTAACGGCACACAATTGTCAGCCAACAAACACGAACGTAGTGACGTAATATGTGGAATTTCAGCTCTTGAGCGCCACCCTTTGGGCACCTTCTGGTAATGTCGTGTTTGGTGAGCATTGATTCCGAGCATGCGTGTTTGTACTTTGGACTTTTGTGTGAGGGACTTGTGTGCACACGATAGGAAAATCTGACAGCAGACCGTTGTCCGCCGAAAATTTTACTAGCCTGCCATCCAACATTTGTTGGCAGAAAGTTGGACAACAATTGTCTGATGGAGCGTACTAACGGTTTCCTGCCGAAAATCAGATCGTGTGTATGAGGCTTTAAGGAGTTGATCTTCCAAAACTGGTGAGTGCAAAATCTGGTGCAGCTGACAAGTTTTCCTGACACCAAGAGATAAAAAGGTGACTGGGGAGGGAGCTCCAGCATACCGCCTGTAATTGACATCCTCAGCTCTGTTCCTGTGTGCTGTGTGAAGGGGGGGGGGTGTCCCCTTCCCTCCAATCAGCTCTCAGAGCTCTCCTCACTGAGCTCTGCAGTATGTAACTACTAACTTCAGCTCTTCGTCCCCTGCTTTATGAAAGCTCAGACAAGCTTTGAACTTTGAATGGACTTTGAATGGATGTAGAGAAGAGAATACAGCAGATAAACAGGTACAACTTATGTAGGAGGATTTGTTTCATCTCTGTGTATCACCTGAGGCCAGTCCCTTCACTGGGTATATGTAAGGGTTTACAACCACTTTAAGCTGCAAATGGCCAAAAATAATTGGACATACTCCATCTTTACATTATAATGTTTGACGATTGCGCAGGTTCTCTTTAAAAGAAACAGACTTATAAAGTGTAGCCAATAAGAATGTGAGCACAAGCTCACCCTGAATGGTGAAGATAAGAATGTTTGAATGAAGAAAAGGCAATCAGTAAATAATAGATTACTTATGCAAATTCCTTCAGGCTGGTTTCAAAATAACTGTGTATTCCGCATTCACAGGAAATATTAATCCATACAATGAGGGATGAATAAATTGTCTTATGATATGAAATGGAACGTGTAATGAAAAAATAAACTGCCTGTGCATAATGATATGTTGTAAACAACACAGAGAAATGGATAGAGTAATGTGAAACGCGTCGGCCTGGAAATCATGTTTATGGAGTGGGCAGTCACAGAGCAACATATAAGACATTTAGGAGCAATTGGAATGTGTGCAGGTCAGGATTCATTTGTATCATTCCGCTCACAACTAATATTTAATTTACAAGTGGATGCTGGGGTTGGATGACTTTCTGACTTTATTTCTTGGGGAGTTGGGAGTACTAAGCATAACACGCCTAGATAATCTCACCTGGAATGGGGAATAGTCCTGGAAATTTTGTTTTGAAATGTTGCCAACTATGATGCTTAATGAGTCTTCAAAGCATCCTTAAAAGTTGACTAATAAAAAAAAGTATCATCTAAAGATGATATTACCCTCAATTACTAACCCAGCACTGCTTCCTCCTCCATTACCTGACAAAACACACACTGCCTTCTTACATACAACTTACTGATCCAGCACTGCTTCCTTCTCTACATATGAAGACACACACCGCCAAATTTATACTTCTCTTACATCAGGGTCCCCATCAAAGTACCCCTTACCCCCATCAGAGTGCCCCTTACCCCCATCAGAGTGCCCACAGAGTACCCATTACATCAGAGTGCCAATACTTACATCTTACATCAGATGTCCCCATCAGAGTGCCTCCTTAGATCAGGGTACCCATCAGAATGCCCCCTTACATACAATATCTCTATCAGGGTCCCCTTACCTCAGATTTCCCCATCAAATTCCCCCTTTACACATATGTCCCCATCAGAGTGTCCCCTTACATCAGATGTTCCCGTCAGAGTGCCCCCTACATCAGGGTCCCTATCAAAATGCCCCCTTACACATTGTCCCCATCAGAGTGCCCCCTTACATCAGATGTCTCCAACAGAGTGCCCCCTGATATCATATGTCCCTATTAAAATGCCCTTTTATATCAGGGTCCCTATAAGCGTGCCCCTTACATCAGAGTGCCCCCTGACATGGGATGTCCCCATCAGAATGCCCCCTTACATCAGGGTCTCCATCAGAGTACCCTCTTTCATCAGATATCCCCATCAGAGTGCCCCCTTACATCAAGGTCCCCATAAGAGTAACCTCTAACCTCAGATGTCCCCATCAGAGCACCCCCTTATATCAGTGTCCCTATCAGACTCCTACCTTACTTCAATTGTTCCCATCACACTGCCCCCTTACATCAGATGTCCCCATCAGAGTGCCCCCATTATCCCCCATCTGAGTGCCCCTTACATCAGGTGTCCCCATCAGAATGCCCCCTTATATCAGTGTCACCTTTAGAGTGCCCCCTTACATCAGTGTCCCCATCAGAGAGCCCCTTAAATTTAGATAGTTTCATATATTTTTCATAATTTATATATATTTTTTGATATGAATAGACTTGTATGATATAATTTTTTATATATATTCTTATATTTGTTTATGAGCCTTTTATTAATAATACGAGTCTCTTCCCTCCGGCTGTCTTACTACTCCTTGGGTTTAGCTGGTATTCACGGGGCAGTTAAGGGCAGTCTTTTATGGTGGTGGTGATCACTGATAGTTCAGCTTTCTGTAGAAATTCGGTTTTAATTGATCATATGATTCATGAGATTCTTTCCTTGTACTCCGCTTGTTAGCGGCGTCCTAGTTTCCATGGTTCTGTCAGAAACCATGAAATCAGACCGAGACAGAAGTACAGTTAAATCACACTTGTTTAATAATAAAAGTAAATAGAATAAACGTAGTCAAAACATAGCCAAAGTTCAGGAACCGGAACGGATAGTCAGACAAGCCAATCGTCAGGGATCCGGAGATGAGCGTAGTAAAACAGCAAGCAGGATCTGGAGCCAAAAGGCATGTCAGCTAGACATGTGCACAACAGAAAAATTTGTTTATTTTCGTTTCGTTTCTTTCGTTTCCATTGATTCGTAACGATTCGTAAATTCGTAAGTCGTCGGTGTTCGTATTCGTAACGATTCGTAAATTCGTAAAAGTTTTTTTTTTCGTTGATTTGTTTTTCCATTAGTTTAATTTTCGTTTATTCGAAATTCGGACGCATTCGTATTTATTCGTACTTTCATAACATTCGTAACATTCGTAACATTCGTAGATTCGTAATCGGAGCATAATTCATAATTTTATGTAATGTGTATGCTATTATTACATTTTAAGAGACACGGAAAATTACGAATCGAAAATAAAAAGTTACGAATGTACGAATTTTTTCGTTCAATCCATTCGAAGCACGTTAAGCAGCGCCATAGTAAGAGACACGGAAAATTACGAATCGCAAAAAAAAAAAAAAAAAGTTACGAATGTACGAATTTTTTCGTTCAATCTATTCGAAGCACGTTAAGCAGCGCCATTGTAAGAGACACGGAAAATGACGAATCAAAAAAAAAAGTTACGAATGTACGAATTTTTTCGTTCAATCCATTCGAAGCACGTTAAGCAGCGCCATTGTAAGGAACACGGAAAATTACCAATTCAACAACAACAAAAAAAGTTACGAATGTACGAATTTTTTTCGTTCATTTTGATTTTCGTTGTTCCTGTTTTCGTTTTTCGGATTTTCTTCTTTCGTAGATTCGTTATTTCTAGTTAGTTTTTTTCGGATTTTCATTGTTTTTCAGATTCGTTCGATTCGAACGATTCGTTATTCATTAAAATTTTTAGCGAATCGTTCGGTCATTCGTACGATAACGAATGAACGAATATAACGAAAAAAAAAAGAAAAACGAAAAAAAAACGAAATGAATTGCACATGTCTAATGTCAGCCAAGGAAGTCTTTTAACAGGAATGCAGGAGAGCGTCTCTGTGATGTTGACCAAGGAGAAGGCAGAGATCCTCTGGGCTGGACGGCTTAAAGTGGATGTAAACCCACATTTTATTTTTATTTTTTTGATGTCATAATATAGAGAATAAGATTTCGTTTTGTTTGAGCCCAGTCTTGCCACACAGATTTACTCAAGGCCTGAGCAATCCTCTTTTATTGTTCAGTTAGAGAAATCTTGACAAAGTCTTGAAAACGTTGTCAAAAACGCCCCCTTGCTGTGAGTGACAGGTGATTTACATATCTCATGCACTAGCCTGAGACAGGCACATCCTGTATAAAAAGTTCACAATTGACACCCCCCTCCCCTCCAGCTCTCCCAGCTTTACTGTGTTTTGACTGGATGTTTCTCATCATGGGATGCAGTGAACAGTCAGCAGACTATAGACAGACAAGTGATTTAGGGGACATGTATGTAGTCAGAGCTGGGCAGAGTAGAACATCCAGTGATCTGATGATAACCTGTCTCAGGCTAGTGCATGAGATATGTAAATCACCTGTCACTCACAGCAAGGGGGCGTTTTTGACAACGTTTTCAAGACTTTGTCAAGATTTCTCTAACTGAACAATAAAAGAGGATTGCTCAGGGCTGGAGTAAATCTGTGTGGCAAGACTGGGCTCAAATGAAAGGAAATCTTATTCTCTACATTATGACATCATGGGTTTACATCCACTTTAAGTAGGCAGGACTGACGAGCAGGATATCATCAACAGCTGAGTAACTGTGGAGAGATAGGAGCTGGCAATTAGCCGACAGCTCAGAGAAGGAAGGGCTGAGCCCAGCCCTGACAGGTACCTTGTGTCTATAAGAATGTCGGGTGACCGCGTGGCTCTGCAACTGCTGACGAAGTCCTGGTTTGGACGCAACGCGTACGGGAGGAGGAGCTACAATCATGACGTCACTCGCGGCTATCTTTGGATCGCTCATCTGTGCGGTTTTTGTTTAGCATACAGCCAAGCACTGGGTTTTAAAAGTGCCAACTATTGCTGGAGTTATGGGCCCAGAATCCAACCTACCTCCTATATTTGTAGCCCAGCCATTACATGTGGATTTACCCTGATGAAAGCGGGGACTCTGAAGAGGACTCTGATATAAGGGGGACTAATATGAGGACTGTGAAGGGGACTTTGATATAAGGGGACTCATATGGGGACTCTGATGTAAGGAGGACTCTGTGAAGGACCCTGATGTAAAGGGGACTCATATGGGAATCTGTAAAAGGGGAACTCTATTGTAATGGGGCTGTGATGTATGGAGGGGGCCCTGATGTAAGTGGGGCTCTGAAGAAGACTTTGATATAAGGGGGGCTCATATGGGGATTGTGATGTAAAGAGGACTGTGATCATGTGGGGGGGGGGGGGGGGGCTCAGGTTTATTTGGAATTTCTTTGCTTTGTTGTATTGAAGTTCTTTCTTATTGTTCTGAATCACATCATGCTGATTGCAAATACAGCTTTAAGTAAAACATATTTATTCATAAAAATGTAATACATTTATTTATAAAACATTTTTTTGTTTGTTTGTTTGTTTTTTGCCCTGCAATTATTCAATATACAATGTGGCCCTCATACTGAGCAGTGGGCAGACTCCTGATCTGGGTCAGAGCTGGTAATCCTTTTGTATATCGTTTTCCTTTTTTTTGGGTTCTGCATTCTGCTGCGATCAGTGTACTCTGTGCTGTACACCCCCCCCCCCCCCCCACCCGTCTTCTCTGCTTTATTTCTGAACTATGATTGTTTTTGTGCGTCTATCTTTCAGTCTGGGTGAGTTTGTGGCGTTTCCATAGAACAAGCGACAGTAAGCGAAGAACATTCTCTACCTGCCAGTCTGATTATCCGCCACTTAAATCAAAGACAGGATGAATCTGATTAGGCTGAATCGCTTAGCGCTGCTTCCCAGAATTCCCTCTGCCCGGCGCTGCCGCCCCCACTCCTTCTGCAGAGTCTCCTGTTGTGTTACACCTGTTCATGGATTACACGAGTCTGGGAGGAACTTCCAACAGATGTATGAAAACTCCACTAAATCTATTTATTTAGAATCTGTGTACTCTTTATCCTATCTATCTATATAATTCTATCTATTTCTATCCATCTATCTATCTATCTAATTCTATCTAATTCTATGTATTTCTATCCATCTATCTATCTATCTATCTATCTTATTCTATCTATTTATATCCATCTATTTATCTATCTTATTCTATCTATCTAATTCTATCTGATTCTATCTATCTATCTTATTCAATCTATTTATCTAATTCTATCTTACGCTATCTAATTCTATCATATTCTATCTAATTTTATCTATCAAATTATATCTGATTCTATCTATCTAATTCTGTCTAATTCAATCTATCTATCTTATTCTATCTAGCTATCTATCTAATTCTATTTATTGCTATCTTATTCTATCTAAGTTCTATCTATCTAATTCTATCTATCTAATTCTATCTATCCATCTTATTCAATCTATTTATCTAATTCTATCTTACGCTATCAAATTCTATCTATCAAATTCTATCTATCAAATTCTATCTGATTCTATCTATCTAAGTATATCTAATTCTATCTGATTCAATCTATCTATCTTTTTCTATCTATCTATCTAATTCTATTTATTGCTATATTATTCTATCTAATTCTATCATATTCTATCTAGCTATCAAATTCTATCTGATTCTATCTATCTAATTCTATCTGATTCAATCTATCTATCTATCTTATTCTATCTACTAATTCTATTTATTGCTATCTTATTCTATCTATCTAATTATATCTTATTCTATCTATCTAATTCTATCTTATTCAATCTATCTATCTATCTTATTCTATCTATCTATCTAATTCTATTTATTGCTATCTTATTCTATCTATCTAATTCTATCTGATTCTATCTATCCATCTTATTCAATCTATTTACCTAATTCTATCTATCTAATTCTATCTATCAAATTATATCTGATTCTATCTATCTAAGTCTATCTAATTCTATCTGATTCAATCTATCTATCTATCTTATTCTATCTATCTAATTCTATTTATTGCTATCTTGTTCTATCTATCTAATTCTATCTGATTCTATCTATCTAATTCTATCTGATTCTATCTATCTATCTTATTCTATTTATTGCTATCTTATTCTATCTATCTATTTCTATCTGATTCTATCTATCCATCTTATTCAATCTATTTATCTAATTCTATCTTACGCTATCTAATTCTATCTATCTAATTCTATCTATCAAATTATATCTGATTCCATCTATCTAAAGCCTCATACACACGATCGGACCATGGACCAACTTTCCCGTGGATTTTTGTCCAAAGGGCGTTGGCCCCAAGTTGGTATTGCATACACACGGCAGGACTTTTTTAGCCAACTTTCACCAAATCACTTGGTTTTTCTGCTCTTTACTGCCACCTTTGGTCAACTTCTGTATTGTTGTCTGATCTTTTGCATTGGTTCTGCATTGGTTTGTACAAAAGTCCGTTGGTTTTGTGAACACACGGTCGGACTTTGGTCCATCGGACTTTTGTTGGCAGAAAGTTGGTCCGTTCGCACAGCCAACAAAAGTCCGATGAAACCTGGAAAAAGTTGGTCTGATGGAGCGTACACACGGTCGGATGTTGGTCCAAAACAGCTAATTTGCATGTTGGTTGTCAAAAAGTCCGATCGTGTGTATGGGCCTTAAGTCTATCTAATTCTATCTGATTCAATCTATCTATCTATCTTATTCTATCTATCTATCTAATTCTATTTATTGCTATCTTATTCTATCTATCTAATTCTATCTTATTCTATCTATCTAATTCTATCTATCCATCTTATTCAATCTATTTATCTAATTCTATCTATAAAATTATATCTGATTCTATGTATCTGATTTTATCTGATTCTATCTATCTACCGTATATACTCGATTATAAGCCTTCTTTTGTAAGCTCTAACGAGCAGGGCCCTCTGATCCCTCCTGTATTGATTTGTATTGTAAGTGTACTGTCTGCCCTCATGTTGTAAAGCGCTGCACAAACTGTTGGCGCTATATAAATCCTGTATAATAATAATAAGCCGAGTTTTTCAGCACATTTTTTTGTGCTGAAAATGCCCCCTTCGGCTTATACTGGAGTCAGGCACTTTTCTGCAGCAGAGAATGACATTTTCCGATCGGACTTTGTATCTCGGGGCCACTTGGTGCTAGGAACCCCAAATTTGGTGTGCAAACCCAGTGGAACTACAGCATATCCAAAGATGGGGTTTCTAGCACCAAGTGGCCCGAGATACAGGGCCCCAAAATCAGTTCGGAAAATGTCATTCTCAAAGTGCTTGACATTTTCCGAACCGACTTTGGGGCCCCGTATCAAGGGGCCACTTGGTGCTAGGAACCCCATCTTTGGATATGTTGGACAACTTTGGAATGGCGCCAAACTTTGGTACTTAAAAATCCCCATAGGCGACGCTTTAAATATTTTTACTGGTTACATATTTTGATTTACAGAGGAGGTCTAGGGCTAGAATTATTGTTCTCGCTCTAACGTTCGTGGCGATACCTCACATGTGTGGTTTGAACACCGTTTTTATATGTGGGCGGGACTTACGTATGATCACTTTTATTCCTATTACAAGGAATGTAAATATCCTTTGTAATAGGAATATGGCATGAAAGGTAATTTTTACAGTGAGATATGGGGTCAATAAGACCAATAAGACCCCATATCTCACCTCTAGGCTGGGAAGCCTAAAATTAAAAAAATTAACTAAACCGATCACGGCTTCCCAGCCGAGGCGGCGCCATTTTTTTGAATGCAGAGGCCGGGCGTGACGTCATAACATCGCGCCTGGCCTCCGAACGATTAAAGAGACTCTCTATGATCACCATCCGGATCCTGTCTCTGACTCACCGACTCACCAATGGAAGCAGTGAGTCGGTAGAAGAACCAGAGGGCATCCGGCGATCAATCGGTGGAACAGCCGCTATGATCATTCTTATGGTGTAGGGAATCACTGGCTGAAAAAGCCAATATCTGAATGATGTCTGTAGCTGCACCCATCATTCAGATATACCACCACAAAGTCAAGGATGTCCCTGGACGCCCTCCCAGCGCAAAGTGGTTACTCTGATACCCCTAACTAAAATCTAGTGGAACCAATTGCCATCAGAAGTCACCTAATTAGTAAATAGGAGTCCACCTGTATGTAATTTAATCTCAGTATAAATACAGCTGTTCTGTGAAGCCCTCAGAGGTTTGTTAGAGAACCTTAGTGAACAAACAGCATCATGAAGGCCAAGGAACAAACCAGACAGGTCAGAGATAAAGTCATTGAGAAGTATAAAGCAGGGTTAGGTTATAAAAAAATATCCCAAGCTTTGACAATCTCATGGAGCTCTGTTCAATCCATCATCCGAAAATGGATAGCGTATGGCACAACTGCAAACCTACCAAGACATGGCCGTCCACCTAAACTGACCGGCCGGGCAAGGAGAGCATTCATCAGAGGAGCAGCCAAGAGGCCGATGGTAACTCTGGAGGAGCTGCAGAGATCCACAGATCAGGTGGGAGAATCTGTCCACAGGACAACTATTAGTCATGCCTTTATGGAAGAGTGGCAAGAAGAAAGACATTGCTGAAAGAAAGTCATAAGAAGTCCTGTTTGCAGTTTGCGAGAAGCCATGTGGGGGACACAGCAAACATGTGGAAGAAGGTGCTCTGGTCAGATGAGAACGAAATTGAACTTTTTGGCCTGGTTGGGAATGTTGTGATGGCGGGTTGGTAGGGGACTTTCCGATGGTGGGCTGGTTGGGAATGTTGTGATGGCGGGTTGGTAGGGGACTTTCCGATGGTGGGCTGGTTGGGAATGTTGTGATGGCGGGCTGGTAGGGAACTTTCCGATGGTGGGCTGGTAGGGAACTTTCTGATGGAGGGCTGGTTGGGAATGTTGTGATGGCGGGCTGGTAGGGAACTTTCCGATGGTGGGCTGGTAGGGAACTTTCCAATGGCAGGCTGGTAGGGAACTTTCCGATGGTGGGCTGGTAGGGAACCTTCCGATGGTGGGCTGGTAGGGAACTTTCCGATGGCGGGCTGGTTGGGAATGTTGTGATGGTGGGCTGGTAGGGAACTTTCCGATGGTGGGCTGGTTGGGAATGTTGTGATGGTGGGCTAGTAGGGAACTTTCCGATGGTGGGCTGGTTGGGAATGTTGTGATGGCGGGCTGGTAGGGAACTTTCCGATGGTGGGCTGGTTGGGAACTTTCCGATGGTGGGCTGGTAGGGAACTTTCCGATGGCGGGCTGGTTGGGAATGTTGTGATGGTGGGCTGGTAAGGAACTTTCCGATGGTGGGCTGGTTGGGAATGTTGTGATGGTGGGCTGGTAGGGAACTTTCCGATGGCGGGCTGGTTGGGAATGTTGTGATGGCGGGCTGGTAGGGAACTTTCCGATGGTGGGCTGGTAGGGAACTTTACGATGGCGGGCTGGTTGGGAATGTTGTGATGGCGGGCTGGTAGGGAACTTTCCGATGGTGGGCTGGTAGGGAACTTTACGATGGCGGGCTGGTTGGGAATGTTGTGATGGTGGGCTGGTGGGGAACTTACGATGGGGTTGGGAATGTTGTGATGGCGGGCTGGTAGGGAACTTTCCGATGGCAGGCTGGTAGGGAACTTTCCGATGGCGGGCTGGTAGGGAACTTTCCGATGGCGGGCTGGTTGGGAATGTTGTGATGGTGGGCTGGTAAGGAACTTTCCGATGGCGGGCTGGTTGGGAATGTTGTGATGGTGGGCTGGTAGGGAACTTTCCGATGGCGGGCTGGTAGGGAACGTTCCGATGGTGGGCTGGTAGGGAACTTTACGATGGCGGGCTGGTTGGGAATGTTGTGATGGCGGGCTGGTGGGGAACTTTACGATGGCGGGCTGGTTGGGAATGTTGTGATGGCGGGCTGGTAGGGAACTTTCCGATGGCGGGCTGGTAGGGAACTTTCCGATGGCGGGCTGGTTGGGAATGCTGTGATGGCGGGCTGGTAGGGAACATTCCGATGGTGGGCTGGTAGGGAACTTTCCGATGGCGGGCTGGTAGGGAACTTTCCGATGGCGGGCTGGTAGGGAACTTTATGATGGCGGGCTGGTAGGGAACTTTACGATGGCGGGCTGGTAGGGAACTTTACGATGGCGGGCTGGTAGGGAACATTCCGATGGCGGGCTGGTAGGGAACTTTCCGATGGCTGGCTGGTTGGGAATGTTGTGATGGTGGGCTGGTAGGGAACTTTCCGATGGCAGGCTGGTAGGGAACTTTGCGATGGCGGGCTGGTAGGGGACTTTCCGATGGCGGGCTGGTAGGGAACTTTCCGATGGCGTGAATGTTGTGATGGTGGCCTGGTAGGGAAAGATGAAAATAGTTTGGATGGGAACCGGGTGAACACAGCTGCTCACAAGCCTCCTTATCATAATGCGAGGAAGTGAGACCGAGAGCTGTAACGTCAGCTGATTACAGATCTCCGACTCATACCGGCAACATTAACACAGCCAGCCAGATTGCCACTTCAAATTCGACAAAACAGGAAAAGCGGTTGGCAGGGAGGAGAGAGAAATTATGATTTATGGAGATTTTTTTCTATTTTTATGAAGCAAAATCTCTAAACTTCCAGCACAGAGCTGATTGTGAAATCACATTCTTGCCTGCGGGGATCTGTGCTGTAATAATAAATAGAAGAAGTCTGAGCACACTGTACAGTGTACAAGGGGAGTCTGTTTCTTGTGACGTTTAAAGCTGAACTCCGGGCAAAACAAATGTTGTCTGAATACAAGCAGTGAGTGTTTTTCTTCCTTAGAGCTCGGTGTCCTGTGGGTATTCCCTCCATTTATGCATAGCTCCCAACTGACCCTGATTTCGAGGGACTGTCCTGATTTGGAACAATGTCCCTCTGTCCTCATTCGTCCCTCATTCTGGTCTGATCTATATCACTTTAAGGTAGGGTTGTTCCGATACCACTTTTTTAAGACCGAGTACAAGTACCGATTTTTTTTTTTTTAAGTACTCGCCGATACCGATTACCGATACTTTTTGTTAATGTCATGTGACAGTGGCACTAATATGCAGCACTGATGACGCGTGGACCATGTCAGTAGTATATTTATTTTTTTTTACAATTTATTTATATTTATTTATTTTTGGCTTTTTTACCATGGATTATTTTGGCCCCCAGACGCCTCTATGATCTTTCGGAGTCCGGGCGCGATGTTATGACGTCACGCCCGGCCTCTGCATTTGAAAACAATGGCGCCGCCTCAGCTGGGAAGCCAAGATCGTTTTTTTTTTGTTTTTTTTCAGGCTTTCCAGCCTAGAGGTGAGATGTGGGGACTTATTGACTCCAGATCTCGCTGTAAAGAGGACCTGTCACCAGGGCTGCTGTTAGGAATCACTGGGCCCCATACAGCCTACCTGCCAAGGCCCCCCTCAAATATATCAAAACAACATTTTCATAAAAAATATACTAAAATCATTCTTAGCGGACACAAGGCAAACAGAGAAGCTGTGTGAATTGGCCCTTTTTTAAATAGTTTTTTACATTTTGAACAAAAACAATGTATCATTTTTTTTTTAAATGTTTAACTGTTTTAAAAAAAAAAATTTACAATTTTTTTTTTCCCAAGAATTTTATTGAGTTTTTACAAGGGATTAAAACAATACAGGGTTACAATTTGTTATTTTTTTAACTGGACAGGGAAGCCAGCAGCTGTGTCTGTGTCTCTTCCTTCAGCAGCTGAAAGTCGGCGGAAGGGAGAGAAACCAGTTTTTACAGGGCATCCTGTAATTGCCCCTCCATCCGACTGCACTGAATCCTTCTGCTGTTTGGGCCCCCCTGTGTGCCCAGGCCCCCTACAGGAGGACTGGTGGTCCCCCCATATCAGCAGCCCTGCCTGTCACGCACTAATCCTATTACAAAGGGTGTTTACATTCCTTGTAATAGGAAAAAAGGGGTAAAAAATAATAAAAAAGTAAAAAGAAAGTGGCAAAATAGAAAAATAAAATGAACAATTTAAAAAAAAAAAAGGAAAGCGCCCCTGTCCCCGTGTTCTCGCGCGCAGAAGCGAATGTATACGTAGGTCGTGCCACATATGTAAACGGCATTCAAACCACACATGTTAAGTATCGCGGCAAACGTTAGAGTGAGAGCAATAATTCTAGCACTAGACCTCCTCTGTAACTTCAAACAGGTCGCCTATGGGGATTTTTAAGTACCGAAGTTTGGCACCATTTGTGCGCAATTTACTCGGCATAACTTCATCTTTCACATTATTTAATTTGATTAACTTTACTGGTTTTTTTTTGTTTTTTTTTAATGCATGAAACCATTTTTTTTCAAAAAAAAAACACGTTTGAAAAATGACTGTGCAAATACCGTGTGAGATAAAAAGCAACAACCACCATTTTATTCTATAGGGTCTCTGCTAAAAAAACATATATAATGTTTGGGGGTTCTGAGTAATTTTCTAGCAAAACAAATTATGATTTTTACATGGAGGAGCGAAGTGTCAGAATTGGCCTGGGTAGCAAGTAGCAAGGGCCAGGAGGCGCCAGCGCCAAGGGGTTAAAATTTTAAATGTTTCTTAACATGTTGATGAGGGGGGAGGGAGGAACCAGGGAGGGCAAAATAGAAGCAGATTAAACTTCAGCTTTAATTTAGGCCACTAATGTGGAAGAATGTGATGCCAAGGCAGAATAATAATCTATTTAATCTAGTTTTACGTCCGGCCAATGAACTGTCAGCTGCTGGTCGGTGCAATTAGCCGTGGAGACAAGATCAATATTTCGGCTCCACTCATCCATTTCTGCCATATTTTAGGGACACAAACGTTCAAACATCTAATTTTTCAATCCAGAATCTCTTGGCGCACCAAAAGATTTATCTTGATTAAACAAATAACAGTGATTTATTTTTTTGTAGACTGAAGCCCCAAAAATAGTGAATAGAAACATTGCACTGATTTGAAGCACACCTCAAAAGTCTTTCTATGATAGGCTGCGATCTCTGAAGGAGAGAACAAGCACTCCAATAATACGAGTTAGAGCTGCACGATTAATCGTTAAAAAATCGTGATCTCGATTCAACCCCCCTCACGATCTTAATAAAGAATTTCCTCGATTCTATGTAAACAGTGCAGAGTAGTTGTGCAGAGCTGTCAAAAAAATAAATAAAAAGCCTGTAAATGTTTATCAACATTCCTCGGAGCTGGGAGATAAATAGAAACGTTGTAACATTTTGTTCTTTTAGATCACAGGTGTCAAACACAAGGCCCGTGGGCTGAATGCGGCCTGCCAGGCCTTGCTAAGTGGCCCTCCGGCCGACACCTGTTCATTTCTCACTGCCAAGTCTCCCAAGAGAAAACATCCTCCCCCTCAGTCCTGCAAGCAGCACCGGCTTGTGTCAGCGCATGCGCGTTCCTTCGTTCTCCAAGGAGACAAGAATAAACCTCTCCCGCTCGCTCTCCTCCTCAGTCCCTTCAGCGGCGCCTAGACATGTGCAATTCGTTTAGTTCTAAATTCATTTTTTAACGAATTTTGACAAATTACTTAATTACGTTAATTCCGAAATGTCCAAATTTCCGAAATTTCAAAATTTCAGAAATTACAAATTTCCGAGAATTTCCGAAATTTACGAATTTCAGATTTTCGGATTTACGAATTTCGAATTTTCGGATTTCAGAATTTCGATATTATCGGATTTTTAAATTTCCGATTTTCGGATTTCAGAATTTTTCAATTTCCGGATTTTCAAATTTTCCAAATTTTCGGATTTTCGGAATGTGGAAATTCAAAGATTCGAAAATCCGAAAATTCGAAAATCTGAAAAAAGAAAGAAAATCTGTTTAATTCGAAATAATAACTATTAAATTATAGGCACTAACAGCCAAATTTGAAAGGAAATTCCAATACCTATAATTTAATAGTCTTTTTTTCAGATTTCCGAATTTTCAGATTTTCTAATTTTTTGTGAATTCCCGAATTCCGAAAATCCGAAAAATCCGAAAATTCGGAATTCCGAAATTTCGACAATTCGGGATTCCTAAAATCCGACAATTCGGAATTCCGAAAATCCAAAATTCAGAAATCCGAAAATTGGAAATTCGGAAATTCAGAATTTCAGAAATTCGGAAATCCGAAAATTGGAAATTCGGAAATTCTGAAATCCGAAAATTGGAAATTCAGAAATTCAGAATTTTGGAAATTCTGAAATCCGAAAATTGGAAATCCGAAAAATAGAAATTTGGAAATTCCCAAAATTTGGAAATTCACGAATTTTCGAATTTCCGAATTTCCGAAAAAAGCAAAAAAATAATGAAACGAAAATGAAAATGAACACATTTTGAGCTGAGCCAGGCATAGCTGTCAGAAAACTCCACCACTGACAGCTATGCCGGGCCGGCCGGCTATATTTGTTTTCTTTTTCAATCAGCGGGCTGAATCCTGAGGGTGGACTTTTTCAGGGCTGTGGAGGAAGATGTGTGTAGAGGTGGTGGGATGGGAGGAATGTGATGGTTTCAGAGGTCAGAGCCAAAAGGAGGGGTGTAAATGAGATGTTGCACTCTGTGCTATAGTACGCTCCTGAAACCGGCACTCTGTACGCAGCGCACTCCTGAACCTTGCACTCTGTACGCAGCACGCTCCTGGACCCGGCACTCTGTACGCAGTACGCTCCTGAACCCGGCACTCTGTACGCAGCACGCTCCTGAACTCTTCACTCTGTACGCAGCGCGCTCCTGAACCCTGCACTCTGTACGCAGCGCGCTCCTGAACCCTGCACTCTGTACGCAGCACGCTCCTGAACCCTTCACTCTGTATGCAGCGCGCTCCTGAACCTGCCACTCTGTACGCAGCACGCTCCTGAACCCTTCACTCTGTACGCAGCGCGCTCCTGAACCTGCCACTCTGTACGCAGCACGCTCCTGAACCCTGCACTCTGTACGCAGCACGCTCCTGAACCCTGCACTCTGTACGCAGCACGCTCCTGAACCCTGCACTCTGTACGCAGCACGCTCCTGAACCCTGCACTCTGTACGCAGCACGCTCCTGAACCCTGCACTCTGTACACAGCGCGCTCCTGGACCCGGCACTCTGTACGCAGCACGCTCCTGAACCCTTCACTCTGTATGCAGCACGCTCCTGAACCCTTCACTCTGTATGCAGCGTGCTCCTGAACCCGGCACTCTGTACGCAGCACGCTCCTGAACCCTTCACTCTGTATGCAGCACGCTCCTGAACCCTTCAAATGTTGGCTAGCAGGTTCTCAAATTTTCGCGGACAAATGTTGGCTAGCATGTTCTCAAATTTTCCATGGACAAATGTGTGTTGTCGGATTTTCCGAGCGTGTGTGCACAAGTCCGTCGGACAAAAGTCCAAAGTACAAACACGCATGCTCGGAAGCAAGGACGAGCCAAGAAGCGGTCGGTCTTGTAAACTAGCGTAATGGAGAATTAACATTCGTGACGCGGCAAATTATAAAATCTCCAAATGCAGCGCACAATTCTCTTCTTCTTTAATGGGATAATAATGAAGCTGCTTTGCTGGTGATACTGATGGAGTTATTCCAAACAAATTTTCAAAGGATTTTTTTTCTAGTGATATCAAGAATAATATTATTTTGTTTTTTTTTTTTTTGGGCAAGTTACCACAACACCATTATCCCGTAGTTTTTAAGATCAAAGATACAACTATGTTGGTGTCTCTTGTCAATTTTACATTGTATTTTTTTGTGTAACTGCCGACTGCCAAACTGTCATTTGAAGTAAAACACACAGCCAAGTATTATTCTACACAATTTTTTTATTGTGCATTAAAAAAAGAAAACAAATAAAATTAGACATGATATCTGCCAATAGAACTTAAATGGTGTTGCCACCAAAAAAAAAAAATTGCTTAAAAATCTAAAAAAAAAAAAAAAAAAAAAAATTAATAATTGGAAATTTTTTTTTTTACTCACCTCTAAATGCCTGTTGCTAGGGGGTCCCTCGTAGTCTGCCACCTTCAGTGCCCGGGCAACTGACATCACTTCCCCTCGGCGGCGCACAGTCATCTGGGACCTGTCACGTGTCCCAGATGAGTGAGCGTCGAATCACGGCTCACAGCGCCGCTCGCGCATGCGCAGTGGGTGCCCGGCTGTGAAGCCACAGCCGGGGTGCCCACATTAAGAATGCCGGCGCCGCGAGCGGAGCGGGGAACGAGGGGGGGGGTCTCGTTCCCCCGCATCGCTGGACCCTGGACAGGTAAGTGTCCGATTATTAAAAGGCAGCAGCTGCAGTATTTGTAGCTGCTGACTTTTAATAATTTTTTTTCAGGTAGACTCCCTCTTTAACCAAAAAGTGCATTCTATGCATCCAAAAATATAGAAAATATACCAAATCAAATCATTATTCAACCAAAAAAATTATTTCAAAGCAATAACTCCAAGGCCAATAATAAATAACACGTTATCTCCTCCGATTCCGCAACATGTCTGGTTGACGAACGGCCGTTCAGAAACTGAAAAGCACGAAATGAAAAGCGCGAAATGAAAAGTGAAAAGAAAAGCGCGAATCAACACTCACCAAACTTCTACTAACACAAAATTAGCAGAAGGAGCCCAAAGGGTGGCGCTAAAACACATAGTACATCTTGTACGTCTCTACGTTCGTAATTGTTGGCCAAAAATTGTGTGGCCGTGTGTATGCAAGAAAAGTTTGAGCCAACGCCCTTTGGACAAAATTCCACCGTTTTTTTGGCCAACAATCCGATCGTGTGTACGAGGCCGAAAAAGGGTTAAAACCGCCCCAAAGATGCTGCTAGCAGTATAGGAGCGGTGAATACACCGCTCTTTCACCGCTCCAAAGATGCTGCTAGCAGGACTTTTTTTTACCGGTGGTCCAGTGTGTAAGCCCTCCGGTTTTCACACTGGAGCGAAAGGACGCACTTTTTTCAGGCGCTATACAGGCGCTATTTTTAGCACTGTAGCGCCTGAAAAACGCCTCAGTGTAAAGGGGCCTTAAATACTATTTACTCCCATGAACATGCACAGCAGGGCCCAATCAGTAGCTAATGTTCCCAATATACAAATCATTACAACCCATCAAAGGAATTTTTTTTGGGGGGGGGGGTGATTTGTGCTAGCAGGGATGATTGGGGGTACTTATGCTAGGAGTAATTTGGGTGAGGGGGGGGGGGGGTTTGTGCTAAGAGAGGGGATTGGGATGAAAACTTGTGCTGGGAGGGGGGATTCGGAGTGGGAGGAGAGGGTTTGGGAGGGGAAATTTGAATGGAAGATGATTTGTGCTAGGAGGGTTTTTTTTTTGGGGGGGGGGGGGATCTGTGCTGGGGGGATTTAGAGAGACAGGGGATTTGAGTTTGGAGGGGGGATGGGGGCATATTTGCACTGGAAGAAGGGGGAATAAATGTTAAGGGGGTAAGCATGCAGATTCGATTTTTTTTTCATTGTCTTTTTTTGTTGGGGGGGGGGGATTTTTGCTGAAACATAATGCTCATACATATTGGGGGGGGCACAGTTTGGTATGTTTGCCCCCCTGCGCTCTAGATGACCTTGTCCCGATACCGAGTACTCCCAATACTTTCCGGATACCGGATTTTTATCGGCGAGTACAAGTACCGATACTTTCGGTCAAGTAGTTGCCAATACCAAGTATTGATACTTTGCGGTGCGATTTGCGTCCATACAAAATGAATGGGCGCAAATTGCACTGCAAAGAATCGCAGGCAATTTGAACAGGAATGCAGTGCTATTCCGTATACCGGATTTTTATCGGCGAGTACAAGTACCGATACTTTCGGTCAAGTAGTTGCCAATACCAAGTATTGATACTTTGCGGTGCGATTTACGTCCATACAAAATGAATGGGCGCAAATTGCACTGCAAAGAATCGCATGCAATTTGAACAGGAATGCAGTGCAATTCCTGTCTGAATCGCATGCGGCTTCCCACACCACTCTTGTGTGAACCCAGGCTGAAATCAGTATGACAAGTCTGGTTCACACAGTAGCGGTGCGGGGAACCGTATGCGATTCGGACAGGAATTGCACAGCGTTCCTGTTCAAATTGCATGTGATTCTTTGCAGTGCGATTTGCGCCCATTCATTTTGTATGGATGCAAACTGCACCACAAAGTATCAATACTTGGTATCGGCGACTACTTGACCGAAAGTATCGGTACTTGTACTCGCCGATAAAAATCCGGTATCGGTGCAACCCTAGTTCTGACAACGTGAAACAAGGCTTTTCTTCAGAATAACCAAAACCAAGTGATAAAAGAGTCCAATCACTGTGATCATTTTGATTGCATTCACATGGAACAGCCAATGCTACGACCCCCCCCCCCCCTCCCCCTTATCAGGGCTACTAAAATAAACATAAACAAATGTAAATTCCATATTCAAATATTAGACATACACATACAGAATTATAAGACCAATGATAAAATACGTAACTTAAAGTGGTGTTTCCCCCAAAAAATAAAAAATAGCTTAAAATTGATAAAAATATAAAAAAAAAAATAATTGGAAAAAAAAATTGAACTCACCTCTAAATGCCTGTTGCTAGGGGGTCCCTCGTAGTCTGCCTCCTTCAGTGCCCGGGCACTGACATCCCTTCCCCTCGGCGCAGTCAGTCATCTGGGACATGTGACAGGTCCCAGATGACTGTGCAACGTATCACGGCGTGCAGCGCCGCTCACGCATGCGCAGTGGGTGCCTGGCTGTGGCTTCACAGTGCCCACAGTAAGATTGCCAGCGCTGCGAGCGGAGCGCGAAACAAGGGGGGGCTTTGTTCCCCCGCATCGCTGGACCCCGGGACAGGTAAGTGTCCGATTATTAAAAGTCAGCAGCTGCAGTATTTGTAGCTGCTGACTTTTTAAAAAAAAAAATTTAAGGGGCACCCCACTTTAAAAACATGATAATAATATACTAATAACAAAGCCAAAAAAGTATTTTGTACTAAATAAAATAATCACAATAATTGGCATGAGACCCATAAAATAAAAAGCGTGATCATATAAAAGTTGAAAAAGCTACAAAGCTTTAAACTAAATGTAACTAATCAATATTAAAACTCTGTAACAAAACATAATGGAGCCAACAGATACATTTGTATAATTGTTAATGGTATTTTCTTTATGGAAGTGATTATAGTGGAAGATAAAACATTCATTATAAAGTGGATAAAAGCTTACCTTGGAATCATTGTCGGGGTTTAAATGGACTCATTGGGACACAATGACAAACAAATCTGTGTTGGAATAAGGAATGAAAGAAATTTGTCAAATGTGAAATAAACAGGAGAGAAAGACGGTAACAAAAAAAAGGGGCCATTATAAATGACTTGTATTCAAATGAATGGGTTGCCATGCTGCAAAACATGTCTAACGCATGACATAACGCACATCAACACACCACTCAAATGTAAATGCGCCCTTGAAGTACACCTACAGTGCCTTGAAAAAGTATTCATACCCCATTCATTTTCCACATTTACAGTCGTTACAACCAAAAACGTAAATGTATTTTATTGGGATTTTATGTTACATAGTTAGTTAGGTTGAAAAAAGATACAAGTCCATCCAGTTCAACCAAAAAAAAAAAAAAAAAATATCATACAATCCAATATACCCAATTCTATACCCACAGTTGATCCAGAGGAAGGCAGAGGAGATTTGTGGAGTGCATGACTAACAGATCACGGGTTACCTGCTCCCCATTCTAGGGAGGGGGTAAGGAGGGCACAATACTGGGATCAGGAGGGCACAGTACAGGGAAAGCGGGGGGGTCAGGAGGGCACAATACTGGGATCAGGAGGGTACAGTACAGGGAAGGGGGGTCAGGAGGGCACAATACTGGGATCAGGAGGGCATAGTACAGGGAGGGGGGTAAGGAGGGCACAATACTGGGATCAGGAGGGCACAGTACAGGGAAAGGGTGGGGGGTCAGGAGGGCACAATACTGGGATCAGGAGGGCACAGTACAGGGAAAAGGGGGGAGGTCAGGAGGGCACAATACTGGGATTAGGATGGCACAGTATAGGGAAAGGGTGGGGGGTCAGGAGGGCACAATATAGGGATCAGGAGGGCACAGTACAGGGGAAGGGGGAGGTCAGGAGGGCACAATACTGGGATCAGGAGGCACAATACTGGGATCAGGAGGGCACAGTACAGGGAAGGGGGGTCAGGAGAGCACAATACTGGGATCAGGAGTGCACAGTACAGGGAGGGGGTAATGAGGGCACAATACTGGAATCAGGAGAGCACAATACTGGGATCGGGAGGCACAGTACAGGGAAAGAAGGGGGGTCAGGAGGGCACAATACTGGGATCAGGAGGGCACGGTACAGGGAGGGGTTAAGGAGGGCACAATACTGGGATCAGGAGGGCACAATACTGGGATCAGGAGGGCACAGTACAGGGAAAGGGTGTGAGGGTCAGGAGGGCACAATACTGGGATAAGGAGGGCACAGTAAAGGGAAAGGGGGGGAGGTCAGGAGGGCACAATACTGGAATCAGGAGGGCACAGTACAGGGAGGGTGTAAGGAGGGCACAATGCTGGGATCAGGAGGGCACAATACTGGGATCAAGAGGGCACAGTACAGGAAAAAGGGGGGACAGGGGGGCACGATACTGGGATCAGGAGGGCACAGTACAGGGAAGAGGGGTAAGGAGGGCACAATACTGGGATTAGGAGGGCACAGTGCAGGGAAAGGGGGGGGGGGTAAGGAGGGCACAATACTGTGATTAGGAGGGAACAGTACAGGTTCCAAGATGCTGCCAGAGCAGCTTAGTAAAAATTTTGACTGTTTCAGCAAATCCAGGATAATTGGCAAGTACAATCTATGAAAGATTATAATGGGGCCCCCATGCACCTGGGGCCCCTGGACAGTGCCCAGGGGTGCCAATGCATTAAGAAGGCCTGGCAGCACATCTGCTTGCCGTGTTTGCGGTGCTGTTAACAATGAATGGTACCGCAAGTAATGTGTGTTTTTTCCACGATTGTGGAACACTCGGCTGTGAACGCAGCCTAAAGACAAAATAAAATGAATACAAACTGTATGTATTTGTTGTGGCGCCCTCTTCATCCCTTGCATTTGATCTCTATGTAGCATACATTGGCCCCCGATTTCAGTTGGCCTCGGTCTGGGAAGCAGCGGAGCCTCTGGGTATTCGGATTTTGTTGAACGTCTCCAGTAAGGTGACTGGAGGAGGCAGCCTGGAGGTAGTGGACTGTGAAGAGAAGGACCCCATTGATGTCTGAGATGTGTAATGTATTCAGAGTGCTGTACACAGCTCAGAGCCCGGGGCCACCACTATCCAACCATACAGGAGGCTGGCATCCCACTGAGTGCGCTTAATGCACCGCCATTCAGCTAAGTACTTCTGGCATGTGTGTTAGGGAGGACGGGGGCTCCCTTATTATAATTGTTCATCGACTCAGATATAGCCGCTCGCTTTATGGCGAGGTGAAATGAGCTAAAAACCTGGAACTGAAATATTGTGATTTACAGCAAAGCTGAACTCCAGCCTTCCCTTCAGTCTTGCACAGTTGTACTCCTCTCCTGGTATGAAATGGCTTACTTTTATTTCACTGCACACTGTGAGCTTCTCACAATGTGCGTTAAAAGCCGCAGCAGTAAGAAAGGCCCTGCGTCATTTACTAGCTGGAGGACTTCCAGCATCATCTAAACTTTCCTCCGCAGCCTGACTGTCCCTGGTGCATTCAATAATTGGATTCCTGTTCTTTCAATCATGAAGGCTCAGCATCACATGTGGGCGTTACCTATGCAAATGCTGCCTGCCTAGGAACGCCCACTACTCCAAGCTGACATCCATCTATCAAGGCACTTTGAGACTTGCATAACTCCTCCCAAAAGCCAGCCCACTGTTGCATCACAGGTGAAGGCTCTTCCAAAGTCCCAGCGCTGCCAGGCAAAAGTACCAATCTCATAGAGACCATTACCTGTCATTTCGATTTCATAAATTATATTAATAATAATAATATATACAGTATATAATATATATATATATCTATATATATATATATAGATAGATAGAGAGATAGATATAAATATATATGCACATACACACACACAGTGCCGGGACAAGATAATCCAGTGCCTAGGGCAAAGATGGCAAATTGCGCCCCCCCCTCCACTTTATTATGTTCAAGCTTATGGAGGGAAGGGGGAGAGTGGGTAAAGCCCGCACCTCCTCCCGACTCTCTCCTGCTTTCCTTGCTGTTTCCAGCACTGGGCTGACAGAAGTAGTGATGCCGCTGTCACTACTGCTGTCAGCCTTATAGTAGAAGGAAAGGTTTGTTTACAAGTGGTCATTTGACGGAGCGATCACATGGTAAACGGCCGCTATCAACATTTACCGTGATCCGTGAGGGGACCCGGCGGTCACGGATGTTCCAGGGGGCGCTCATGAGCAAGATTCTGTGAGGATAATGGTGCATTATCCTGCTGGAAGAAGCCATCAGAAGATGGGGACACTGTAGTCATAAAGGGATGGACATGGTCAGCAACAATACTCAGGTAGGACGTGGGGTATAAACCATGCTCAATTGGTACTAAGGGGCCCAAAGTGTGCCAAGAAAATCTCCCCCCCCCCCCACCCCCACCATTACACCACCACCACCCTGAACCGGTGATACAAGGCGGGATGGATCCATGGCTTTCATGTTGTTTACACCAAATTCTGAGCCGACCATCTGAATGTCGCAGCTGAAATCGAGACTCATCAGACCAGGCAGCTTTTTTGTAAAGATATCATAAAATATTGACAAAAATGTGAGGGGTGTACTTACTTTTGTGAGATACAGTATATATATATATATATACATACAAATAAACACCTCTGCTATATAACTGTTGGTTGCAGCATTGCTGGTTGACATTGGTAGAAATTATTACAATTTACAAAAAAATCATACGTATAATATAAATCATATTCATAATAATATACATTCATATTATTTAAATATGTAAGCAGTCGGGTTTCTGGATTATTTAACACCTACACACCTCCCAGCAAAGCTGAACGGGGGTTGCTGGGACTTGTAGTGCTCCATGTTTCCCCCTGCAGTTTCCCCCCCCAGTGTTGCCCAATCACAGCTCACACGTGTCCCTCCAGCCTCTGGCTCCGCCCCCCAGCGCGCTGATATTTTCAAAATAAAGTTACTTTGTATCAGCAGCTGTCAGTGAGTGGGCGGGGCAGGGTCCGGGTTGCGCTGTGTGTGGGTGGAAGCTGCGCTTCGGGTGGTACATTACGGTAGTGCGGCGCTGTCAGGTATTACGGTGAGGAATTGTGACAGCGGGGAGCTGAGCGGGACACATCGGGGGATTGGCGGCGTGTGCAGCGGATGTGTTCCCGGGACAGCCGGCACTGATCGGGGCTCACCGCGACCGAAGAGGAGAGCCGAGCAAATATACAGGTCAGTACACGTCCGGGGGGTTCACTGCTGCGACTCTGCATGGGGCAACTGTGCCTGGCACCCCCCCCCCCCCCCCCCTGTGCTGGTCCCCCCCCCCCCCTCCCGGCTGTGCCACCCCCCCCCCCCGCCCCCCCCCCCCCCACCCCCACCCCGTCCGCCCCCGCACCCCCCCCCCCCCCCCACCCCCCCCCCTTCACTGTGCATAACTGGGTGCTGCTGACCCCCCCCCCCCCCCCTCCTATGCTGACTATAGATAATTGGGTGCTGCTGACCCCCCCCCCCCCCCTCCTATGCTGACTATAGATAACTGGGTGCTGCCCCCCCCCTCCTATACTGACTATAGATAACTGGGTGCTGCCCCCCCTCCTATACTGACTATAGATAACTGGGTGCTGCCCCCCCCCCTCCTATACTGACTATAGATAACTGGGTGCTGCCCCCCCCTCCTATACTGACTATAGATAACTGGGTGCTGCCCCCCCCCTCCTATACTGACTATAGATAACTGGGTGCTGCCCCCCCTCCTATGCTGACTATAGATAACTGGGTGCTGCCCCCCCTCCTATACTGACTATAGATAACTGGGTGCTGCCCCCCCTCCTATACTGACTATAGATAACTGGGTGCTGCCCCCCCCTCCTATACTGACTATAGATAACTGGGTGCTGCCCCCCCCCCCTCCTATACTGACTATAGATAACTGGGTGCTGCCCCCCCCCCCCCTCCTATACTGACTATAGATAACTGGGTGCTGCCCCCCCCTCCTATACTGACTATAGATAACTGGGTGCTGCCCCCCCCCTCCTATACTGACTATAGATAACTGGGTGCTGCCCCCCCCCCTCCTATACTGACTATAGATAACTGGGTGCTGCCCCCCCCCTCCTATACTGACTATATATAACTGGGTGCTGCCCCCCCCTCCTATACTGACTATAGATAACTGGGTGCTGCCCCCCCCTCCTATACTGACTAGAGATAACTGGGTGCTGCCCCCCCCCCTCCTATACTGACTATAGATAACTGGGTGCTGCCCCCCCTCCTATACTGACTATAGATAACTGGGTGCTGCCCCCCCCCCTCCTATACTGACTATAGATAACTGGGTGCTGCCCCCCCCCTCCTATACTGACTATAGATAACTGGGTGCTGCCCCCCCCCCTCCTATACTGACTATAGATAACTGGGTGCTGCCCCCCCCCCCCGCCCTATACTGACTATAGATAACTGGGTGCTGCCCCCCCCCTCCTATACTGACTTTAGATAACTGGGTGCTGCCCCCCCCCCCCTCTGCTTACTGGACTATAGATAACCGGCCCCCGCCCCCCCCCCCGCCCTATCTCTGCCACCCCCGCTGCTGCCCCCCCCCCCCTCCGCCCCCCCCCCCCGCCCCCGGCCCCCGCCGCCCCCCCCCCTATACTGACTATAGATGACTGGGTGCTGCCCCCCCCCCCCCTGCCTATCTGCCCCACCACTGGCCCACCCGCCCACCCCTCTAGACTGAGGGATACCGGGTTGCTGCCCCCCCCCCCCCCCCCCCCCCCCCTATACTGACTATAGATGCCGCCCCCTCCGCCCCACGGCGGCCCCGCCTGCCGCCCCCTGTGCCCCCCCCCCCCACTGTGTGCTTGCCCCCCCCTCCTATACCTGACTAATGCCCGCCCCCCCGGGTGCTGCCCCGCTTGCCCGCCTGCCCCGCCCCCCTGCCCTGCCCACGCCGCCGGCCGCCGCCCGCCCCCCCCCCGCCCCGCCCCGCCCGGCGTTGCTGCCGCCGCCGTCCGCCCTGCCCTCCCCGGCCGCCCCCCCGCCCCCCTCCCCCCCCCGATACTGCCCGACCGCCGCCTGCCGTCAGCCGGCACGCCCCTGCCAAGGCCCCGGGCAGCCGCCCCGCCCGTGGCCCCCGCCCCCGCCCGCCTGCCCCCGGCCGCCCCCCCCCCCCGCCCCCCCCCTGCGGTGCTGGCATTGCCGCGCCCCCCCCTGCCCCCCCCCGCCGCCCCCTGCCCTGCCCCCGCCGCCGCCCGCCCCCGCCCCGCCCCCCTCGCCCCCCGCCGCCCGCCCTCCCGCCGCCTCCCGCCGCCTCCCCTGGCCCCCGGGCCCCTGCCCCCGCGCCCCCCGCTCCCGGCCGGCCGCCCCCGGCCCCCCCGCCGCCCGCTGCCGCTCAGCTGCCCCCCCGCCGCCGCCCCCCTAGGCCCCTCTGCCCGCCCGCCCCCCGCCCCCCCTGCCCCCCTATAGATAACTGGGTGCTGCCCGCCGCCCCTCCCCCAGCCCCGCCTGGGCCCCCCGTCCCCGCTTTGCCTGCACCCTGCCCCCCCCCGGCCATAAAGGTCTGACTATACTGCCCCGCCCCCCGCCGTGCTGCGCTGCCGCCCCCCCCCCATAAACGCTGCCGGTGCTTTTTGCCCCCGTGCCCCCCCCCCCCGCCGCCCCCCCCCCCCCGCTGCCCCAGCCCCCCATCCCGCCCCCACCGCCCTGCCTTCCTGTTGCCCGCCCCCCCAACCTATACTGACTATGGCTGCCCCCCGCCCTGCCCCAGCCCCCCCCCGCTGCCCCCTGCCATAACTGGGTAGGGGCCGCTGCTGGCCCGCCCGCGCCCCGCCCTGCCGCCCCCGCCCGCCCCCCCGCTGCCGCCCTGCCCGCCGCACGGGACCCCCCCGCCGCCGCCATCCCGGCCGCCCGCCGCCTGCCCCCCTTGCCCCTCGCCCACTGCCCCCGCCCCCCCCCTGCCCCCCCCCCTCGCTGCATACTGACCGGCCGTGCCCCTAGATAACTGGGCCCCCCCCGTGCTGCCGGGTGCCGCCCCCGCCCTGCCTGCCGCCCCCCTGCCGCCCCGCCTATACTGACTATAGCCCCCTGCCTCCTGCCGCCCGCCTGCCGCTCTTCCCGCCCCCATGCCCCCCCCCGCCCCCACTTGGGTGCTGCCTTGCCCCCCCCCCCGCCCTAACTGGGTGCTGCCCCCCTCCCACCTCCTATACTGACTATAGATAACTGGATAACTGGTGCTTGCCGCCCCCCCCTCCTATACTGACTATAGATAACTGGGTGCTGCCCCCCCCCCACCTATACTGACTATAGATAACTGGGTGCTGCCCCCCCCCCTCCTATACTGACTATAGATAACTGGGTGCTGCCCCCCCCCCCTCCTATACTGACTATAGATAACTGGGTGCTGCCCCCCCCTCCTATACTGACTATAGATAACTGGGTGCTGCCCCCCCCCCTCCTATACTGACTATAGATAACTGGGTGCTGCCCCCCCCCTCCTATACTGACTATAGATAACTGGGTGCTGCCCCCCCCCCCCTCCTATACTGACTATAGATAACTGGGTGCTGCCCCCCCCCCTCCTATACTGACTATAGATAACTGGGTGCCCCCACCCATACTGACTGGGTACTACATAGTTACGTTTAGTAATCCCAGTCCCGGAGACTGCACCATATTTGGTGAGTCTGTAATTCTAGGGACGCAGCACCTGTATGTACAGCTAATTAGTGGTGCAGCGGACACACAATAGTGAGTTTATGACCTCCATATTTTTTTTTTTTTTTATTTCTAACAACTATACATAATTGGGTGCTGCTGATCCTCCTGTAGGTAATTTTGGTGGTGCTGCTGCTCCCCCCCCCCTCCCTCTGTGCCCTGAATATTTAGAATTGGATGCTGCTGCTCACTGATACCCCTATCTGTATGCAGTTAAGTTCTGCTGATCCCCTGTAATCGGACTCCATGGAACTAGGTGCTGCTGATCCTTGTACCTTATCTGTAGATTCTGCTGGTCTCCTGTACTGACTGTATGGCACTAGGTTCTGCTGATCCCCTGTACCCCAACTATAAGTAGGCAGTGCTTGTACTCTTCTGTATGTTACTCGTTTTGCTGATCTCCTGTGTATGGACTATTAGGTAAGTGGGTGCTGCTGTTCCCTTGTACACTGATTGTACATTGGGTGCTGCTGCTTTCTTCTCTTTTTATAAATGTGTGCTGCAGCTATCCTGTCCTCTATAAGTGGGTGCAGCTCCCCCTGTACTCTGAATGTAATTGGGTGCTGCTTCTCTCTTCTGTACTATGATTGCATGCCACTTTGTGCTGGTACTCCACTGCACCCTATTTAAGTAACTGGGTTTTGCTTGTACCCTGACTGTACTGAAGTTGGTGCTGCTGCTTCCCTGATATTCTCATTATAAATAACTGTGTGCTGTTGCTCTCCTGTCCTCCACAAGTAAGTGGGTGCTGCTGCCCCCCTGTACGTTGCAAGTAATTGCGTTCTGCCGATCCTCTATGTCCTCTAGCTGTATGGAACTGATAGCCGCTGTTCATCTGTACATTGACTGTATAGAACTTGGTGCAGCTTCACCAATCCCCCCCCCCCCCTCCGTACCCTGACTGTATGTATCTGAGGCTCTGCTAATTTCCCATCCCTGCACCCCAGTTGTATATAACTGGGTGCTGCATGTCCTCTGTCCCTGCACCCTGCACCCTGGCTGTATGTCATTTTTATTACACTGCTCCCCTTTCACTGACTGTATAAATTGGGTTCTTCTCTTCAGCTGTAATAGCCCTTATTCATGTGAGTTCCCCTCGCTGCACCCCCCCCTCCCCATATGTAACTGGTTGCTGCCTGCACCCCTCTCTGTGACTACGTACATCTGGATGCAGCTGCATCTTTTGTGCATCTCCCTTACTATGTGCATTTCTCATTTCTGTTCTCTCTTACTATGTGTATGTGGATGCTGTCTGCGAGCTGCACTGCCAGAAGCAGCTGTGTGTTCTCCTGTCGTATGCAACTGGCGTGTCCCAACCTCTACGAACTTCATCTTGATGAATTGCTTTAACCCTTCATGTAATTTTAAGCAACTGGGTGCACATTCTGCCTTCTGCATCCTTATCACAGTGTCCTTATGTTTTGCTCCCCCCCCCAAATACCTGGGCAATGCATCTGCTAGAATTCTATGCATCTAGGTGCTGAGAAGTGACTCCTGCTGTTATCTCTGACAGTGTGCACCTATCTGTCTTTAATAATGGCCTTCTAGATTCCCTACTTGACTAGAAGTGCTCTCCCTCTCTCTCTCTCCCTCTCACAAATGCAACATGCCCCTTTTTGTTGGAATGTTAACTTTGCAGCAGAGCTCTAGGGATGTACAACTGTGCACAGTTCTCAGACTGGATGTCATTTGGCAAAATTGGAGTTATTGTCAAGTTTTTCTGATGCTAGTGAACCTGATCTAGGTGTGTAAGGTTCAAAAAAAGCTCTGGACACTAAAGGGTTAATTAACCATGTGCTAAATTACTGCCCCCATGTGATTTAGTCAGACGGATGCATTTGGAATCGGCATGCAGGATTCCATGCACCAGTTCCCCCACACGCACCTCTGTATGTCTGGTGGGTTAATGGCAGTGTTGGTCATCTTACTTTAAAAAAGTAATTAGTTAAGTTACAAATTACTTCTCCCAAAAAGTAATTGCGTTAGTAACTCAGTTACTACATTGGAAAAGTAATTAGTTACGCAGCAAAGTAACTGTGACTTTTTTTTTTTTTTTTTTAATATTCTATATGTTTAACTAAGGGGCGGGTCTAGTAATACTGTAAGCAAGGGGCGCATTTATTAATATTATTATTATTATTATTATTATTATATATTGTGTAACCAATGGGCTGCTCTATTATTACTCTTACCAAGGGGCAGATCTGTTATAGCGTGTAAGCAAGGGGCGGGTCTATTATAATAATAATAATAGATAATTAATAATAATTATTATATTGTGTAAGGGGCGAATGTTAAATTAATGGGAAGAGCTCGATATATAAAAATAATAAATGCGCCCCTTGGTTACAGTAAATACTAGACCCGCCCCTTAGTTACACGATAGACGCCCCTTGCAGAGTAGCACGAGCATCGGGAGCGTACGGCATCTCCTTGTACAATTACATTTTTGCCTGCGCGGTGTAGAGTTCACTCAGAGCTGTTTAGGTTCGGCAATTTTCGTAAGCTCCGTAGTCCTTCGTACTGCGCAAGCGCTGCACCTGCGCAGTACAGGGGGTCCTTATCCGGCGGGGGAACTTTTTTGGCAGGACACCGGAATTACACTACTGCCATCTAGTGGCAGTGGATGTAATTGAGGTAACTAAGCCAAAGTAATGGGAACTGAGTTACCATGAGGGGAAAAGTAATCAGATAGATTACTCGTTACCCTCTAAAGTAACTGCGTTAAGTAACTCTGTTTATTTTAACTCAGTTACTTGCATCACTGGTTAATGGGTGCTGTAGTAGGTTGCACCCAACCAATTTCCATTGGCATAATATGATGTTAGCTGTCGCTGTCTCTATCTAGAGTGCCTCACCCCCCCCCCCCCCACCCATGTGTTTTGGAGTGGGGCAATTTTGAAAAATATCATGCCTGCACCTTTTTAGGCTGGATTCACACCTATGCATTTTTAGTGCTTTTTTTTGCATCACAGAACGTGTTCCAAAGAAAACCATGTTACAATGGACAGTAGTGCAAATCTGCAAAAAGCACTAAAAAATGCATAGGTGTGGATCCAGCCTAAAGCTGGCCATACACTATACAAAAAATCGGTCAAAGAACGTTCTTTCGATTTTTCGGCCAGTTAATGGACACAAAATCGATAATCGTTTGGACGTTTTTGAACCGAAAAAACGAAGGACAAGTTTGGAATTTTTCCTGCCGAACGAACGATAAATTGAAAGGTTAATGTGTTTCCCATCCGACCTGTCTGCACTAGGTATATGTAAAAAAAACGAACATAATTATTTTTTATTTTTTTATGTTCACTGAAAGATTTGTCGGCCATTATATGATGGCACCATCGTTTGCGCTCGCGGCCGAACGTTCGTTTTTCGAAAATGGGTTTGGCTGATTATTTTTTTTTTTGTATAGTGTATGGCCAGCTTATAGCTTGATGCACATCTATGCATTTTTAGTGCTTTTTTCAGATTTGCACTACAGTCCATTGTAACATGGTTTCCTATGGAACACGTTCTGTAATGCAAATCTGCAGAATGCAAAAAGCACTAAAAATGCATAGGTGTGAAGCAGGCCTTCCACACATAGGGTATTGGACTGCACAAAATACGCAACACATGGTTACTCGTAAAGAAGAGCACGGTGTAAATGAGCCCTGAGAATTTTGGTTCACTTCAAATTTATTGTTCTTATTTTTTTATGGGTCTGATAAACTATTGGTGGTGCAAAGTAAGAAATTTCAACATGTGCCAAATTGTCAGTTGCAAGTCGTGACAAATTATCTATTTTGTCTCATAAGGAGTCGTGCGCCACTGACTGCTTGGCGCAATAATGTGCTTACTCTAAGCAATATATACATTTTCACTACAATGTTGCATTGCTTTTTACCTTTGCAATGGGGCCCCCGCACTGCCAGGGTTAAATGGTAATTTTAGTGTAGAGGTAAAACGTTTTTATTACTTCTTCTTCCTTTTTTTTTTTTTTTTTTTTTCTTATTCCTCACTCCAGTAGAGTCCCTACAGGGCTGTGTGTGGGGGGGTTCAAGCATTGGGCTCTAAGTTTTATCTGTAATTTCGATTTACAGAACATATTTGTTTTACAAATGCATTTTTAATGCAGGATATGTCCATGATCTTTGATTTTCAGCGATTCTCAGAGCTTTGGGGTTTTCTAAAGAGTAAGTGCTGCAAAAACTAGCTGCTTTTGGACTGCTTCTCTCTAATTGAAGCTCTTCTATGAGCTGTCTAAACAAAGCGGAAGGTGCTCATTCACTTGTAGGTGCTGGAGCTTTCAAGTAGGCTTTTTTCAGTAAAGCAGTTAAGAATGGCCTAGTAAATGTGAAAAGAAGCTCGGAGTGCTAGCAAAAATGTGAATAGGATATAGATTTTGTGTGTGTGTGTGTGTGTGTGTGTTGTGTGTGTGTGTGTATATATGTGTATATATATATATCATATATATATATAAATATATATATATATATATATATATATATAATATATAGATATATATATATATATATATATATATATTCTAAGCTCCAACGAGCAGGGCCCTCTGATCCCTCCTGTATTGATTTGTATTGTAATTGTACTGTCTACCCTCATTTTGTAAAGCGCTGCGCAAACTGTTGGCGCTATAAAAATCCTGAATAATAATAATAATTATATATATATATATATATATATATAAGGATATATATATATATATATATATATATATATATAAACTCACTCTGTGTGTGATATCTATCTATCTTTTATTTTTTTTATTTTCTATAATTAACATGTACATAACTGTTATGTAACTTTTTTATGATGGGGGGGTTTATAGGATACAGCACTTTATTTTAATTTTTTCTGTACTGTCATTGTTCCATGCTTTTACTAAATAAATACGTATGATAGTTCTTGTATCCTTTATTTGTGCCACATTTACAAAGTTGGCATTGCCTAGATGAGAGATGCAGGAAGAATCTGTTTGATCTTGTTATTAGTGCTAAGAAGTGGCATGCGTGTCTGCTTTGCCTGAATATGGCAACACTTTGGTTGTAATTTGATTTTATTTGGGGCAATTTTTAGGATCAAGATGGTTATATAATGGAATTAAAGTGGCCCTGTTTTATAGAGTGCGCCTCGTGCAGCATTCTGTAAAACAAAAAAGAAAAAAATCGTACCGGCGAGGTTCTACAGAAATAGAATGAATGGGTCAAAGCACCCGGCCACCGACAGCTGTGACTGTTTGTTTCAAGATCTGTAGCAGTTGAATCCACTCCGGTTAGGATTCCTATATTTGCTCATGGCATTTTGGTGGTCAAAAGCTGGTTAAGATGACTAAAAAGTTGCCAGAATGTATGGCCAGTATTGCCTGATGTCATTACCTGCAGCTGTATGTCTTGTCTTTGTATCTTTACAAAGTATCATTTTACCGAAACAGTAGTGGTTACTTGGAATAGATTTGAAGCAGAGATGGTTAGTCTTCAGTAAGTTACTTTCAGCATGTATAGGATCAGGGCTTTTTTTCAGCAGGTACTTGGGGGGGCACAGTTCCGGCACCTCCAGAACTGAATGGCAAGGGGTGCTGGAGGGTCTATTGAGGCTGGCTGTTGAGAAATCTATTGTTGCTGGAGGGGATCTTTTTGGGGAGGAAGGAGGCAGTGGCGTAACTAGAACCCTCAGGGCCCCGATGCAAGAAACCATGGAGGGCCCCCCCCCCCCACCTCCGGACAAAGCTCTTTATTCCGAGCCCGATGTTGGAACACCAGAGCCCAGTCACAAGTGGGTGGCTGCATATAAAGGAACCGTTTTTTTTTTTTTTTAATTTTTATATAAAAACACACTCTATCTATCTCAGTGACAGCTGGTGCTCAAAATTTTTAGGTGGGGCGCAAGCAAACTGAAAATTCAGAAATAAAAACATTAATTGCAGCCACTGTGCCCATCAAATGCTGCCGCTATACCATCAAATGCCACCACGGTGCCCATCAAATGCTGCCGGTATGCCAAATGCAGCCACTGAATCCCCACCGCCCGCTCGCATACGCACGCACACACATGCATACGCACGCACACACATGCATACGCACGCACACACATGCATACGCACGCACACACATGCATACGCACGCACACACATGCATACGCACACACATGCATACGCACACACATGCATACGCACACACATGCATACACACACACATGCACACACACACACATGCACACTCACACACACACACACACACACACACACACACACACACACACACACACACACACACACACACACACACACACACACACACACACACGCGCATACACACACACGCATATACACACGCGCGCGCGCGCGCTCACACACACACACGCATATACACACGCGCGCGCACACACACACACGCATATACACACGCGCGCGCGCGCACACACACACACACGCATATACAAAAAAAAAACACAACGCGGCACACGCGCGCGCACACACAAAAAAATCATATACACAAAAAAAAACACACATGCACACACACACAAGCACGCACACACGCACGCACACACACACGCACACACACACGCACACACACGCACACACACCCCACACGCACACACACCCGCACACACACGCACACACACACACACACACACACACACACACACACACAACACCACACACACACACACACACACACCTTCTTCCTGCCGGGTACTGCACTGTAGGGGAGACAAAGAGCACAGCACACACTGCTTTCACTTTAGGTATGTGAGGACGCGCTCCCTGCAAAGTGCCATTACAGTTCGGCTGACGATCGGGGAGCTCCTCTCAGCCTCCCCTCCTATGAGAGAGTACAGGGGGGCCTCAAAGGCCCCCCTGCAGCAAGGGGCCCGGTCGCCATGGCGATCTCGACGACCCACTTTTTCTACTTTTGCTGGGGAGGACTTCTGTTGCTCGTAGGGGATCTATTGTTGCTGGGGGGTAAATCATTGCTGGGGAGGGGTCTTTGTAGCTTCCTATTTTTTTTTTTTTTTTTTTTTTATTTATTTCTGATACCTTTTAAAATAATGCCGCTGTGAAAAGCAGACTGAATATTTTGTAAATAAAGGTACATATAGCTCGATATTATTATTATTATTATATATTATTATTATTATATGAAGTCTTGTGAACTTCTCACAATGTGCATTAGAAGCTTCAGCAAGTCAAAGCCGATCTCCGCCCCAGCCCGAGTGTCCCTGGCCCCCCACCCCTTCCATCCTTTGGGTTTCAGTTCTTTTAATTATGGAGGCTCAGCATCACACGTTGGCAATGTCTATGCAAATGAGGTCTGCCTAGGAACGCCCACTCCTCCAGACGGACCACCACCCATAAAGGCATTTCGAGATTTGCGTCCCCAGAGATGGCCCACTGCTTTCACCAGGGCTCCTGAGTACTGGGGCAGGGTGCTGGGATTATTCTGGAAAACTTTGTACAGCACCCCAGCAGCTGTGATCTGCATTGTAATACACAGAGACCCAGTGATGACGTGACCAGGTCTAAAATAAGGTACATAATGGAAAGATTTTAACTTTTTTTCATTATCGTGTTGAAAGGAGGAACCAGGAAAAGCAAAATTTTAAGCAGATTAAAAACTTCAGCCTTACTAGGTGACTGAACAATATCCCCCCCCCCCCTTACAGAAAACGTCTTTCAGCATGTTGGCAGTTCTCTGGGCACATAAATGTCTGCCACATTTGCAAGGATCTGAGCCAGGAAATGCACAGATCTCGCTGCCAGTATCCTCAAGACATTTAACAAGCATCTACCAGAATATTAACATATATTAGAAAATAAATAAATAAAGTGTGTGTGTGTGTGTGTGTGTGTGTTACTAAACCCACGACAGTAAAATCGGTCTGTATATGCAGTAAAGCGCGCTTGTTAAGGCCCGTACACACGATCGGACTTTTTGACAACAAACATATAAATTAGCTGTTTTTAAGGCAACATCCGACCGTGTGTACGCTCCATCGGACAAACTTTTTTTTCGGTTTTCATCGGACTTTTGTTGGCTGTGCGAACGGACAAACTTATTGGCAATAAAAGTGCGATGGAGCAAAGTCTGATCGTGTGTACACAAAACCATCAGACTTTTGTACAAACCCGCATGCTCAGAACCAATGCAAAAGATCAGACAACAATACAGAAGTTGACCAAAGGGTGGCGCTGGACGTCCTCTTTTGAAGTGCCGTCAGTACGTTGAAACGTCACTACGTTCGTGTTTGTTGCCTAAAAAGTCCGATCGTGTGTATGCAATACAAATTCGCAGGCAACGCCCTTTGCACAAAAACCCACGGGAAAGTTTGTACAAAGTCCATGTGTATGAGGCTTTATACTCGCTGTGGAACCTAAGGGCCTAATTCTCTGCATTGTGTAAAAAAAAAAAAAAGACTGTTTGATCCTGTCTTCTCTGATCCTTCGCTCCCTCCACTGTCCCCAATCCATCTGCTGATGGAACAGAGCCTTTTGAAGTCACACTGCATGCTCAGTTTGGTGTGTATTGCGAGAGGTTGTGGTGTGTCGTTCCCCCCCCCCCCCCCCCCCCCCCCTTGGGAGGGTGCATGTGATCAGCACACGGCCACTCGGCACTGTCCAGACAGAGGGTCAGGGGCCCTACAGCCTCATAGGACAGTCAGAGCAGAATGAAAGCTCCTCCTACAAGCTTTAAACCAGGCACTGATAGAAGTCACAAGACTGCTATATACTGCTGATGAGAAAAGGTATTTAGCAGTTTATATTTACTAAAATAATTGCACTTCCATGTTCTGTGGGAGACCTATATAGCTATAGTGAATGCAGGGTCCTGGGTTTAGTAACACTTTATTTTATTTTTTTTTGTTGGTCAAATTTTAATCTCTAACTCTCTTTTATTTTTTTTTTTTTTTTTTTTTGGTTACACTAAGGCCCCTTTCACACTGGGGCGTTTTCAGGCGGTACAGCGATAAAAATAGCGCCTGTTCACCGCCTGAAAAAATCCGGCCCCTTTAACTCCAGTGTGAAAGCCGGCGGGCTTTCACACTGGAGCGGTGGGCTAGCAGGACGGCAAAAAAAAAGTCCTGCTAGCAGCATCTTTGGAGCGGTATAGGAGCGGTGTGTTCACCGCTCCTATACCGCTCCTTCCCATTGATTTGAATGGGAAACTGCGGCAATACCGCCGCAAACCGCCGCTACGGCGGCACTCTGCGGGGGTGACTAACCCTTTTTCGGCCGCTCGCGGGGGGTAAAACAGCACAGCGAGCGGCCGAATACCGCGGTTAAAACGACGGTAAAGCAGCGCTAAATATAGCGCTGCTTTACCGTCACCGCGGCTCCCCGCCCCAGTGTGAAAGGGGCCTAAGTGCATGGTGATGGGGGGGGGGGGGGGGGGGGGGGGGGGGGGGGGGGGGAGGACAAAGTGACAGAGGAAAACTTAGTTTGCTGACTCCATTTTACTGTCCAATTACAGAGTGGGGGAGGAACAAGACATCAGCGAACTATCAAGTTGCGCTGAAGCATTTTCTGAGAGCGAGCAATATTTATTAATAAGGCCTGAGAAATGCTGCATTGCTAAGGGCCCCCCCCCCCCCCCCCCCCCGGATCGACAGCCTGCTTTCTCATGCATATGACATCCTCCCACTAAATTGCAGCTTCCGCCGTGCCTAGGTGACAGGTACACTTTAATTATAGAGCGCTGTAGAAGAACTAAAATACTTTTAATATGCAGGTTATTCTGCTGATGGCGCTTTTTCTTTTTTATTATGTGTGTGCAGCTATTCTTATTATTGTTGCCCGCAGGGTGGAGGATCGGGCGGCGCTCTGTAGTTGGAGGAGACGGTTTCTGGTCTCTGACCCCCTTCCTGTGTAGCCAGACGGCTGTGGGAACAAACGTTTTACTATTGTATCCTGCAGGATTTACTACAGAGCAGAGGCGTGCCTCCAAATATTTACATTGTACATCACTCTTCTGTAACTATTTATCCTATTTTATATCTTTTTGGTGTGTTTATCAAATATCATTATTTTAGCCCCGCGGCTCAACGACACTTATTATGGAAATAAACATTTTGCGAGAGATGTAACCTTTTTTAATCTTTTTCTTTAGGGCTTGTGTACAGCAAATGGTGCAAATGTGTTTACAAATGCAATAAAAATGTATTTCAGTAAGCTTAGTTTACACTATTGTGGTAATAAAAGCAAACGTTTTATTATCTTGCAACTTCCCAATTCTTAGAAATGATGGCTGCATTCGTTTTCATTTTTTAGGATTTCTTTCTTCCATTTTCACCTGGTGATCCAGTCAGAAACTCCTGTGTGTGTGTGTTTTTATTTTTTATTTTTTATATAAAGAACAAGCTCTTGCAGATGTATCAGTTACAGGGATTAGACAAACCATTAAACGCTGACAGGGGTGCTTGCAATGATTAGCATGTATTTATGTAAAACCCTTATCCCATAAGAATAAATAACTTGGGTCATCAGTGCAATGATTATCAGTGCCTCCTCGTTGGCGCCCCATCGGTGCAAAGAAAAATTACTTATAACATTTTGTAATGACAGAAACTAAGAACCCCCCCCCCCCCCCCTCCCCCCCCCCCCCCCCCCCCCCCCCCACCACCCCCCCCCACCCCCCCCCCCCCCCCCACCCCCCCCCCCCCCCCCCACCCCCCCCCCCCCCCCCCCCCCCCCCCCCCCCCCCCCCCCCCCCACCCCCCCCCCCCCCCCCCCCCCCCCCCCCCCCTTGTTTGATCCCCCCCCCCCCCCCCCCCCCCCCCCCCCTTTTTTTTTTTTTTTTTTTTTTAAATTAAAAGGGGACTGAAATTGTAGGAAAGAAAAAAAATAAAAAGGGACTGAAATTGTAAGAAAAAGGGACTGAAATTGTAGGTAAGAAAAAAAAAAAAAAGGGGGACTGAAATTGTAGAAAAAAAAAAAAAAGGGACTGAAATTGTAGGAAAAATATATATATAAATTCTTTGTAGAAAAAAAAAAAATATATATATTTTTCCTACAATTTCAGTCCCTTTTTTTTTTTTGTTTGGCAAAAACTCCAGTGGTGATTGATTGCCGCTAAAAGAAAGCTCTACCTGTCTGGAGTCCTGTTGGAACAGGAAGGGGCAATCCCCAGACTGTTCCCACAAAGTTGGGAGTATGAAATTGTCCAAAATATCTTGGTATGCTGATGCCTTAAGGCTACTTTCACACTGAGGCACTGGGCGCGCTGGCGGTAAAGTGGCGCTATATTTAGCTGCGTTTTAGCAGCACTTTTCGGCCGCTAGTGGGGCAGTTTTAACCCCGCTAGCGGCCGAAAAAGGTTTAAAACCCCCCTTAAAGCGCCGCTGCGGGTTTGGAGCGCTCCCCCATTGTTTTCAATGGGAAGGGGCGCTTTAGGAGTGGTAAATACACCGCTCCCAAAGATGCGGCTTGCAGGACTTTTTTCAGCGTCCTGCAAGCGCACCACTCCAGTGTGAAAGGCCTCAGGGCTGCACTGAGGGGCTCTTTTAGGGGGCTTTGCAGGCGCTGGTGTGAAAGGGGCCTAAGGGTTCCCTTCACTGGAACTAAGGGGCCAAGCCCAACCCTCTGAAAAACAACCCCACACCATAATCCCCCCCCCCCCCCCCTCCACCAAATGATTTGGACCAGTGCACAAAGCAAGGTCCAAAGACATGGATGAGTGAGTTTGGGGGTGGAGGAACTGGACTGGCCTGCAGAGAGTCCTGACCTCAACCTGATAGAACACCTTTGGGATGAATTGGAGTGAAGACTGCGAGCCAGTCAGCGTGTCTGGCAGACACCTGTCCTGATGGTTCAGGAGAGAGGCAGAACGGTGCTCTGCCTATGTAAACAAGGCAGACTGCCGTTCTGTGAGAGGGGAATCGGCTGATCCTGTGTTTCTGCTAAGCAGGAACACTGATCTTTACGTTCCCCCAGTCAAAGTGCACTCCCTAGGAACACATTTAACCCTTTGCTCGCCCTTGATGGTAACCCCTTCCCAGCCAGTGTCAGCACAGTGACAGTGCATATTTTTTAGCACTGGTGTCACTGGTCCCCAAAAATTGTCAAGTGGCAGTGTCCGATTTATCCGTCACAATATTGCAGTCCCGCTATAAGTCGCTGATCACCGCCATTACTAAAAAAAAAAAAAAAAAATCCCATAGTTTGTAGTCGCTATAGCTTTTGTGCAAACCAATCAATATGCACATATTTTATTTTTATAATATTTTGATTTTATTTTATTTTTTTTACCAAAAACCTGTAGCAAAATACATATTGGCCTAAAATTGATGAAGAAATTTCGTGTTTTTTTTCCTTAATAAATTTTATTGGGGTACAGCGTTGCACGCCCGCGCAATTTTCAGCTAAATTAACGCAGTGCCGTATTGCAAAAAACAGCCTGGACATGTGGGGGGGGGGGGGGGTAAATCTTCTGGAGCTTAAGTGGTTAATATGTATTGGTTTGTCATTAACTTTTGTATTAATAATAAATTATTATTATTATTAAATTATTTAATTAAATATATTATTATTATTATTATTATTTTTTAATTTTTTATTTTTTCTGTTCCAGTAGAGCTAGAAATTTTAATAAAAGCAGTCGGAACTGATTTTCCACTGCTGGTTACCCGGCTTTGGCAGCGAGGTATTTACAAATGTAACAAGTGATTTCTGCGTTTTGTTGTGATCTGTTTGACTACATCTTCCAATTAAATTATCCTTTTGTGTGAGTAATGCCGCAGCGGGCGCCTTTCTGCGAGATGCTGAATAACACGGCACAGGAAAGAGCTATTAGGTAAGAGTGCCAGGTGTATAATTCGATCACCCCACATGTTACTTGGCGCCGAACGTCTTCAGTCCCACACCTTCCGCTCAGCTGGGGCTGTGTTTTTTTTTGCTGGCAGCACCGCGATCTGCACACATCCTCAAGTCATCCCGACTGCTGTGCAGGCTGAGCGAAGCGCATCGGTGAGTGAGGGAAAACCTCGGGGAGACGGGGATGAGAATTACATGGAGAAGAGATAGTGTGAGAGGAGGAAAGGAGCGCTGATAATGGGAGAGGCAGAACAGAACTGGCATCTGTAAGACTTGGAGACCGGGGAGAGAGAGAATCACTGAATGCCAGGAAAAGCAATAAGCACTGAAAACAGAAGCCTGGGGGAAGGGCACTGATAGGGGGTTGGGCCCTGGCAGTGGCAAAATCCTAAAGGGGTAAGGCAATTGACTGGCAGGGGCAGAATCCAGGAGGGAGGGGGGGGGGGTTGGACAATGGTTTCAGGGGCAGAATCCGAGGAGGGGTTGGGCAACAGACTGGCTGGATCCAGAGGGGGGGGTCGGGTGACTGGTTTGGCAGGGGCCGAATCCAGAGCAGTATTTGGCCACGGGCTGGCAGGGGAAGAAACGACCAGGTGGGGAGTCTGGCCTTGGGCAGGCAAAGTCCCAAGGGGGGGGGGGGGTCTGGCCACAGGGCAACAGACTGGCAGGATCCAGAGGGGGGGGGGTGGGGTGACAGAGGGGGGGCAGGGGCAGAAACCCCCAGGTGGGGAGTCTGGCCTTGGGCAAGCGTAGTCCCAAGGGGGAGTCTGGCCACAGGTCTTGCAGGGGCATAATCTGAGGGGGTCCGGCAACAGACTGGCAGGATCCAGAGGGGGGGGGGGGTCGGGTGACTGGTTGGCAGGGGCAGAATCCAGAGCAGTATTTAGCCATGGGCTGGCAGGGGCAGAATTACCCAGGTGGGGAGACTGACCTTGGGCAGGCATAGTGCCAGGGGGGTCTGGCCACAGGCCTTGCGGGGGCAGAATCCTAAGGTGGGGCAGGATCTGGGGGGGGGCGGACCTGGCCATGGGCTGGCAGGGGCAGAATCCTGAGGGCTGGTACATTAATTCTAAACATGAAATGCAGTTGATATGTTTTGGGTTTTACCTGCCAAAGAATTTTGTATTTGTCCATCCAGTCCTGAGATTTGCACAGCTCTCCCACACAGTGCAGACCTGTCTGGCAAGGCAGGAGACCTGATTTTTCTCTGCTGCACTTAAGTAACACTTACACGTCTTCCTCCCCCGCTCTGTAATTGGACAGTAAAAGGGAGACAGCAAACTGAGTTTTCCTCTGTCACTTTGTCCCCCCCATCACCATGCACTTAGTGTTACTAAACCCAGGACTCTGCATTCACTGTATCTGGTCTCTCGCAGTACACAGAACATGGAAATGCAATTATTCTAAATACCTTTTTCTCATCAGTAGTATATAGCAGTCATGTGACTTCTTCTATCAGTGTCTGGTTAAAGCTTGTAGGAGGAGTTTTCATTCTCCTCTGACTGTCCTATGAGGCTGCAGGACCCCTGACCAGAGTGACTCCATAGGCTCTGTTCTGTCAGGAGATGGATTTGGGACAGTGGAAGAAGAGGAGCAGTACTGAAGGGGGTCTGTAGTTAGTGGAGGGGGGGTGAGTATTGGGGCGGAGGTCTATACTGATTGGGGCGGAGGTCTATACTGATTGGGGCGGAGGTCTATACTGATTGGGGCGGAGGTCTATACTGATTGGGGCGGAGGTCTATACTGATTGGGGCGGAGGTCTATACTGATTGGGGCGGAGGTCTATACTGATTGGGGCGGAGGTCTATACTGATTGGGGCGGAGGTCTATACTGATTGAGGGGGGGGGTGAGTACTGAGGGGAGGTCTATACTGATTGATGGGGGGGGGGGGGGGGGTGAGTACTGAGGGGAGGTCTATACTGATGGATTGGGGGGGGGGGGGGGTCAGTACTGAGGGGGAGGTCTATGCTGATGGAGGGGGGGACTGTACTGAGGGGGAGGTCTATGCTGATGGAGGGGGGGTCTGTACTGAGGGGGGTGTATATACTGAGTGATGGAGGGGGAGGTCTGTACTGAGTTGGGGGGGGGGGGTGGGAAGACAGCCAGCTGTAGTAGTACACAGGGTGTAGGGGAGGTGATTGGCTGCTGACTCAGACCCCGCCCGCTGTATGGTTGGGAGGAAGCGGAGGCTGTAGGGGTTCAGAGTGGGCGTGGCAGCTCTGAGATCCCTGGAGCTCTGATTGTGGAGGTTTGCGCTCTGATGTACAGGGACCTGATATCAAGTCAAATTCAGTTTTTGTATTTAAGAAAATTACATTTTTAATGTGTTTTTAAATTCTCCAACAAAAAAAAGAAGATACAAAATGATGATTATTGATTTTTTTATTTTTTATCTGCCGAGAGTTCAGCTTTAGCAGTGATGGTAGCTGACCATGGCGGTACTCTGGGGAAGTGATACAGATCCGGGTACAGTGGGTGACAGATTGTGAGCATGATAAAGGTCAATTACCAGCACAGGGCTGGTGAAGTCAGGACCAGGAGAGCCGTGCCAGGACTGATGCATGCATACATACATACATACATACCATACATACATACATACATACATACATACATACATACATACATACATACATACAGCGGTCACAGACTGATTAATGGACACTGCTCTCCATGTCCTGGTGGGTAGGTTATGTTTAGATTCAGAGGCTGTCCGGGTATCTGGGATTTTCAGCGTTAAGACATCCGATAAATATAATCCATGTTCTCGGCTTTGAGATTGCACTGACAGCGAACAATAAGATATAAATGGATGAGAGAGCAAATCTCGCCATTAATCATTCGCAGCGTGTCGATCTGCGCACATCGCCCCTGAGATCCGTGTTTTGTGTGCTGGGACTTCACACGCAGCTCGTCTTCTTGATCTTATTACATCTCCAATAATTGGCCGCCTGTTTTACTGGGGAATCTTTGTGTGAATATCAAGCAGCAGCATTTAAAGACCCAAGAGTTTAAATTTTTCATGTAGCAAATATCGGCCGCACACTGCGGTACGGCGCTGCTGATTAACCGTATTAGTTGGAGTGGACGGTCACATCCCGCCTACGTCCTCCAAAGTTGTGTAGTGATGAAAGAACATGGTGTGCCGTCTCTGCTGGATCAAGGTTGGTCTTCTGGTTTGGGTGGACCTTGGCGCTTGGCTGAGCCCACCACTGGTGATGGAGTGTCCCATGGACAATTCAGCCCCAGTGCTGAGTTCAGAGTTCAGAAACGGCTCCAAAGCATAACGTTTCCACCTCCGTGCTTGACTATAGGAATGGTGTTCTTGGGGGTCATAATCAGCATTTTCTTCCTCTAAACACGGCGAGTTGAGTTAACGCCAAAGAGCTCAATTTTGGTCTCGTCTGACCACAGCACTTCATCCCAATCCTTCTCTAAATCATTTAGATGTTCGTTGGCAAACTTCGGATGGGCCTGTACATGTGCCTTCTTGAGAAGAGGCGGACCTTGTGGGTGCTGCAGGATTTCAATCCATGGCGGCGTATTGTGTTACCGATGGTTTGTTTGGTGACTGTGGTCCCAACTGCCTTGAGATCCTTCACAAGCTCCTCCCGTATAGTTCTGGGCTGAGCCCCCACTTTTCTCATGATCATCCTCACCCCATGAGGCGAAATCTTGCATTAATCTCCAGACTGAGGGTGATTTTGAATTGTTGTTTTGTATTTCTTCCATTTGCAAATAATCGCTCCAGCAGTTGTCTTCTTCTTCTTACCAAACGTCTTCCTGGTGGTCTTGTAGCCCATTCCAGCCTTGTGCAGGTCTACAATCTTGGCCCTGACGTCCTTTGACAGCTCTTTGGTCTTGCCCATGATGGTGAGGTTTGAATGAGACTCCGTGGACAGGTGTAGTTTATACACCTAACGAGTTGTTGTTGTTGGAAGCAACTTCTTAGGGCTCTTTCACACGGACGGACCGTATGTCCGTTTTTCATCCTTCCGTTTTCAGATGAAAAAAGGAAATGCATGTATCCCTATGGGATAGCGGGTGTCAGCGGATTAGCATCCGCTGACACCCGCTCTCATCCGTGTCTGCTATGCTCCGTTTCTGCAGACGGAGGAAAACCCCATTTTTTTTTTCATCCGTCTGCAGAGCGGATCGGATGACGACAGACTCTACGGTCCGTCGTCACCCGATCTCCCATAGGGGAGAGCGGCGCTCTGACAGGTCCGTCCCTGCACAGAGTGCAGAGACGAACCTGTCATCTTCCTGCTCAGCGGAGATCGCTCCGGCGATCCCCGCTGAGCAAGCGGCTATCCACGGGGCGGATCTGCACTGATCCGCCCCCGTGTGAAAGAGCCCTTATATTGACAGGACTAATCTGTGTAGGTAGGGGATCAAATGCTCATTTTAACCACTTCAATACCAGACACTTAGACACCTTCCCGCCCAAGCCAATTTTCAGCTTTCAGCGATGTCGCAATTTGAATGACAATTGCGCGGTCATGCTACTCTGTACCAAAACAAATTTTTTTATCATTTTGTTCCAACAAATAGAGCTTTCTTTTGGTGGGATTTGATCACCTCTGCGATTTTTTATTTTTTGCGCAACAAACAAAAAAAGACCGAAAATTTTGCAAAAAACAAGTTTTTCTTTGTCACTGTTAATTTTTTTTGTAAATAAGTGCGTTTTCTTCTTCAATGACGGGCACTGATAAGGCGGCACTGATGGGCACTGATAAGGCGGCACTGATGGGCACTGATAAGGCGGCACTGATGGGCACTGATAAGGCGGCATCAATTAGGTGGCACTGATGATGGGCACTGGTGGGCATTGATAGGTGGCACTGGTGGGCATTGATAGGTGGCACTGGTGGGCATTGATAGGTGGCACTGGTGGGCATTGATAGGTGGCACTGGTGGGCATTGATAGGTGGCACTGGTGGGCATTGATAGGTGGCACTGGTGGGCATTGATAGGTGGCACTGGTGGGCATTGATAGGTGGCACTGGTGGGCATTGATAGGTGGCACTGGTATGCGGCACTGATGGGCACTCAGGTGGCACTGACGGGCACTCATAGGCGGCACTGATGCACACATATAGGTGGCACTGATAGGTGGCATGGATGGGCACTGATAGGTGGGCATGGGTGGGCACGGATGGGCACTGATGGGTGGCACTGATGGACGCTGATGAGTGGCACTGATGACACTGATGGGTGGCATTGCTGGGCATCCCTTTTTGCATCCCTTTTTTTTAACTTTTTTTTTTTTTTTATTAAATACGATGTGCCCATCTGTGGGCACTGATTTGCATATTTTTGGAATTTTTTTTAACATGTGGATGGCCATGGGGGATGTACCTGGCCATCCACATGCTGGGGGCTTCCCTGGTGGTCCTGGGGGCTTCCCTGATGGTCTAGTGTGGGCATCTGAGGGGGGGCTGCGCTGATAAACAATCAGCGCATACCCCCCCCTGTCAGGAGAGCCGCCGATCGGCTCTCCTCTACTCACGTCTATCAGACGCGAGTGAGGAAAAGCCGATCAACGGCTCTTTCTGTGTACATCGTGATCAGCCGTGATTGGACACGGCTGATCACGTGGCAAAGAGCCTCCGCCGGAGGCTTTTTACCGAGATCAGTGTAGCGGTGTGTCAGACTGACACACCGCTCCACCGATCGCCGCGATGCGCGCCCCCACGGGCGCGCGGCGGCTGTTATCCTGAAGGACGTCATATGACGCCCAGTCAGGATAACGAAACCACTTCCCGGACGTCAATTTGCTATTGACCGGGCGGGAAGTGGTTAATCACCGAACTGAAACTCCAATTTATACAATCTGTACTGTATTTTTCTGGATTTTTGGTTGATATTCTGTGACTGTCTCTATCATATAAAATACACCTATGATAAAAAATTATAGACCCTTCATTTCTTTGTAAGTGGGCAAACTTACAAAACATTATTCTCTCCCCCCCCCCCCCCCCCCCCTATCTCTCCTACATTAAAATTCCTGTCTATTCCCACCCCAACTTTATATTTTCATAAAGTTCCACTTTAAAGTGGCTCTAAAGGCAGAAAGGGTTTTTAATCTCTCTCAAAACGCAGGACTCTCATTCGAGGTGAATTTGAATGACAAAACAAATAGCGGTGCGGGTCTGCCATGCAATAAATCGCACTGCAATCGCATGTCGCACAAAGGAAGCTCCTGAACTATTTTTGGGTGACGTGTCACGCGATTGCAGTGCGTTTTATCGTGGCAGACCCGTACTGTGATATGAGATGTCATTCAAATGAATGGCAAGTCCCGCGTTTTGTCATTCACACCTTGGCACGGGCAGATCCACGGCAAATCTGCCCGCTATTGAAAACGCTGCAGTGTGAATGCAGCCTTAGGCACTGTGATGGTGGCCATACACACATTTGATAAATGATCTGTTCCTTTTCTGATCAATCTCTCCTTATAGGAATAATCAATTTTTAATTGTCGACAACGCAATCGATTTTTGATATGCCACACATGGGGAAGTCGCTTGATTAATGGAAGATAGGATGGATATCTCTATTTACACCAGGCAACCTCATAATCCGATCGAAATACAATCTAATTTATGAGTTATCTCTGTGTTGTCGCTTTTGATGCACAATGATTCATAATCTCACACCTTGGCTGATCGTCTGATCAAATCCAATCTGAGCCAAGTCTAAATCGATCAGAAGGAAAGTTGTGGTTTCTGATGTTCCCTGTTCACACTATACAGGTGTACTGCATAAAAAAATAAAAAAAATCTTGTATGCCATGTTACTTGAGGCATTCAAAGCGTGCATTCATTGTTCACACCGGTGCAACATTCGATTTTACAAATTGCACCTCAAGTTGCAGCTAACGTCCTTTCAATGGCACCATCTTAAAGCGGTAGTAAACCACTGGGAAAATGAACTGCAAGAAAAGGCATCATGTGCTAGTATGCATAGCATATTAGCACATTGTGAAATGCTCACCTTAGAACAAAGCCTCTGCAGCAGCACCCGGTCACCACTCAGGGTGCTGATATGTCCCGCCCCTGCCCCCCCCGCGCATTTCTTCCGGGTTCACAGGCTCCGGCGATGTGAGTGTCTGGAGCCGTGATGACGTCGATATTCATTTTACTGCATATTTAAATGCTTTTTTGGCTGTACAGGACAAATCAAATATTTTTAAAATATAGGCTTACCTGTAGGTAAAAATAGCAAAGCGGGCTTTACTACCACTTTAATAGGTGTTAGAGCTGCACGATTCTGGCCAAAATGAGAATCGCAATTTCTATTTTTTTTTTGCTTAGAATAAAAAGATCACGATTCTCGCAACGTAAAATCTTTCACATCATACAAAAAGAAAAAGGGCCAACTTTACTGGTTAGTTTTTTTTTTTTATTTTTTTTTTTAAATTAAATTCATTAAAGTGGAGTGCCAACAAACAAAAAAAAATTTAAAGTCAGCAGCTACAAATACTGCAGCTGCTGACTTTTAATAATCGGACACTTACCTGTCCCGGGGTCCAGCGATGCAGGGGAACGAGACCCCCCCCCCGTTCACCGCTCCGTTTGCGGCGCCGACATTCTTAATGTGGGAACCCGGCTGTGGCTTCACAGCCGGGCACCCACTGCGCATGCGTGAGCGGCGTCGTGCGCCGTGATTCGACGCTCACCTCATCTGGGACACATGACAGTCCCAGATGACTGTGCGGTGCCTACAGGAAGTGACGTTTAGCCCGGGCAATGAAGGTGGCATACTACGAGGGACCCCCCTAGCAACAGGCATTTAGAGGTGAGTAAAGAAAAAATTTTTTTTTATGATTTCTAAGCCACTTTTTTTTTTGCCCGGACCCCCTCTTTAATGTAATTTTTTTCCAAAAAAAAACAAATGTCAGAAATCGGTTTGGTGTTTAAGTGGTTAAACTATTTTTAACTTGCACACAGTTTAATCCATTGACAAATTGTTACAATGTTTATACTTTAAAGTGGTGTTGCCACCAAAAAAAAAATGTGCTTAAAAATCATAAAAAAATAATTGGAAAAAAAAATTTTGTTTTTTACTCACCTCTAAATGCCTGTTGCTAGGGGGTCCCTCGTAATCTGCCACCTTCAGTGCCCGGGCACTGACATCACTTCCCCTCGGCGCCGCACAGTCATCTGGGACCTGTCACGTGTCCCAGATGACTGAGCGTCGTATAACGGCGCACGGCGCCGCTTGTACATGCGCAGTGGGTGCCTGGCTGTGAAGCCACAGCCGGGTGCCCACAGTAAGGATGCCGCAAGCGGAGCAGGGAACAAGGGGGGGCTTCGTTCCCTCGCATCGCTGGACCCCGGGACAGGCAAGTGTCCGATTATTAAAAGTCAGCAGCTGCAGTATTTGTAGCTGCTGACCCTTAAAAAAAAAAATAAAAATTTAGTGGGCACTCCTCTTTAAGTTCAACTGATAAAGAATGTTTTTTGATTCTTGGCAGACTGCCCAGTTTTTCTCTTCCTTTCTTTTGATGGCTGTGGCTTCAGAAGAGCAGACAGAATTCTTTGCATAGAAAGATTTGTGAAACATTTTAGTCAAGATCGCGATAACGATTCTTGACGATTAATTGTGCAGCTCTAATGGGTGTGTTTTTTAAGTAGTGCGAAAGTTTATGAAATCGCACAGATGTTGACAAGCTGCAGATTAAATCGCACCATCCTGCGGCTTTGACATCGCACGATTTCAAAGCCACATTCAGTGTGAAAGGAGGCTTAACAATGCTCTTGTTCTTTTAACAATAAATAAATATAATTTTGATACTTGATTTGTCCTGCACAGCCAAAACGCATTTTAAATATGCAGTTCAACAGGTAGTAAAAGCAACACATTAGGCACATGTTTTTACTATGGGTTTTTATGTAGGTTGAGGTGTGAACGAGCCCTATTGTGTGTTTTTATTTTTATTTTTTATATGCTTTTGCCTTTAAATGTCTTTGTACTGTAGGTGAGGTACAGCTATAGACGTGCAGGTATGCGATTTAACCCCTACAGAAGGGTAATGGTGAGCGGGCACATGCCGTACAAGGTAAATGTTTACAAGCACAGCATTGCTACGTGATAAATTCCACAGGATACAATGGTAAAGCTTGTTCCCACAGCTGTCTGACGTTTCTGGCCTCTGACCTTTCCCGTGTTGCAGCTTCTCGCTTTAGGGGATCAGAATAGATCCAAAGAGGAAATTGAAGAAGACCAGGGAAGTATGTGAGCTGCCATTGCTGACCTCTTTCTTTTTAAAGGGTCTCCTGGGTGTCACGCTGGTCCAATGACTTTAATAACCCGAGCAGCTGATGCACAGGCTTGACCAAAGAAATATCTAAAAGCAGGAAGAAATGCATTGTAATATACATGTCAAAAGTATTGGGACACCTACCTTTACACCAGGGGTCTCAAACTGGTGGCCCTCCAGCTATTGCAGCACTACAATTCCCATGAGGCATTGCATGGCTCCCATAGGCAGAGGCATGATGGGACTTGTATTTTCACAACAGATGGAGGTCCATCGGTTTGAGATCCCTGCTTTACACACCTGCACATGAAGTTTAATGACATCCCAGTCTTAGTCCGTAGTGTTCAATATTGAGTTGTCCCACCCTTTGCAGCTATAACAGCTTCAACTCTTCTGGGAAGGCTGTCCACAAGGTTTAGGAGTGTGTCTATGGAACGTTTGACCATTCTTCCAGAAGAGCATTTGTTGAGGTCAGGTACTGATGTTGGATGAGAAGGCCTGGCTCGCAGTCTCCCCTCTAATTTATCCCAAAGGTGTTCTATCGGATTGAGGTCAGACTCAGACCAGTCAAGTTCCTCCACCCAAAACGCACTCATCCATGTCTTTATGGACCTTGCTTTGTGCCCTGGTGGGCAGTCATGTTGGAACAGGAAGGGTCCGTCCCCAAACTGATCCCACAAAGTTGGGAGAATGAAATTTGTCCAAAATGTCTTGGTATGCTGACGCCTTAAGAGTTCCGTTCACTGGAACTAAGGGGCCAATACCAACCCCTGGAAAAACAACCCCACACAATCCCCCCCCCCCCCCCCCCCACCAAATGATTGGACCAGTGCACAAATCAAGGTCCATAAATACGTGGCTGAGCAAGTTTGGGGTGGAGGAACTTGACTGGCCTGCACCTGAGTCCTGACCTCAACTCGATGGAACACCTTTGGGATGAATTAGAGCGGAGACTGCGAGCCAGGCCTTCTCATCCAACATCAGTGCCTGACCTCACAAATGCGCTTCTGGAAGAATGGTCAAACATTCCCATAGACACCCTCCTAAACCTTGTGGACGGCCTTCCCAGAAGAGTTGAGGCTGTTATAGCTGCAAAAGGTGGGCCAACTCGGTATAGAACACAAGGACTAAGACTGGGGATGCCTTAAAGGTCACGTGCGTGTGTATAAAGGCAGGTGTCCCAATACTTTTGACAATATAGTGTATCTTATTATTCCTTGGTAAAGCACTTCTGTCCTACCCTTACTCACTGTACTATATGCAGTGTTGTCACCCTAAGACAGACAGTGCAACAGACGTCTCAACTCTTCATAACTTGGAAGGTGTAGGGGGGGGGGGGGGGTTGACAATTGTGAACCCTAAACTGTGTAAATAGAATGGGGAAGTGGTACTCCCCTTTCCCCAAAATATAAAAGTCCATGTAAAATTGGTCTTGTCTATGCTGGGCACTCGTGTAAGGTGGCTCATTTGATGAAACGTCCAAGGTAGAAGGAATATAAAGATTTTATAAATCTCAACTAGCTAGAGTCTTCAAAGGACTTCTGATGAGGTCCTGTCGTAATTGGCCAAGTTGTAAATGGTCTGGAATACAGCTTAAAGCAGAAAAGGGAAAGTTTGGCTTTAAGTCCACCCCCCTCCTCTACCAAATTTGGCATATCATTTTTTTGGACGGTAAACAGGCTACCTAGTTTTGACAGGTACCCACTCCCAATTCCGCTCAGATCACCTAGGCATTATGAGTGGAAGCGTGACCCCTCTCTTTACTTTACCCACAATTTCTTTGGGACACGTCAAAGTTTCCAAAAGGCTGCAGGGCCATTCGCAAAGCACAGCGTGGCTCCCACATGTGCAGTAGGAAGCCAGTTGTGAAGCCACAAGGTGTCACAGCCGGCTTCCCACTAAAGATGCTGACACCGGGGATCCAAAGACTACTAGTGAAGAAGTAGCCCAGTGGATTCCTATTAAGTCGGCAGCTACAGTATTGCTTTAAGGAATACGCATCTGTGGTGCCAGGTTGGTGACCTATATTTGTCTATAGCTGAACTCTCTTGCATCTCAAAGCCCACAGCGCTGGATCGAGATCGGGCTCAAGTAAATATTTAAAGGGGGGGCTGGGGAGCTGAGCATAGAAGGTTCTTTATCTTCATGTGGAGAATGCAACCTCCTGCCTTTTACAACCACTTGAAGGAGTTGAGGATAATTTTAGCACAGCTCTCTATTTTTGATGGAGGCACTATTTTTCGCTCTTCTTTTTTTTTTTTTTTTTTTTTTTTTTTTCTCGACACTAATGGTGGGACACTATTCCTTCCCACCGATGCCAAGGATGGGGCACTATTCCTCCCCACCGATACCAAGGATGGGGCACTATTCCTTCCCACCGATACCAAGGATGGGGCACTATTCCTTCCCACCGATGCCAAGGACGGGGCACTATTCGTTCCCACCGATGCCAAGGACGGGGCACTATTCGTTCCCACCGATGCCAAGGACGGGGCACTATTCGTTCCCACCGATGCCAAGGACGGGGCACTATTCGTTCCCACCGATGCCAAGGACGGGGCACTATTCGTTCCCACCGATGCCAAGGACGGGGCACTATTCGTTCCCACCGATGCCAAGGACGGGGCACTATTCGTTCCCACCGATGCCAAGGACGGGGCACTATTCGTTCCCACCGATGCCAAGGACGGGGCACTATTCGTTCCCACCGATGCCAAGGACGGGGCACTATTCGTTCCCACCGATGCCAAGGACGGGGCACTATTCGTTCCCACCGATGCCAAGGACGGGGCACTATTCGTTCCCACCGATGTTGGGATCCCACAATTTTTTTTTTTCCTCCCTTACCATAGATCAGGGCCATTTTTAAGGCAGGACAAAAGGGGCAGCTGCCCTGGGCCCTGTCATTGTTGTGGGGCCCAAAGCAGCTACCTCATATTTGCCAACTATCCTGGTTTAAATTCCCGCGTCCCTTGAGGTTTTAGTCATGTGCTGTGTTCCAATATCTGTGTGAAGTGCTGCTACTAATGCTGCCTAGAGCTGCCCTATTGTTTGTGTACAGATGACTCACCTGCAGACTCTGTGTTTACATGTAAATTACCGGCATTCATATGTAAATAGCGGCGGCATTGATATGTGTATCATGCCCCCCCCAGGTCATATCATTTATCATATCCACAGTAATTTATAGCAACCAATTAACAAGCAGAAATCATGTGCTGTAACCTCCAGCAACTAATCAGTGAGCCATAATGTGTTCTGTAACCTCTAGCAACCAGTCAGTGAGCAGTAATGATACACTTTAACCTCTGGCAACCAATCGCAATAGCTGTCTGATCTGATTCAGTAAACTGATTTTGAGTCTAGCTGCTATTTATTGTATGTCTCAGAGCAGGTGGAGAGCGAAACTGCATGGGGGGGGGGGGGGGTCCAATCAATATTAACGATGGCCCTGCCAAAGATGCATTGTTTATTCCCACTGACACCCGGAAAATTTCTACTCCCGATTTCCACAGTCCGGCCCCCCTAAAGTCTGAAGGACAGTTGTAAACTGACCCTTTGTTTTAGAAAGTTTGGAGACCCTTGCCTTGCATGATTATAGGGATAATTTTAAACTTGCCTATCACACCAGTAGGATTTAGGGCTGCCTGATTGTGTTCAACTAGATTAAATCCATTGTTGCACTGATTAACACGTGCTGAAATGTATAGTAGGTCTGCTCATTGAGGATGACTAATGCCACGTACACACGATCGAAAATGCCGCAAGCAAAAGACCGATGTGAGCTTTTGGTCGGAAAATGCGACCGTGTGTATGCTCCATCGGACTTTTGCTGGTGGCATTTCAGCCAGCAAAAGATTGAGAGCAGGTTCTCTA
>CM053034.1:210020133-210080133 GCA_028564925.1 Lithobates sylvaticus | reverse complement strand
TGAGCTGATTGTTTAGCGCTTGCTCTTCTTCTTCCTTTTTTTTTTTTTATTTTTTTTTTTTTTTTTTTTTAATGTGGCTCGTTTTTAAATGGATTGGCTGCCCTAATACATGTCAACGTATATACATTTATTGAACCACCACAGTGGACCAAGCTGGAGTGAATAGGCTCCTAAGGTTCATTTTCTTTGGAAAGCAGCCACAGCCTGTATCGGACTGTCCCCTGCCAGCATGTTGTAGAGAAGGACTCTTGTTCTTTGTGTGGAGGCAGTGATCTTTCTGCTGAGGTTCAACAGTCCAACCGCCCTGAAGTCTGAAGGACAGTTTATTTTTTTTATTTTTTTTTTTGTTTTTTTTACCTGGCCCTTTGTTCAGAAAGTTTGGGGACCTCTGGTTTGGAACAAAGGAGAAGAGGGGCTGGTGGGATAAGGAAATTCTGTTAGGTGTGCATGAAGACTATTTGTAGGATACATTGTAACATGCTTGAACACGCATATAGAAAAACAATAGGGTGACAGACTTTCATAATCTATTGTATCTTGTGTCACGTACTGTGCGCTGTGGGTGAGGGATGTGTGATTCACTCTTTCACAGTCCTTAACCTAACCACAGGCACACCTATGCCGGCTGTTTTTTTTAGGCAGTTAGAAGCCGGTTAACCTCAGCAGTATATTCCGATTGTGGTGGAAACCCAAGCACCTGGAGGAAACGCAAAGGTTATAAACTTTGCCTTGGTGGGCTTTTTTTGAGGGTAGGAGCATCCTCAGAAGGGCTAGTGACCACCATGCTATGTTACGATACAATGTAACTAGAAACAGACTTCCTATTTTAGAATCCACAGATTCATTGGAATTTTAAGTATTACTTAAAATATATATATATATATATATATATAGCTGTTGCTGATTAACCTAACACGAAAATTTTAATCGATTTAAAGAGAAAGTAAAGCCTCCTCAAAAAAAAAAAAAACGGAACCTGCAAGGCAAAGGCATAATAAGCTAGTATGCATGGCATACTAGCTCATTATGAATAACTTACCTGAGAAGGAACCCCCCGAAGCGGTCCTCATCCACGACCTTCTCCGGCGCCATTAATACCGGAGTGACTTCCGGGTCTCGCCGCTCCAGCGCATGCGCCGTAGCCAGCGATGCCTCTTTAATTTCTTAATATCTCCTAAACCATGCAGGTTTAGGATATATTTATTGGACCTACAGGTAAGCCTTAATCTAGGCTTACCTGTAGGCCAAAGTGGTTTGTAAGGGTTTACAACCACTTTAATTTATAACGCACATACAGATCCAACTACTTTTAGCTGATCTCCTTACATTGCAACTCTGCATTAGTCAGTGGTAAATGTGGTATACACTATATACAATCACCCGACACTAGTTAGTTTCCACAATCCATGACTTAACCTCACAGTTCACACAAATACATTTTTTAAATTCAAACTGTAGCACTGAGGTAAATCCCCCCCCCCCTTTTTTTTTTTTTTTTTTTTTTTTTAAATCACAGTAGCGTGACAATCCCTCCACCTCCGATCTGACTAATCACTCTCACCTTATGGCATGGACCCCTGTGCAAACAGGTGGTCATGCAAGCGGGTATCAAAAGGGTTAACACGCACCATAAACTTCTCTCACGTCTCCTTAGATCTCAGCAAGGACGCAGGTCATGGGTAGAAAGAAAAGATCTCACCGCTTAAGTATAAGATTTTAATTTTTGTGTTCAAACACAAACTACTCACATAAAGATGATTAAAAACACAGCATGTAAAGCCGACAATCGTGTTAGTGCCGTAGGGCAGCAGCGGGTGATGTTATGCATAGCTCTTCCCCCGTACACGTTATGTTCAATTAGAACTTCAACGTCACCGGACTCCTCCCCCCTTCCCTTTGTTGGCAGACGGAGGCACTTGGGGAAGGGGGGAGGAGTCCAGTGACATTGATGTCCGTGACGTCACCGGAACTCCCTGCAGACCCAGAAGCCGGCGGAGAGGTGAGTACCGATCAAAAGAATTATGATCGATCCAAAAAATGAACGATTAATCGAGGAATTATCTTTAATTTCCACTGTGTGTGGTGTTGTTGTTGTTATTATTATTCCCGATCGGACCATCCATTGCCCTCTCTGGAGTGGCTGGTGTCCGTTGACACTCGCCGACATTGGATCCCATCCCATCCTATCCGCTAAAAACACATGGCTGGGGACACGTTTCCCATCCGTCTGGCGGATTGCTTCGGATGGCAGTCAGATGTAAACTGACAGGTGGTCTGATTATGAGGACAGCAGGCTGTGTCTGCTCTGCATAAGCGTAGCGAACATGGACCTTTTTTTTGTTCTCATTATCAGCGGACAGATTCCCCAAGCAGGTGGATCCGATGTCGAAGCCTGCCTGTCTGAAAGAGCTCTAAAGGCAAAACTTCTTCTTTCACAGTACAGAGAGCGGTTAGAACCCCTGTGAGGTTTTTATTGCGGTCTGTAACCCCGTTAGGAAAAATCACCCTCTCTAATTATTCTGTTTACTGTCATTACAAGCTTGGATGTGAAAGTCCCAAGTTTTTGGGTTGTCTCAAAGCTGGGATTCCCTCACTTCCTGTCCAAAAGCCAAAACAGGAAGTGAGGGAATATCCCAAAATAACAAACTTTTTTTTTTTTTTTTTTTCTGGCTATTTTCAAAATGTTCGATCTAAGTGCTTGTGTGGGTTTCCTGCTGGTACTTCTCATCCCACACTCTGGAAGGTAATTGTCTCCTGTCTTAATTGTCCCTAGTATGTACATGTATGCATGTGAGATATGGACCATAGATGGTTAGGTGTTGGTGGTGTGTTTTTTTTTTTTTTACCCCAGACAATGGGCTGAAGAAGAGAGAGAAAAAAAAAAATATATATATATATATATATATATATATATATATATATATATATATATATATATATATATATATATATATATATATATATATATATATATATATATATATATATATATATATATATATATATATATTTATATATATATATATATATATATGTGTGTGTGTGTGTGTGTGTGTGTGTGTGTGTGTGTGTGTGTGAACAGGTTCCTCTATCTCACACAAATGAGGTGGATGGAGGAATTCCTTCCACGAAGACCTTGTATACTGACAGTGGGACCCAGGTGTCAAAGTACACTGATCGCTGATTTAAAAACGTTTGTTTTTTTTGGGCTCTTTTGCATGTTTTTAATTTTTTTTTTTTTTTTTTTTTTTGTATTATTTGAGCTTCTTTTGGCTCCTTTTTTGAGCAAGAGCATTTTTTTTTTTTTTTTTTTCAAGACCCTCCCCTAAGCTCACAAATTATATATTTTTTAGCTTCTTTGAGGTTCTACATGCTTTTTCATGCGTTTCTGCGCACTTATGCATCTCTTCTGCTCGAAAGCTCGGGTTTTTTTGTTTGTTTGTTTTGCCTGAAAGAGCCATAGTGTGCATGGATACATTTAGGCTAACGTAGAGGGAAGTTTCCATGCAGAAATAAAATATGAGCTCAAAAGCCTGTAAGCAGGGCCGGTGCTACCACTAAGCACTGCTGCCTAGGGGGGCCCGGCCACTGGTGTTTCTACTCTCTTCTCTCTGCATCTAGCAACTAAGTCCCAGCATCAGCAGGACGCTGCTGCTCTGTTCGCACATAGTGTCAGAGGTGCAGCGGAGGACTGTGTCTGTGTTTCCCGACTCCCATAGGAATAGAAGCAAGCAAACATTCATTGATGGGCCCTGGTGAGGCTGCATTTGATGGGCCCTGGTGAGGCTGTATTTAGGGATGGGGAAATAATAGATTTAAATCTTGAAAATTCGGCAAATTGATTTACTGTATTTATCGGCGTATAAACGTACATTTTAAGTGCCATTTGCAGCCCTGCCCAGCGCCATTTGCAGCCTTGCCCACATTTAAATTTCCTGCCACCGAGAGACCGGGCGAGCGCCAACGAAAAAGACCGAGCCGACTGTTCGGCTCCGCTCGCAGTCCCGCCTCCCTGATGTTTCGGGAGCGAGCGCTCCGTTTTTTTTTTTTTTTTTTTTTTTTTGGGGGGATCGGCGTATAACACGCACCCACGACTTTCCCCCGATTTTATTTATTTATTTCTTTTTTTTAAGGGGGGAAAGTGCGTGTTATACGCCGATAAATACGGTATTTTATTTATTTTTTTCCACCAGGACTGTCGGCTGACACCACGCTGGTCCTGAGGAGCTGCGGGCAGGAGTTTTTAGGCGAGGCCGCGGACTAGGCCTAGTCTGCGAGGCCGGACGCCGCGGACTAGGCCGAAGCAGCGGCCTCGCCTAAAAACTCCCGCCCACGGCTCCCCTGGAACAGCACGGTGTCCATCAAAAAAAATAAACTTGTTTTGAATCGTGAATCCTATTTATTTATTTATTTAATTTATTTATTTATTTATTTATTTTTAATTGAGAGAATCGCCCAGCTCTAGCTGCATTGGATGGGCGCTGGTGAGGCTGCATTGGATGGGCGCTGGTGAGGCTGCATTGGATGGGCGCTCCATTAAAAAGGTGGGGTATACATGGGCATGGCAAAGGCCAGGGGGGCGGCAAAATGAGGTTTCGCCTAGGGTATCAAAAATCCTTGCACCAGCCCTGCCTGTAGCAGCTGCTTCTTTGAGCTGCATTGTGCATGAGCCCCCAAGGATCGAGCAGGTACGCACTGATTGAAATGTGTCCGGTCCCCGGGGAACTAGCAGAATCTTTTTTTGATTTAGTGAGTAGCCAGCTGTAGATTGTAAGCTTCTTGTGTGCAGGGACTGTTGTGACTGTACAGTATGTAAAATGCGGCGTAAATTGTCAGCGCTATATAAATGCCTGTATTAAACTCCTCCTGTATTTTAGGCATAAACCTTTCAAGAGTTTAACATTCTCAGCGCTGAGAGTGCTTGACTCGTTCCCCCGCTAATGGGCATTCGCTCCCGACTATGTATTCTGTAACTATTCTTTTCCAGCTCTCTCGGGGCTCCCTGAGGGCTTCTAAAACACTGAAGGGCTCTTCATCTAATACTGGATGACTCTTATGTTCTCTGCAATGCCAACTCACTTTGCAATAAAAAAAAAAAAATTTCAGTTAAAACAAAATGTAGCTGGTCAGCCTACAATTAGGTGGGCTAGACTGAATTGAAAAACACTTCGGCAATGTAAAATTCCGCCTTTCCTACTTAAAACGTTGACCGCTTAATCCACAGATGAAAGATATATTCACACCTGAATGTAGTCGGAATGTGTGTTCCCGTTTTTTGCTTATTTATTTCATTTTTTTTTTTCTTTGTGCGTTTTTTCACATGTTAACACCTGTCATGTCTAGAGCACGCAACAAATGCCCCAAATTGGCTCCAAAACCTTTTTTGGTTTTGGGGCGTCAGACATTTTTTTTTTTTTTTTTTTCTTAGTGCGAGTTATTGGCGTTTCGACAAAGGCGTGCTTGGGATGCCATTAGCAGTTAATGGAACGGCTCGCGATTGCAACAGATTTCTGAAACATGCGGCAACAGGCACATTTTTTATGTGTTTTTATCGCACGTTTAGGGAACATTCAGGTGTGACTGCAGCTTTAGGGAGCTGAATTTCTTGCCACAAGATTTAATCTGTTCATCCAGTTCTGAGATTTACTAAGCTCTGATATGCAGTACAGTCCTGTTTGGGAGGGCAGGAGATTTAATTTTTCTCTGCTCCCAGTTTTGTTTTCACTTACAAATCTCCTATATGTACCCACCCTGTGATGGGACAGTGAACGGAGAAGCAGCAGACTGATGAGCTTCTCTGTCGCTTTCTTTTCAGCATGTACTTTTATCACATGAGCACATCTCATTGGCCTCTTTTGCTGCTTCTTCCTTTCCCAGTCTGAGCACAGCTATACAGGGAATGCAAGGGGCTGATTCTCTCGCCTTGCCCTGTGTCTCTACCATCCCTCGCCTTGCCCTGTGTCTCTACCATCCCTCGCCTTGCCCTGTGTCTCTACCATCCCTCGCCTTGCCCTGTGTCTCTACCATCCCTCGCCTTGCCCTGTGTCTCTACCATCCCTCGCCTTTGCCCTGTGTCTCTACCATCCCTCGCCTTTGCCCTGTGTCTCTACCATCCCTCGCCTTTACCCTGTGTCTCTACCATCCCTCGCCTTTGCCCTGTGTCTCTACCATCCCTCGCCTTGCCCTGTGTCTCTACCATCCCTCGCATTTGCCCTGTGTCTCTACCATCCCTCGCCTTTGCCCTGTGTCTGTACCATGCCTCGCCTTTGCCCTGTGTCTGTACCATGCCTCGCCTTTGCCCTGTATCTGTACCATGCCTCGCCTTTGCCCTGTATCTGTACCATGCCTCGCCTTTGCCCTGTATCTGTACCATGCCTCGCCTTGCCCTACTTATGTTGGGGTCATACCTTCTCAGTGCTGCCTTTCCTTCTTGCTCAGTGATGTTGCGACAGAACTTTGCATAACCACCAAACTAAATTTTAATATGTGGCAATCCTAGATACAATACTCGTCTATTGATCCTTAAAATCTGTATAGGCAAAATCAATCTTGGCTGCCCTTTTTTCCTTCCTCGTCTTCTTCTTCCTTCTTTCTTCTTTCTTCTTTCTTCTTCCTTCTTCCTTCTTTCTTCTTCCTTCTTTCTTCTTCCTTCTTTCTTCTTCCTTCTTCCTTCTTTCTTCTTCCTTCTTTCTTCTTCCTTCTTTCTTCTTCCTTCTTCCTTCTTCCTTCTTCCTTCTTCCTTCTTCCTTCTTCCTTCTTCCTTCTTCCTTCTTCCTTCTTCCTTCTTCCTTCTTCCTTCTTCCTTCTTCCTTCTTCTTCTTCTTCTTTCTTCTTCCTTCTTCCTTCTTCCTTCGCATTTTTATGTTAACCATTGTTTCAAAGTCCGGTCATATCCCTACAATAAATAGGGATATTACTCGTATTCGGTCATATTAGTGAGTACATTTTTATCTTTGTTTATTGGATATGTTATATCTTCTTAATATGTACTTTTTTTTACATATCTGTTATAATTTTATCATTTTTGTGTCTTTGTCCTATTATGAGAAAACCAATAAAGAGTTAAAAAATTAAAAATAAATGCAGGTCCATGTTAGGCAGGGAATCTCATTACCTCCTTCTTTTCTTTCTTCTTTTTTTCTTTTTTTTGACATCCTGGTGACTGCTGGAGTAGACATTTAGAGGTCTGGCTATTAAATATGCAAACCAAAATGTGGGACAGCGAGAGAGCAAAGATGTGAAAGTCAGATCAGATTTCTTTCGGGTGATGGCTACAGCGTATACTCGGATATTACGTATTGCAAACACTCGGGCTTCTCTTCAAATCCACACTCTTTAGCATCGCTCAGTTTGTCATGTTGGGGTTTTATTGTGGATACATGTGACGCTTGTGAATTAACAGTTGTGCTGGTTTCCTGGATGTGCGGTTCCTGGCTTATTTATGCAGATCTGGAATAGGAAGAGATGACGGGGTAGACGATGTGCGACCGCAAGTAACCTCTTGTTCAGAGAAAAACAACATTTGTAATAAATATGTTTTGCCTGTAATCGTCCGTGACACTTTCTTGTTTTCGTCCTTAAAGCGCACCCTCCGCATCTCTTGATCTCCTTGCATTGCAACTCTGCATTAGTCAGTGGTAAATGTGGTATACACTATATACAATCACCTGACACTAGTTAGTTTCCACAATCCATGACTTAACTTCACAGTTCACACAAATACGTTTTTAAATTCAAACTGTAGCACTGACGTAAGTCCGTTTTTTTTATTTATTTTTATTTTTTTTGCACAGTAGTGTGACAATCCCTCCACCTCCGGTCTAACTAATCACTCTCACCTTATGTCATGGACCCCTGTGCAAACAGGTGGTCATGCAAACGGGTATCAAAAGGGGTTAACACTGACCATAAACTTCTCTCACGTCTCCTTAGATCTCAGCAAGGACGCAGGTCATGGGTAGAAAGAAAAGATCTAAGTGCTCACCGCTTAAGTATAAGATTTAATTTTTGTGTTCAAACACAAACTACTCACATAAAGATGATAAAAACACAGCATGTAAAGCCGACAATCGTGTTAGTTCCGTAGGGCAGCAGCGGGTGATGTCATGTGTAGCTCCTCCCCCCATGTGTGTTACGATCAATCAGAACTTCAATGTCACCGGACTCCTCCTCTCTTCCCTTCGTTAGCAGACAGAGGCATAAGTGCTCTTTGTAACCCTTTTCTGTCTGATCCATTTTATCATATATTGTTTTTGCACATGTTTTAAAATTCACATTTTAGGCCTGAAGATTATGTAAAACACCCTGGAAGACGAGATCTTGTAAGAATAAAATGGTGGCAATTTTTTGTATCACATGATGTTTCTGCTACTGTTTAGCAAATGATGAGGTTACATCAAGTAATAAGATGCCAAATATGTCAAGCCAGAGCAGCCAAGGTTTGACAGCTCTGAACATGGAAGTGCTCAGAGCTAACCACTTTTGTGTTCATACGGATGTTGCTGATATTCCGCCTCTCTCCATCCTGACACCTACCATGGATGTTAGGAGAGAAAGGTAAAATAGACAAGGTTACGTCAATTAATTGGATACCAAATATGTCAACCAGTGGTGGCCTGTCCATTAGGGGCGCACGGCACCCCCTCATCCATGCATCTGGCCCCCTGATCTACATGCAAGGCACCAGACGCATGTCTTCCAATCTGGAGTGTTTTTTTTTTATTATTTTTTTTTTTTTTGTAGCGCATGATTAGACGTGATCAAATAGGCTTCAGAAAAGGGTGGGCTTGGGGTGCAGTGCACTGCGTCCGAAGCCCACCCAGTTGTGTGACAATAGCAAATGAATATTCGCTATTTTAACACTGATTCTCATTTGCCAATCAGGTGACAGATCTCATGACCCGCCTCCTGATTGGATCTCCTCCTGGCCAATCGGATTGGCTGCCCGGAGGAGGAGGGAGGAGACACAGGGGAACCAAGAAGGGGGCAGCCCAGAGAAAAGCTGCCCGCCAGATAGGGTAACTGCAGGGCTCTGACTGACAAACTGACCCGGGGGGGGGGGGGGGGGCGGCATTGACCAGATTGTTAGGGGGGGGGCCCCCAAAAAATAAACACCAGCTGCCACTGATGTCAACCCACAGAGCAGCCAAGGTTTGACAGCTCTGAACATGGAAGTGCCCAGAGCTGAGCACTTCTGGGTTCATATGGATGTTGCTGATCTCCCACTGCTCTATCCTTACACTTACCATGGAATTTTCAGCCACCCAGGAGAGGGATATAAAATGATGAGATTACGTCAAGTAAATGGATGCCAAATAATATGTGGAGTCAGAGCAGCCAAGGTTTGACAGCCTGAACGTGGAAGTGCTCAGAGTTGAGCACTTATGGGTTTATAAGGATGTTGCTGATCTCCCTCCGCACTCTATCTTGACACCTACCATGGAAGTTTCAGGCGAGAATTAAAATGGTGAGTGGGGGAGCAGGTAGGTGGCAGCACCTACACAGAAGTGTTTGTAGCCTTGACAGTACTTCCTATAGTTTTCATATGGTACAAACAGGGTTTCAAAGGCAATCCCTACACAGGAGTCTTTGCTGCATTTCATGGCATGCTAGTTAACTTTTTAACGCTATGCAAGGCCCTACTGTTTTTTTACATGGTGTAGGGCAGGGGTAGGCAACCTGGGGCCCTCCAGCTGTTGCAGAACTACAAGTCCCATCATGCCTCTGGGAGTAATTGTAACTGTCAGCCTTGCAATGCCTCATGGGAAATGTAGTTCCACAACAGCTGGAGGGAGGGCCCCAGGTTGCCTACCCCGGTGTAGAGTTCTGCTGCGTTACATAGCACACTAGGGGGGGGTAATTTTAAGAAAGGCAAATCCACTTTGCACTACAAGTGCACTTGAAATTGCACTGAAAGTTCAGTCGCTGTAGATCCATGGGGGACATGCAAGGAAAATAATAAACCGCATTTTAGCTTGCACATGATTGGATAATAAAATCAGCAGAGCTTCCACTCATTTCAGATCTACCCCTTAGATTTACAGCAACTGCACTTCCAAGTGCACTTTGCACTTGTAGTGCAAAGTGGATTTGCCTTTCATAAATAACCCCCTAGGTCCCCTGCCCAAATACTGTGTGGAAGCAGTGGCCTCTCTGTAGAAGTCCGATGTGCTCTCTGATTCAGCAAGGGGCATATTTTCATGCTGTCTACTGATTTGAGAGCTCTACTCTGGCTGCTTTTTAAAGCATAAAGAGCTTTTAAGACTTTGCATGCATTTGATTTGGACTCGCCTGAATTGTATTCGGCTGACTTTAGGTCTTTAAAATGCTCAAACAACCGTATACAATATCAATTTCCTATCATCTGTTACCATTGTGGTAGTAAATTAATTTGCAACGAGTATTTTGCTTCATCGGATCTAATTCAAACACTGCGTTCCAAATCCGGCAGACATGTTAGAAGAAAACCACGTCAAGAAGCAATACATGAATGGCCCTTATGTATGATCCATTAATCTGGTGGGGGAACCTGGTAATTGAAAACAGCCTGGGGCTCACCGTACATTTAATCCAACACTGCATGGGGCACTTATAATAATGCGTTATTACTATGTAAGCATCTACCACGGTACATGGCAGGCTAGATAATGTGTAGTGATGGATGAATCTTGTTCAAAATAGAGCAAACCTGACTTGGAGGAATTGCAGTCTGCTCACATAATCTAATAAAAACATCTTTGCCATTCTGAAGCTTCCCTCCAACCACTTTGCATATTTTTTATATACAGTTGTGCTCATAAGTTTACATACCCTGGCAGAATTTATGATTTCTTGGCCATTTTTCAGAGAATATGAATGATTACACAAACTTTTCTTTCACTAATTGTTAGTGTTTGGCTAAAGCCTTTTGTTATCAATCAACTGTTTAAAAAAAAAAAAAAAAAAGTTAATATAATCCCAACAGAAACTACCCAAATCGCCCTGATCAAAAGTTTACATACCCTGGTGATTTTGGCCTGATAACATCCACACAAGTTGACACAAAGGGGTTTGAATGGCTATTAAACTGTAACAGAGTTCTGAGGGTTAACTGTACAGGTTTTTACTTTGGCATCAGTCTGGCTGGGCTGTACTGGAGTTCTGGCTGGTCATAGGTGCAGTGAGGCACCTGCGACAGGCTGAGAACCAGGCCTGGTTGGGCGTGTTGGGTACCAATCTTTCCCAGAGCCAATCAGTGGGCGCGTCTGGCCCCGCTGCATAGTCTGGGAAGGGGTATTTAAGGTGCTGAAGTCACATGTTCAGGGTTTTGTGCGGCTGCTGCATTGGCTCATGGTTCCGGTCCGGGTCACCCCCGTGAGGGGTCCCGGACCCAGGAGTGTTTTCTGTCCCCACAAGCATGGTCACCCTGACCAGCCCCAGAGGCCCTCATGGTCTGGGGCAGGGATCCGTCCGTTCCCGAGCCTCGGAAATGGCTAGTTGGAGGCCCAGATTCTGAGGTGTCCCGGTGTTCTCTCGGTATTGGAGGGACACGGCAACTCGTACAAGTGACCAGGGGAGGACTCTTCGGAGGAGGGCCAACAAGCTGGCTGCTCGGTAAGAGCCTGGGAGCTGAGTTGTATGGACATTAGAGAATCCACACTTCCCACAGTATCGCCAAGAAAGCTGAGAGATCCAGGTACTGTGAGAAAGGTTCCTACTTATCTTCAGTGACAACCTAGTCTGTGGCAGAGACTTTTCTAAGTTTCCGGATCACTTGTTGGCTGCTAAATCTCTGTCTAGAGGTTTACCCAGCAGTGAAGCACCCAGTTGCGTGTTGTTACTCTCTGGGCTAACTAGAGAAATTCAGTGGATGTCAGCAGTTCAAAGTGCCTGAGTTTTATCACCCGTGCCCTCTATTCCCACCAGAGACTGTGTTCCTGTTGGATGTTACCCCAGCAAAATAAAAATCCTCAAAAGGACTTTTGTGTGTCAGCTTCTGAAGTTACTGGGTACTAACCCTGGGAACCCCTAGACAACGAAAGATGAGCTACGAGGAGGTAATTGGTAAGCCCAGAAAAGTCAAGGCTGCCCCTAGGGGTTATGTCCGCTACAAAGGTCAATGAGTTTCTGGACTCCTGACAGACCCTTGCATCTTTCATTCAGTGCTGCACTGGCGTTTCTGGATTCTGAGTCATGGGGAAAGCAAAATAATTGTCAAAGGATCGGTGGGAAAAGGTGGTTGAACTGTATAAAACAGGAAAGGGATATAAAAAGATATCCAAGGAATTGAGAATGCCAATCAGCAGTGTTCAAACTCTAATCAAGAAGTAGAAAATGAGGGGTTCTGTTGAAACCAAACCACGGTCAGGTAGACCAACTAAAATTTCGGCCACAACTGGCAGGAAAATTTGTTCGGGATTCAAAGAAAAACCCACAAATAACTTCAGGTGAAATACAGGACTCTCTGAAAACATGTGGTGTGGCTGTTTCAAGATGCACAATAAGGAGGCACCTGAAGAAAGATGGGCTGCATGGTCGAGTCTCCAGAAGAAAGACATTACTATGCAAATGCCACAAAGTATCCCGCTTACAATACGCCAAACAGCACAGAGACAAACCTCAAACCTTCTACCACAAAGTCATTTGGAGTGATTAGACAAAAATTTTGCTTTTTGGCCACAACCATAAACACTACATTTGGTGAGGAGTCAACAAGGCCTATGATGAAAGGTCCACCATCCCTACTGTGAAACACAGAGGTGGATCGCTGATGTTTTGGGGATGTGTGAGCTACAAAGGCACAGAAAATTTGGTCAAAATTGATGGCAAGATGACTGTTGTATGGTATCAAAAAATACTGGAGGAACATTTGTATTCATCAGCCAGGAAGCTGCGCATGGGACGTACTTGGACATTCCAACATGACAATGATCCAAAACACAAGGCCAAGTCGACCTGTCATTGGCTACAGCAGAATAAAGTGAAGGTTCTGCAGTGGCCATCTCAGTCTCCTGACCTCAATATCATTGAGCCACTCTGGGGAGATCTCAAACGTGCCGTTCATGCAAGACAGCCTAAGAATTTACAGGAACAGGAGGCTTTTTGCCAAAAGGAATGGGCAGCTTTACCATCTGAGAAGACCTAAGGGCCTGGTATGGATAGGGGGGACCCCATGCATTTATTTTTTTTTTTTTTTTCTTTTCTCAATCTTAATTGCCAGCGTTTTTTTTTTTTTTTTTTTTTTTTTTTTTTTCTTTAGTCGGCTGTCATTGGGGAACTCCACTGACAGCGGATGAGTCATCCATTGTCGAGGACGTGGCTGCTGCTTTGCCGGCCCGCTCCTCACCAACCAGCTATAACACAGGCGAGGAGGGAGGGAACAAGAACAGACAATCGTGTTCAAAACTGATGACCTGTGCGATCCAGAAGAGTTCCCATACAAGTCAATGAGCTTGTAACTCGCTCCACTTTTTGCACTCTTCCCCTCTCAAGCGTCTCTTGTAACAGGCTGTGCACACCTATGGTGCCAATCACTCGCTGTGTATATTCATAACTGAAGCGTAGTAAATTGTATTTACTATCCTTCAGTTTGTAAATGAATAGGAAGCCGTTCAGCAAACCGCACTTCCCAGCTGAGGCTACATGTGTGTTTGAGCTTTGAGGTGCCCACCTATGGGGGTGTGCTACTGGCCAGATCGCAAGCTGAAAACCGAAGGATAGGGGGGTGGGGGGGGGGGGCCTAAAAAAAGCTAGTGATTGGTGAGCTGCCAAATATATCATATCATTTTTGGTTTTGGGATTAATACCGCTTAAGGACCGCCTCACGCCGATATACGTCGGCAGAATGGCAAGGCTGGGCACAACCACGTACCTGTACGTGGCACTTTAAGAGCCCAGCCGTGGGTCGCGGTGGCGCGCTCGCGACCCGGTCCTGAGCTCCGTGACCGCAGGACCAGCGGACCCGATTGCCGCTGGTGTCCCGCGATCGGGTCACAGAGCTGAAGAACGGGGAGAGGTCTGTGTAAACAAACCTCTCCCCGTGCTTCCTAGCGCGACACTGATCGGCTGTTCCCTGTCATTGGGAAAGCCGATCAGTGACGTCCGACGCAAAGCCACGCCCCCTACAGTAAAAAAAAAAAAAAACACACACTTAACCCCTCTCCGCCCCCTAGTGGTTAACTCCTTCACTGCCAGTGTCATTTTACACAGGAATCAATGCATTTAAATAGCACTAATTGCTGTATAAATGACAATGGTCCCAAAAAATGTCCGATGTGTCCACCATAATGTCGCAGTCACAATAAAAATCGCTTATCACTGCCATTACTAGTAAAAAAAAAAAAAAAAAAAAAAAAATATTTATAAAAATGCTATAAAACTATCCCCAATTTTGTAAACGCTATAAATTTTGCGCAAGCCAATCAATCGCTAATTGCAATATTATTTTTGGGTTTGAAAAAAAAAACTGAGGAGAAAAGTTTTTTTTTTTTTTATAGTAAAAAATATTGCATTTTTTTTTTTTTTTTTTTCAAAATTGTCACTTTATTTTTGTTTATAGCGCAAAAAATAAAAACCGCAGGGGCGATCAAATACCACCAAAAGAAAGCTCTATTTGTGGGGAAAAAAAGGCCGCCAATTTTTGTTTGGGAGCCACGTCGCACGACCGCGCAATTGTCAGTTAAAGTGACACAGTGCCGAATCGCAAAAAGGGGCCTGGTCCTTTTTGGTTGCAAATTGGTCCGGGGCTTAAGTGGTTAATGGGCTATTTAATTTTTATCTTTTTGGCTGGAGTTCTGCTTTAAGACAACATTCCAGGACAGCCTTTTTTTTTTTTTTTTTTTTTTAAAGGAAGCTTTCCATTTGGGACGTTTTTTTAACTCCCATTTCCGAAGTGTATCCAAGCCAAATGGTTTCTACTGGCAGGAAAAACATTTATTTTTTCCTCCCTGCCCCCCCCCCCCCCCACTTGGCTGGCTGGTTCCTGTCGCATAGCCGGCATTTCTTGTTTTGTGGCTGGAATTTTGCGACGAGCGAAAACAACGGACAATCGCTGTTCTCCTAGAGACCCCCCTCGGTGGAGGAAATCCTGCCTCTCTCAATGAGTCAGTCCCGGGCACAGCCAGCCGTCCCATGCACATTGAGAAGAAGACGCGTTCTCGGCACGACATGAGTTAACCAGACCGAGCTGTTTGTGTACATCTCCTCCGCACGTTGCGTATGTCTCTGCGTAAGTGTGAGCCAATGTTTCTCCGTGGCAGGAATTGGTGAGGTGTTGGCGTCTGCCAAGGACATACAAATTTAATTTTCTCTGAGCACAGCCGTACGTCTGCCTTTATTTTTGTGCGGGCGCTCTGTGGGCTGAAATGAACGGGAAGTCGTAGGTTTGAGTGTAAACAGGAAGAGTCGGTGTGCCGCAGAATCCATATCTTCTCTTCTCTTGTGTGAATGTCATAAAACTGGTTTGAAATTATTTATACAGTCTGGGCTTATAGTGTCACGTCTCTCTGGAGTAACTGGTTGTCTTTGAAATTCCTGGGGTAGTGCCAGGTTTTAGAGCGGCCATTATCAAACCAGAGTTCTGTGGAACGCTAGGGTTTCTTCAGATGTTGCTAGGAAGTTGCTGCTGGTGATTTGACCTCCCATATGATGGTGCCTGCGTGGTTTTGGGTCCAAATGCATCTGGCAGAGTCAGTAGCATGCTAATGAATATTTTTGTCTGTAAGGGTGGCATTCTGACCACCACTGTTGAGGGCTTTCTGAATCGAGGTTCTGTGGAACACTAGGATTCCTCCAGAGGTTGTTAAGGGGGGTTTCTTGAGTAATGATCACTTTCTGTTACTCGACGCAACGACTGATGCCAATCGGCAAAGAAACCCCTGAAACCAATTGGCAAAAATAAAAAGGTGCATTCTTTCCACCTACCTACAATGGAAGGGGCATTTTTCCTACTGACCACAAGTGTAGGGGCCCTTCTTCATGCTGGCCACCGGTGTATAAAGGGACCTTCTTCATGCTGGCCACCAGTGTATAAAGGGACCTTCTTCATGCTGGCCACCGCTGTATAGGGACCTTCTTCATGCTGGCCTTAGCTGTATAGGGACCTTCTTCATGCTGGCCACTGCTGTATAAGGACCTTCATGCTGGCCACTGCTGTATAGGGACCTTCTTCATGCTGGCCACTGCTGTATAAGGACCTTCATGCTGGCCACTGCTGTATAGGGACCTTTTTCATGCTGGCCACTGGTGTATAGGGACCTTGTTCACGCTGGCCCCCCGGTGTATAGGGACCTTGTTCACGCTGGCCCCCCCGGTGTATAGGGACCTTGTTCACGCTGGCCCCCCGGTGTATAGGGACCTTGTTCACGCTGGCCCCCCGGTGTATAGGGACCTTGTTCACGCTGGCCCCCCGGTGTATAGGGACCTTGTTCACGCTGGCCCCCCGGTGTATAGGGACCTTGTTCACGCTGGCCCCCCGGTGTATAGGGACCTTGTTCACGCTGGCCCCCCGCTGTATAGGGACCTTGTTCACGCTGGCCCCCCGCTGTATAGGGACCTTGTTCACGCTGGCCCCCCGCTGTATAGGGACCTTGTTCACGCTGGCCCCCCGCTGTATAGGGACCTTGTTCACGCTGGCCCACCGCTGTATAGGGACCTTGTTCACGCTGGCCCACCGCTGTATAGGGACCTTGTTCACGCTGGCCCACCGCTGTATAGGGACCTTGTTCACGCTGGCCCACCGCTGTATAGGGACCTTGTTCACGCTGGCCCACCGCTGTATAGGGACCTTGTTCACGCTGGCCCCCCCGTTGTATAGGGACCTTGTTCACGCTGGCCCCCCGGTGCATAGGGACCTTGTTCACGCTGGCCCCCCGGTGCATAGGGACCTTGTTCACGCTGGCCCCCGGTGCATAGGGACCTTGTTCACGCTGGCCCCCCGGTGCATAGGGACCTTGTTCACGCTGGCCCCCCGGTGCATAGGGACCTTGTTCACGCTGGCCCCCGGTGCATAGGGACCTTGTTCATGCTGGCCACCACCCCCCCTAATTTAATGAATTAATTTGAGTGGGGGTTTCCTGAGATTTGAAGTTTTGTTTTGAGGGTTCCTTTTTGGGGTAAAGGATGAGAGACTGCTTTAGCGGCTTCTCCCTAGGATTTTTTTTTTTTTTTTTTTTTTTTTTTTTTTCCTGGTGCAGTACCAAGTTTTAGAGCGGCTATCACCACCAGGGCACTGGTGTGGAACCCTAGGGTTCCTCCAGAGGTTGCTAGGGGTTTCCTTGAGCTGTAGCTAATATATAAACTCCCATTTTAATGCCGCCCTGCATGGTTTTGAGGCCAATGACCCTTTTTTTTTTTTTTTTTTTTTTTTAGCTGTTTTGTAAAGGGACTTTCTTCCCACTGACCACCAATGTAAGAAGCATTATTCGAACAGATCACCTTTCTTCCCACTGGCCACCAATGCAAGGGGCATTCTTCCTATTGGCCCTCACAAGTTCATTTTAGCAGGGGTTTTCTGAGACATGAACATTATTTCGAGGATTCCTTTTTTGGGTAAAAAGGTTAAGAGGCTGCTTCAGAGGGTTATCCTGGGAAATTTTATAGGGTTTTAGGTGTCAGGTCTCACTATAATAGCTGGTTGTCTTCAAGTTTCTGGGCTAGTGCCAGGTTTTAAACAAAGACATTCTCAACAAAGGTTCTGTAGAACACTAGGGTTCCTCCCAGAGGTTGCTTAGGGGCTTTCTTGAGCTTTGGCTGACTTGAACTCCCATCTGATGCCGCCTGTGTGGTTTTGGGACCAGTGCCATTTGGCAGTGCTAGCTGCATGAAGCCAATAATATTTTTTGTTGTTGCTGTTCGAAAGGACAACATTCTTCCCACTAATATCACTTCTGGTTGGACCAAACCCTTTTAAGGAAAAATTAGTAAAATGCTAAATTCTTAATCTGATTATAGCTAATGTGCCATTTAACATTGGCGCTTCCTCCTTTTTTTCCATGGCCAAGACTGGGTATCTGCCAAAAATAGCATTGCTGAAGGATATGCAGACTGTATTAAACCTGGAGTTGGCATCAATGATCAGATGTTACCAAATGATGCCATCCTTCAAGAATGTAACTACGTTTTGACAGTAGAATTGGGTCTTTGTATAAACATCCAAGAGAAGTGTGGCAGGTTGTGCTTGCAGATGCCCTTTTTTTTCCTTCAAGAAGTGCCAGCAAGGGTGATGTGCCCTTTGTGATGCCAGTTTGGAGCATGACAGGGTGCACTCTTCCTGTTGGGCTCCAAAATAAAGTGTTTGGCAGCCCATCTCTCCTATTCAAGGGGACTTTGCAATACCTTTTTTACAAGTTTACACGAATAAATTGGAAAAAAAAAAAGTAACTGAACTCCAGTCCAGTGACTTTGCCTAGGCTGAGATGTCATTATTCTGCTGCAGGTAGTAGGAAGCATTTCATTAGTCTCTTCTCCCCTCGTGATCCGATTTGCAACATTGGGGATGCCTATTCCCATGACAGCGAAGAGTGTATTGCGCCTCACCTTGGAGGTAAAGGGCAATTTCCCCAATGGACACAGATATATTATATGGCAATAGCTACAGCTTTTTTTTATTAAACAGCCAAGTTCCGGTCAGATGACTTTGCCTAGGCTGATGTCATTTAATTAGTCTGCTGGCGGTAGGGAGCATTTCCTTAGTCTCTACTCCTTTGATCAGATTGTCACGGGAATAGGTGTCCCCAATGTCGCAATGTTGCAATCTGATCACAGATGAGAAGAGACTCAGGAAATGCTCCCCACTGCCTGCAGCAGACCAATTGCATGATCTGACCGGAGCTTGGCTGTTTAATGATAAAAGCTGTATCTTTTTTTGAAAATTTAAGCTATTGCCATATATTACATCTATGCCCATTGGGGAATTTGCCCTTCACCTCCAAGGTGAGGGGAAATCCACCCTTTGCAAAAATTGTAACATTGGGGACACCTATTCCCATGACAGAGTGGACCTTGGAGGTAAAGGGCAATTTCCCCAATAGGCGTAGATATAATATATGGCAATAGATTAATGATACAAGCTGTAGCTTTTTATGTAAAATTAATCTATTGCCATATATTATGTTTATGCCCAATGGCAATAGATTCATTTTACATAAAAAGCTACAGCTTGAATTAATAATATATGGAAATAGATTAATGATACAAGCTGTAGCTTTTTATGTAAAATGAATCTATTGCCATTGGGCATAAATATAATATATGGCAATAGCTTAAATCTATGCCTATTGGGGAAATTGCCCTTTACCTCCAAGGTCCACTCTCTGTCATGGGAATAGGTGTCCCCAATGTTACAATTTTTGCAAAGGGTGGATTTCCCCTCACCTTGGAGGTAAAGGGCAATTTCCCCAATGGGCATAGATGTAATATATGGCAATAGCTTTCATTTTTCAAAAAAAGATGCAGCTTTTATCATTAAACTGCCAAGCTCCGGTCAGATCATGTAATTGGTCTGCTGCAGGCAGTAGGGAGCATTTTCTTAGTCTCTTCTCCCCTGTGATCTGACTGTGACATTGGGGACACCTATTCTGATGTCAACAAAGAATTTCCCCTCACCTTGGAGGGGAAGGGCAATTTCCCCAATGGGTACAGATATGTTAAGGCAATAGCTCCAGCTTCTATTAAACAGCCGAGCTCCGGTTGGATGACTTTGCCTAGGCTGATATAATGTAGTTAGTCTGCTGCAGGCAGTAGGGAGCACTTCCTCAGTCTCTTTATCCCCCAGAGATCAGACTGCAACATTGGGGGCACCTAGTCCCATAACAACGAAGAGTGGATTTCCTGTACTTTGGAGATGGGCAATTTCCCCAATGGGGCACAGATATAATATATGGCAACAGCTTCACTTTTCAAAAATGATACAGCTTTTATCAATAAACAACTGAGCTCCGGTCAGGTGACTGTGCCTAGGCCGAGGTGATGTCCTTAATCTGCTGCTTGCAGTAGGAATAATTCCCTTTTTAGTATCGTCTCCCCTGTGATCAGACTGCAACATTGTATTATTGGGGACACCTATTCCCATGACGGAGTGGATTTCCCCTCACCTTGGTGCCCATTGGGGAAATTTCCCTTCACCTCCAATCTAATATGGCAATGGCTTAATTTTTCAAAAAAAGCTCCAGCCTTTATCATTTAAACAGCCAAGCTCTGGTCAGATGACTTTGCCTAGGCTGAGATAATATAATTAGTCTTCTGCAGGCAGTAGGGAGAATTTCCTCAGTCTCTCCTTCCCCCAGAGATCAGACTGCAACATTGTATCATTGGGGACACCTATTCCCATCACCATTGTCTAAGGTGTCCGTTTTACAAAACTGAACAGCAGTGATCCCGAGGATTGCCACCGATATCGGCTCATTAAACGTTTTATGAAACAGAGATGATCTCCCCCAATTATCTCCGCACACCGAGAATCTGTCATTGACTGACACAAACAGACAGTTTATGAAGGTGCGATCTCAGCACGCCACTGGCAATCTGTGTCAGAATTCACACTCCCCAAATCACCAGCTCAGAGATGGAGAATCGGAGTGAAGAGAGAATCCCGGGGGAACTGAGGGAAGAAAGATTATTCCTTCTTCCTCGATCAGACCCCCCCCCCCCCCCCCCAAGACAGTAACCATGTCCCTGTCGTGTGTAATATAAAAAAAAAAAAAAAAAAAATATAGAGAATCTCTCACATGAATTCTTATGGCGGGGGTGTTTTTTGAAGTGCCTGATTATAGGCTTCAAAATAGGGTGGGCTCGGGGTGCAGAGTGTGCCCAGGTCCCACCCAACTGTGTGTGTGTGTGTGTGACCATAGAGAATGAATTTTCGCTAACTTCACACTCGTTACTCCCTGCCAATCAGGAGGAAGGTCAGTGAAACCAGTTTCCCGATTGGCCAAAGCACCAGGCGATCCTATTGGATGCCTATCGCTGTGGAAGAGGAGACGCTGGAGTAGTGCTGGTTGTTTACCGCCCCCCAGAAGAAAAGCCCACAACCTCCACTGCAACTGACTGTGCCTCACTCACCAGTCTCTTGGCAGTGTTCTCCCCTGCTGTGCTCTCCTTGCTCTCTCATGTGCCTCTCTTCTCTCCTCCTGGATGTGCCCAAGCCCCCCCCCCCCCCCAGATATGTGCCTCTTCTCTACTCCTGGATGTGCCCAAGCCCCCCCCCCCCCCCCCCAGACTAGGGAGCTCCATGTAGGCTTCAACAGCCTCAGCACTCTTAATCTCTTACACCCAACTCCTCCTCCATAGCTGGGCTGACCCTGGGTATTTCCAGGAAGTAGATGGTGACCCTGGATGATGCCGGAGCAAAGATGGCTGGAGGCCAAGAGAGCCTTGGTCCTGTCGCTCCTGGAGGGTAGGGGCCAGGTATTCTATGCCTCCAGGAGACACACTTTGTGGAGGACACGGTGCCGCTGCTCCATGGTCGGAAATTCCAGGCCCAGTACCATTCAGTATACTCCTCTTATTCAAGAGGAGTGAGTGTCCTGATAGGAAGGGAAATATTATTCTCATGCTATAAAGCACAAATTGACCCATTTGGTCGCTATGTTTTTCTACATTGCTCAATGGAAAATAGACCATATGTTCTAGCAAATATTTATGTTCCACCGCCATTTAAGCTAGAGATTCTATACGAATTAACTGTATTTATCACAGATAAGGCTGGAATCCCGGTGATAGCGATGGGGGATTATAAGGAGGTACTAGATAAATCCATTGATAGGTTTCCAACTCCGTATCAAATAGCCCCTGGGGAGGCAGGCAGGTTAGCCCGGTTTCTACAAGAAACAGGGCTAAGTGAAGCCTGGAGAGCACGGCACCCGTTGGAAAGGCAATACTCTTTCGCGACTTTATCTAGACTTGATATGGCCTTTGTCAACTCCGATGCCTTACCCCTTATAGGTGCAATAGATTATGGCCCAAGGGGGATATCGGACCACTCACCTTTGACCTTGACATTGAATATGGGAACTGAGCCGTACTATAGGGAATGGAAAATTGGATCCAGCTTGGTTGGAGTTAATCGATACCCCTGAACAATTAAAGATGGCCCTAAAAGAATTTATTAGCATAAATACAGACACTGCACCGACGGGGGTGGTTTGGGACTCTTTAAAAGCACATCTCAGGGGCCTTCTTATCCAACAAATTGCTAGAATCAAAAGCAAGACGCGAGAAAGGGAGGGGGAAGCTAAAAGGGCGGTAACCTTGGCAGAACAAAAATATATTCTGAACCCAAACCCAGAAACCAAAAAAAAAAATGGTTAGATAAACAGCAAGACTATAAGATAGTCAGTACTAGGATTAATGAGGATAAACGTATATTTCAGAGACAATTAAATTTCGGCGAAGGGGAGAAGGTGGGTCGTATGCTGTCCCTGCTGGTTAAAGCAAATATGTCCCCCTCAACGGTCTTGGCTCTGAGGACCACACAGGGAGTTATCTCTTCGGATTCGACAACCATAATGAAAATATTTAGTGATTACTATAGTGCTCTATACAAATCACAGATAGACGTCGAAAGAGGGGAAACGGTCCCCTTTCTCAATTTAATATCAATATCCCAACCTTGTCAGAGCCAGAACGGCAACTAATGGAGGCCCCAATCACCCTACAGAAGCTAGTTGATGCTGTGGCTGGGATGCCAAATCTAAAGTCACCTGGCCCGGATGGGTTACCAATCGAGATTTATAAAAGATATGGCGAAATTTTATTGCCAGAATTGCTGAAGACCTTGAGTCAGGCGCATTCCATGGGGGCCTCTTCCAGCTTCGATGACAGAGGCGACTATTGTCGTTATCCCGAAAGAGGGAAAAGACCCCATGGACCCCTCCTCATATCGTCCGATTTCTCTACTATGTACAGATGTAAAAATCCTGGCTAAAGTTTTGGCTGCTCGATTTAAATACATGTGTACATAGTCTAGTTCACCCTGACCAGTCTGGGTTTATTCCGACGAGGTCAACCAGCACTAATATACGCAGAACCTATTTGAATATACAGCTACCAGTAGACAATAAGGGCCCTAGGGCCATTATGGCATTGGACGCCGCCAAGGCGTTCGATAGCCTTGAATGGGCCTATCTTTTGAAGGTATTGGAAAAATTTGGCTTTGGATCAAATTTTATTAATTGGGTAAGATTACTTTATACCAATCCAAGAGTAAAGATAAACATTCAGATTTTTTCCATTTGGAAAGGGGTACGAGACAAGGGTGTCCCCTGTCTCCTCTCCTTTTTGCTTTGGCAATAGAGCCACTGGCCATTGCTGTTAGAGCCAATGGAGATATTTGTTGATTTAGGAGAGGGTTAGTTGAAGAGAAGATGGCATTATTTGCCGACGACGTCCTGTTCTATTTGGGAGATGTTCAATCCTCACTAAAAGCAGCAATAAAAATGATGGCCGAGTTTGGCAACGTCTCTGGATTGACAATCAATTTGGGATAAGTCGGCCCATTTGCCAATAGACCCAATTCCAGGAGACCTAATACTCGGCGGGCTTACTTTAAAAACAGTCGACAAATTGAAGTACCTTGGGATATGGGTTACTAGAGATATAAACTCGTACCTTAAACTTAATTTAGCTCCGTTACTATTAAGACTGAAACACAAGGCTGAGGTGTGGGGCCGCCTCCCCCTTTCGGTGGCAGGGCGGTGTAATCTTATTTAAAATGATATGGCTGCCTCAGATTTTGTACTTGCTCCATAATGCTCCCTTATGGATCAGGCAGAAGTGGTTTAGGAGGATGGATTCCCTCTTCAGGGACCTGATCTGGAAAAAAGGACAGTCTAGGATCGCCCTGACCACGCTCCAGCTTCCGCTTGAGGAGGGTGGAATAGCGATCCCGCACCCCAGACAGTATTTTGTGTCGTCAAAGCTCCAGCATTTAGCAGGGGGTGGGTTCTCTAGGAGCCCAGGAGTAAGTTTGATGTTGATAGGATGTCCCCATAATACACTCATAGAAGCTCTTGAGGCTAGTTCTTTCATTACACGTAGTCCAACGGTAAAATTACCAATAAAGATCTGGCAAACAGCCAAGGCCATGCTAGGATATCAGGGTATCTCAGAACTAGCTCCTCTATGGCATAATAACAACCTAGAAGAGCTAGCTAAAATTACCAAGTCTAGGGACTGGGAATGTCAGGGTCTTAACAGAGTAAGGCAACTATATACTGGGGACAATTTGAAAACATTTGCTGCTTTTGAAACAGGAATTTTCCCTTCCTAACAGTACGTTCTACAAATATCTCCAGGTGAGGCATGTAGCCCAGACCCAATTTAGACCTCAGGCACCGCATTGAACACAAATAACCATGCTAGCGCATGTTCTGTTCGTGGAACCAACTAAAGGAGTAATTTCTGGGCTGTATGCCAAACTGAGGGATAAAACAATGGAGCGCAGTGGCCCAACTAAGATCAGGGCAATATGGGAGAGGGAGGTGGGCCCATTCTCAGTAGTAGAATGGGAGCGGGTTATAGGTCAAGTAAAACGGGTCTCAATCTCCCCCTCACATAAGATGTCACATCTCCTATATAAAAAAAATAGAGTGTATTATACTCCTAGGAAAATGTTTAACCTGGGTTGGCGGGAAAACGACCGTTGCCCTAGATGCGGCTGGAGATTTCATTCATATGCTTTGGAAGTGTCCGAAGCTGTTTAGATATTGGACAAAAAATTATTGAGGTAATGAAATTTTGAGGCTAAATCTAGAGGCAACGGCCAAAACCTGCCTCTTGGGTCTGTTGGAGAGGGAGATGGTTCCGAACAATATTATTGACTCCGTTTTAAGGGCATTATTTCAAGCCAGAAAGCTGATAGCCCAGCACTGGCAGTCGCAACTACCCCCGACATTAGAGGAATGGCTCAGAAATATGAACACAATAATAGGTAATGAGAGAGTATATTTCACCAAGCAGGGTAACCACAGGAAATTCCTAATGGTACGGGGACCCTGGATGACAAGTTCCTTGGATTGAGAGCGATATATTATTCTTATTTTTATTGAGTTCCTATCTAGGCTTAATCCTAGTGCCCCCCCCCCCTTTTTTTTTTTTTTTTCTCTTCACTTTTTTTTTTAATTTTATTTTTTCTCTTCCTTTCCCCCCCCCCCCAGGCCTCCCCCCCCCCCCCGGCTCCCCCTTGAGGCTTGGCCTGGGGTTGCCAGTGGGGGGGAGAGGGGGGAAGGGGATTGTGACATATGGGTTGGCGATATGGTAAACTAACTCTCGACCTAGGGGAGGGGTAGGGGTTTAAAAGGGTAGGTTAATAGGGGGTGCAAGACTTGATGGGGGGAATTTACTACCTGGTTCTACCAGAACTGCTCTTGTATATAACTCAGCATAGCCGGATGGTATCCATCTCCTGTTGTTCAATAAGATGTGATGTTAAATGTCGGTGCCAGGAAGTAGATGGTGACCCTGGATGATGCCGGAGCAAAGATGGCTGGAGGCAATCTAACTCATTGTGAGAGGTAATTTAATACCTGCAGTTGTTAAACTGGGGTGAGAATTGTCTTGCATGTACTTTACATGAAAATATGTGCCTGGTGCTGCGATTAGGAAGAGAGGAGGAAAACTCTCTCTCCAGTTTTACCAGGTCTGGGTCTATAGACAGAACAATCCTGAACCAGACAGTTGGTTTTGTCAGGATCAGAGCCAGGCGGGTGCCATCCCTAATAATGATCTCATTCTGCTTTGTGCTCCTCCAGGTCCATGTCGGGACTAATTAGACTGTTTGTATCCTGGGAAGCGTGAATGGGCGCAGCCTTGTGGCGGTTGGGATTCGGAAACCACTCTGCAAATACTGAATCTTTAAATAGCTAGACAAACACACCTGCTCCTATCCCGAGTATTTGCCACGTGCCAGCCAGCAGATTAATTTGTTGTTAGCAGCATTATTGAGACCGTTTTGGGTTTTGTAGCTACTCGGTAAAGCAAGCTAAATTTAATGGATCAAATGCAAATACGAATATGGACTGGCGGCGCTCCGGTGGTGAAAAGGATACAATCCTACTGATTACTTCCATCCAAATTCATTCCAATGTTCTATAAGAATGCAGAATAGAAGATGATGATAATCCATGGCCTTGCCGCTCCCGCTGGATAGGAAATCCTCGCACAATAGAGAACAGAGCGCACCGGCATCATGGGATTTATACAAGTGCATAAAATACACCCAATTAGAGACTTGCTCTGTTGTTGTTGTTGTTGTTGTTGTTGTTGTTGTTGTTGTTGTTGTTGTTGTATTGGAGGTGCACCGAATGGAAACTTTGGTACCGAAACTGGAAATTCAGGATGCATTTGGCCGAAACTGAAAATGACAGTTTCTAAAAACCTATATATACATATATTTTTATATTTAATTGTATTTGTTTCCACTTTTTAATTAACCACTTGCCTGCTGGGCATTTTCACCCCCTTTCTGCCCAGGCCAATTTTCAGCTTCCAGTGCTGTCAAGCTTTGAATGACAATTGCGCGGTCATGCAACACTGTACCCAAATTTAATTTTTATAAAATTTATTTTATTTTTCCACACAAATCAAGCTTTCTTTTGGTGGTACTACTACGTTTTTTTATTTTTTGCTAAACAAATTAATAAAGACTGAAAATATAGAAGGAAAAGAAAAAAAAAATAACTTTATCATAGTTTTGTTGTAAAATTTAGTAAGGTAATTTTTTTTTTTTCCTTTCTCCTTCGCTGATGAGGCTGCGCTGATGATCAGGACACTGATGATCAGTGTACATGTTCCTTTTTAGAGAAGCCGGTTATTGCCCCTCCCCGGAGGTCCAGCCCTTACTATGCGGCGGGCTGTGTCCTCCTCTCCTCTCCTCTGCTGTGTCCTCCGGGCAGTGGCAGGTCCGGTTCCATCGTGTCTCCTTTTCCCCAGCGCTAGGCATCCAATAGGATAGCCTGGTGCTTTGGCTGTCTTCTCCGATCCTCGTGCTGTTAGCATGAGGAAAGGAGTGCCGATAACCGGCTTTTGTTTAGATACGTGACCAGCTGTGATTGGACACCGCTGATCACTTGGTAAAGAGCTGCTGATTGGCTTTTTACCTCAATCTGTGATCAGAGTGCACCACCCGCAATGACCGTCTCCCAGAACTATCCGGCCACGCTGTAGCCGTCAATATGAATTTGTCGGCCATTATTGGCACTTTTTTTTTTTTTTTTTTTTTTTTTTGTGCAAGAAAAATGCATCTAGACCCCCCCCCCTCCCCAATACCACCCTTCCCTCCCCAATACCACCCTTCCCTCCACTGCAAATAATCCAGCAAGCCTTTTTTTAACCACTTGATTGCCAGGGTGTTTATAAATGTACCTTGGTAGACAAGGGGTTAATCCTCTCCGTGGAGCCCCAAGGATCTATCAGTACCATGTAAGCAAAAAACTTGTAAATAAAGAGCGACTCCGCCAGTCTGGGTGATATCGGGAGCACATTGAGCTTCCCAGCTGCACAAATTAAAAGCCCAAAATGACAGATAAAGCCTTTTTTTTTTTTTTTTTTTGCAGAGCTGGGATTATTATAATGAGTTTTCTTGTGTAGCTGTGAACTTTCATCAGGCAGATGCTAATTACAGTGTGAATGGAGGGGGCTTCTCCCGAAAGAGCCAGATTGCCATGTGCAAAAATCCCTCATAGCACACAATCTATGTCTTTGTCCCAATTTTTTTTTCTTTTTATTATGACCCCCTAAATGCTGATTGTGCTTTGTTCTTTATTCCATTCTGTGGTGTTTTTCTCCTCCGAGAAGAACCCCTCCTCACTTCCTCTGCCCTTCTTGTTCCTGGAGTCAAATGTCTTCTCATGCGATCATGTTTGCCTCTTGCCATGGCATCAGTTTTCATGCTTTATTAGGCCCCTTTCACACAAGGCCATCTAGGAGCAGTGCGTCTCTCATGGCGTTTTTGTGCACCTAGGCTAGACAGGTGTAGCGTCCATCTCGTGCTACAGCCTGTTTATAGTCTGACAGGCTGAATGTTACCAGTGTTTAGGGACGAAGATCCAGAATGCTGAAGATCTGTGTTCTGGATCTTCCTCCCTGATCACTCAAGGCAATAAACAGTACCACTTGGTAGTGCACACAGGTAGCCAATCCTACCTGCTTAGGGCTACAGTCTTGTATCCAGACACTGCTGTAGACCACCAATTCATCCTACTGAAGACCTGCTTTCTGGACCTTCCAATCCACTTTACTGAGGACCTGCTTTCTGGACCTTCCAATCCACCCTACTGAAGACTTGCATTCTGGACCTTCCCATCCACCCTACTGGAGACTTGCATTCTAGACCTTCCCATCCACCCTACTGAAGACTTGCATTCTGGACCTTCCCATCCACCCTACTGAAGACTTGCATTCTAGACCTTCCCATCCACCCTACTGAAGACTTGCATTCTGGACCTTCCAATCCACCCTACTGAAAACTTGCATTCTAGACCTTCCCATCCACCCTACTGAAGACTTGCATTCTGGACCTTCCCATCCACCCTACTGAAGACTTGCATTCTAGACCTTCCCATCCACCCTACTGAAGACTTGCATTCTGGACCTTCCCATCCACCCTACTGAAGACTTGCATTCTGGACCTTCCCATCCACCCTACTGAAGACTTGCATTCTGGACCTTCCCATCCACCCTACTGGAGACTTGCATTCTGGACCTTCCCATCCACCCTACTGGAGACTTGCATTCTGGACCTTTCCATCCACCCTACTAAAGACCTGCTTTCTGGACATTTTGTCCCCTGATTACTCAGGGCCCTAAACTCTGGAGTGCACACAGGGAGCCAAGCCTACCTGCTTGGGGCTGCATTCATGTATCCAGCCACTGCTTTAGACCACCAATCCACCCTAATGACCTACATTCTGGATTTTTGTCCCTAATCGCGCAGGGCCCTAAACTGCGGTACCACTCTGTTCGGCATTCAGCCCCATGCAAGCTCAGCTTGCCATATACTTTGACAGGTTGCCTGCCATGGGGCTGGACACTGCTTCTGTCTTTCCCGGACTTACTACTCCTAGATCATGATGGCATCCTGTGCAAGGAACATTAAATGTAAAAATTTATAAATAAAAATTAACCCTTGATTTGCACACATGGAGCCAAACCTACCTGCTTGGGGCTACAGTCTTGTATCCAGCCACTCCTGTAGACCATCACTCCACCTGGGGATCTGGCAACATTTTTATTTATTCTTTATCCCCCCCCCCCCCTTAAATTTGTTTAAGGAGAGATGTTCCTGGACACACCCACTACCCACTGCAATAATATGCAGATTAGGGCTTTTCTTTTTTTCTACTGATCTGTATTGCATAGATGCCAACTGTCCCCGATTTGGCCAGGACAGTCCCTCATTTAGGTGCTCTATACCTATGTTGTGTCCCAAGATCACAGCATATCCCTTTTTTTTTTATTTTTTATTTTTTTTTTGAGTTGCTGAGCATGGATAGGGAGAGAGGAGCACCTGATGTCAAGAGTGACGCCACACTTGATGGAAGGATGCCTCTGTATAACTCTAGACGACGCTTACTCTCACAATAGATCCAGGAACCACCGAACAGCCCATCCTTCTATGTCTACACGTACCAACAGCCCTGAAGGAGGAAGCTTATTGCCTGAAACGTTGGCTCAATCTGTACACTCGTTATTTTAAATAATTGCAATCCTTCCTTAACGTGCGGCATCACTCCAGACACCGGGCGCTCCCATCTCCCGGCCCAAATAACTTGAAAATATCCTATGTACTGCAATTGGCTGAAATAATAAGATTGCTTTGGATTCAACTTCTGTGTCTTATTAAGTTAAAATGATTGTAAACCCTTACATATACCCAGTGAACTGACAGGCCTTGGGTAATACACAGAGATTAAACTAATCCACCTACATAAGTTGTACCTGTTTATCTGCAGTCTTCACTTCTCTACAGCCATTCAAAGTCCAGAATGTATAAAGCGGTCAGAAAAAAAAGGGGGGCAAAGAGCTGAAATCACACTCTACAGACCTCAGTGAGGAGAGCTCTGAGAGCTGATTGGATGGAAGGGACACATACCCTGCACACAGGAACAGAGCTGAGACTGTCAATCAGCTCAAACTTCCTCCCGTCGCCATTTTTCTCTTGGTATCATGAAAACTTGGCAGAAGTGATTCATGCTGATAGCGGGAAGCAGCAGCTGTGTACTGGATCTTTATCCCTGATCAATCGGGGCCCTAAACTCCGGTACCAATTGGTAGCAGAGCCAAACCTACCTGCTTGGGGCTGCAGCCTTGTATCCAGGCACTGCTGCAGACCACCAATCCACCCTACTGAAGACCTGCTTTTGTTGACCTTCCAATCCACCCTACTGAAGACCTGCTTTTGTGGACCTTCCAATCCACCCTACTGAAGACCTGCTTTTGTAGACCTTCCAATCCACCCTACTGAAGACCTGCTTTTGTGGACCTTCCAATCCACCCTACTGAGGACCTGCTTTTGTGGACCTTCCAATCCACCCTACTGAGGACCTGCTTTTGTGGACCTTCCAATCCACCCTACTGAGGACCTGCTTTTGTGGACCTTCCAATCCACCCTACTGAGGACCTGCTTTTGTGGACCTTCCAATCCACCCTACTGAGGACCTGCTTTTGTGGACCTTCCAATCCACCCTACTGAGAACCTGCTTTTGTGGACCTTCCAATCCACCCTACTGAGGACCTGCTTTGTGGACCTTCCAATCCACCCTACTGAGGACCTGCTTTGTGGACCTTCCAATCCACCCTACTGAGGACCTGCTTTGTGGACCTTCCAATCCACCCTACTGAGAACCTGCTTTTGTGGACCTTCCAATCCACCCTACTGAGGACCTGCTTTGTGGACCTTCCAATCCACCCTACTGAGGACCTGCTTTGTGGACCTTCCAATCCACCCTACTGAGGACCTGCCTTGTGGACCTTCCAATCCACCCTACTGAGGACCTGCCTTGTGGACCTTTTAATCCATCCTACTGAGGACCTGCTTTGTGGACCTACTGGACCTTTTTCTCGAATTACTCAGACCCCTAAAATTCCGGTAACACTCTGCAGTCATGTATCCAGACAGCCACTGCTGTAGACCACCAGTCCACCCTACTGAAGACCTGCGTTCTCAGAACTGTGATGCTATCCCTGCTATTTTTACAGAGTGATATTCGGGAATGCAAAGGCAATTCGGTGAATACAAAGTGAATTTTATATCCTTTTGTATCTTTATACTGTAAAATTATTATTATCATTAATGTATTTATTTTTATTTTTTTCTCTGTGTGTGAGCAATGCACTATTAGTTTCTCTTGCTGCAGTTGTAATTTATTTGTCCGTTTTTTTTTTTTTTTTCTAATTGCTTATTTACATTCCTCCGATTACCATATTCCCAGCAGTGTGACTATCTTGGCTCAAGTCTCTGGTGCGGTGTTTGCTTGCTGCTTCGGCTTCTGCTTGCCTCCTTATTTTTTTTTTTTTTTTTCCAAGAAGCGTTTATTGAGAATAATGGATAGAACATACAGTGTGCAACGTACAGTATGTCAAAATTTACATTGTAACATAAACAGTTAAACATGTAGTCAACAACCAACTGGTAGAATGCTTACGAGAAGCCGTAATTTTTATAATGAAGAGACCGGCCATTACTATAGTGGCTGTATGTAAGGAATATTGTAATAAGAATAGACTTAAGAAAGTACTGATAAGAGTAGGGTCAACAGCCCCGTGTCTAACAAACGGACATACGAATCCGAAACAGAAACAAGTGAACTATGATATCTAGAGTAACCGGACGTTTAAACACATAGAGGACGTTCCCTGTGTCGTAATTCTTGCAAAGATGATGCGAGAGTTCCGTGGGTGCGGTCACGGACCACTAGCATCCACGGAGTTCTCACTCTTGGGAGAGACACTGGAACGGTAATGGACAGGATAAGGAGGTAGTAGGGGGGTTAAGGGGATGGGGAGAAGGAGGGGAGTGATGTAGAGTTACAAACCCTGGACTGGAGGTAAACTGTCTACGTTGGTTGGGGTCAGGATCCGGTGATATCGGTATCAGGGAAGAGCATACAATAAGGGGTAGGGTCAGGGCGGGATCTTAGTGTATCACTCGTGGGCATGGATGTATGGCTTACGTGGGGGACATTACGTTTTTATATTCGACAGTAGTAGTGAAGTGATGCCAGCAGGACCATATATTGTTATAAGTGGCGGGAGAATCTCTCGATTGGTGTATTAAATTTTCTAGTTCAGCGATCTTGGAGACCCGTCTGAACCAGTCCGCAATGCTCGGTGGTGAGGACGTTTTCCACCGTGTGGGTATGCACATCTTGGCTGCGTTTAATAAATGAAGCGCTAGGGATTTATGGTAGTGCTTGAAAGGTATGGTGGAATGATGGAGAAGCATTTGTTCCGGGGTGAATTCTAAGTGATAAGTTGTTATCTGAGAAGTGAGGCGATGTACTTCCTTCCAGAAGGGTTGGAGCGAGGGACATGCCCACCATATGTGTAACATGGTGCCAACCTCTGAAGCACATCTCCAGCACTCCTGTGGTATGGCCGGGGAGATTTTGTGGAGTCTGGAAGGGGTTTTGTACCATCTTGTTAGAATTTTGAAGCTATTTTCTTGTGCGGTGACGTTTATTGATCCCTTATGGATATAAGTGTAGATACGTTCCCACTCAGGTATTGAGAGGTTTAAAGCTAGATCTCTTTCCCATCTTTGTGTGGCTATGTTCGACTTTGCGTCCGTATCAGAGAAAAGCAACGCGTAAATTTCCGAAATCATGTGACGCTGCGGTTCCGTTTTAGTACATAGCGTCTCAAATGGAGTCAATTGTCTGCTATAGTCAGGGCGTTTGGTCGAGTCATTCAGAAAGTGTCTAATTTGTAGATAAGTCCAGAGCGGAAAAGGTCGTTCAGTGTCCTGTCTGGGGATTGTGGATCGATCCAAAAAAGAGGTGTTGGCAAAGAAGTGTCTGGCTTGCATATCGGACTGCGGCCAGATGTCAGCCAGAAACGAATTCGTAGTGCCTGTTGGAAAACTCGGGTTGTGTTTGACGGGCGTCAGTGGGCCAGGTATCGTGGAAATACGGTGAGATTTGTTTACGTCCCGTAATGTTTTTAGGGTACAGGCAATAAGTGGGTGCGTTCTGCAGGGTTGGGGGGTGTCTTTCGCGTCAATCCAGGGTAGGTGGCGGATCGGGGTTGGTGTAAACGTGTTTTCAATGTTCACCCAAGCTTTGGAATGAGTGTGTGCGTTCCAGTCCACTATTCTCGTCAGCTGGCATGCCCAATGATATTTGTGGATATCTGGGAGTCCTATCCCTCCTTTTAGTTTAGGTGTTGTGAGTCTGGCCAAGCTAAGTCTAGGGCGGTCCTTACCCCATATAAAGTTAGAGCATGCCGACCTATAGGAGGAAAAGAATGCTTGCGGTAATTGTATAGGGATTGTTTGCAGGACGTAGAGGATTCGAGGGAGCACGTTCATTTTAATGATGGCCGCCCTGCCGAACCATGAGAACATGCCCGTTGACCAAGCTTTAAGATCTTTTTGGACGTGTTGGAGAATGGGGACGTAGTTTTTGGTGTATAGGTCAGATAGATGGGTAGGGAGGGAGATGCCCAGGTAGGTGATGGCGTCGCGGTTCCATTTGAAGGGATAGTTCGCTTGGCAGAGTGCTAGTGTGTCTAGGGGTAGAGAGACGTTCAGAGCTTCCGATTTAGAAAAGTTGATTTGGAGATTTGAGAGTGTGTAGAAGGTTTGGAAGTCCTTAAGTAAATTAGGAAGGGAGGTATGGGGGTCGGTGAGGAAAAGGAGAATGTCGTCTGCAAAGGCTGCAAGTTTATACACGTCATGTCTTATCGTTACGCCTTTGATGTCCGGGTTAGCACGGAGACGTTGGAGTAATGGTTCAAGTGTGAGGACAAATATTAAGGGGGACAGGGGGCAACCTTGGCGGGTGCCATTGGACACAGAGAAGGCATCCGACAGGTGGCCGTTTACTCGAACTTGTGCTGTCGGGGACGAATAAAGTGCCATGATGAAATGTAGCATGCGGTCTCGGATCCCTAGCATTTGAAGTGCCTCTTCCATGTAGTCCCATGCCACTCTGTCGAATGCCTTCTCCGCGTCCAACGAGAGAAAAAAATCCCTGTTGGGTGGAGGTGGACAACCAATGGTGGATACTGATGGCTTTAGTAGTGTTGTCTCTCGCCTCCCTACCCGGTATAAAGCCGACTTGGTCAAGTGAAACAAGGTTGGGCAAGAGAGGTAAGAGGCGGTTCGCCAGTATTTTTGCATAAATCTTGAGGTCAACGTTCAAAAGGGAAATTGGTCGGTAGTTGGTAACTAGTGAGGTGTCTTTGTTCGGTTTGGGGATTACTGTGATGTGGGCCGTCAGGAGGTCTCTCGGAGGTGGGTTGTCAGGGGAGAGGGAATTGAAGGCCTTCAGGAAGTGAGGTTTCAGTATGTTGGAAAACGTCTTGTAGTACGCTGTAGTTAAACCGTCTGGTCCTGGGCTTTTGCCGGGTTTCATGTGTTTGAGGGCTAAGTCAATTTCCAGCGGGGAGAGGGGTTCATTTAGGTTAGCCGAGTCAGCGTCGGATAGGGGGGGAGGGCTATATCTAGTAAGAAAGTCCCGTATGAGGGTTCTTCGAGAGGTGTCATCTGCAAGGGGATCAGTGGCATGTAGATTGTATAGTTGCGTATAGTATTGGACGAATTGTCGGGCTATTTGATCGTTCGCTGTCGCCTTGTGACCTTGAGTGTCTGTGATATGGTGTATCGTACTTGAGGCTTTCTTGGTTCTAAGTGCTCTCGCTAGGAGTCTGCCTGCTTTGTTGCCATACTCGTAGTACATCTTGTGTGTAAGGATAAATTTCCTTCTTATTTGCTGGTTGAGCGCTTCTAGTAAGTCATTACGTGCTTGTGTCAGTTCGGTCAGAGTGTTAAGGGCTAGGGACCTTTTGTGTACTCGTTCTAGTTCCTGTATGGTTTTAGTGAGTTTGGCGATATATGCCCGTCTGTCCTTGTGTCGTTTGGCCGATATGGCTATGAGTTCCCCACGCATCGTGCTCTTGTGAGCTTCCCATATGATCATTGGAGAGACTTCTGAGGAGGAGTTTTCCTTAAAGTATAAGTCTAGACGTGTCGAGATGTTGCCCGTGGTAACAGTGTCAGAAAGAAGGGAAGGGTCCAGGCGCCAAATTCGTGATCTGGGGGGCGTCTTGGTTAAGGTTAGAGTCAAGGTGATGGGATGATGGTCTGAGATGAACATGGGGAGAATCTTGGCCGATGACAGGGAGGGAAGGTCGGTCTGAGAAATAAAGAGGTAGTCTAGTCTGGAGTAGCGGTCGTGGGGGGCTGAGTAAAATGTGAAGTCCTTCACATTAGGGTTAAGTGTGCGCCACGTATCATGCAGAGTTAGCTCTTGTATGCGCGTTTTAATTGATCTGAGCGCTCGGTAGGGCATGGAGGAGGTGCCAGTTGAAGTGTCTAGTGGTGGATTAAGGGGGGTGTTGAAGTCACCTCCAAGTATGAGGATTCCCTCTTGGAAGGTAGCAAGTTGATTTAAGGTGGAAGCGAAGAAGGCGACTTGGCCTGAGTTTGGCGCGTAAATGTTAGCTAAAGTTATTGGTTTACCATATAGGGAACCTTTTATAAATAAGAAACGGGCTTCTTTGTCGATGCAAGTGTCTGATACCTGGAGTGGGCAGTGTTTCGCGATCAGGATCGATACCCCCTTGGATTTGGCCGAGTCATTTGTGGCATGGAAAGCAGTTGGGTAACGAGTGTTCGAGAGTTTAGGTATTGAGTTCGTTTTGAAATGAGTTTCTTGTAGGAATGCGATACTGGCTTTATAGCTGTGAAGGGAGGTCAAGACTTGGGATCGCTTTTCGGGTGTATTGAGTCCTCGGACATTGAGAGATACCACCGTAGTTTCTCTGTCGATGGGTTCTTGAGTGGGAGGCCGCATTGCTAATGAGGGCGTTTAGACGTGGAACGCTGACTGGAGTTGAGTGGAAGTAGTTCGTGGGGTGAAATGAAAAATATGTAGCGGGAGTAGGCCTGGAGATATGTTCTACCCGCCCACGAGGTACACTAAGCGGGCTTTTGGGGTTCGAGTTAGGGATTGAGGGGGGGGGGGAGGTAAAACTGAGGGTAAAGGTCCTTGGGACGGGGTATGCGGGTGGCTGGGGGATGAGAAATGTAAACACCAGTGGGTGGGGGTGTTTGGTGTTCAGGTGAGCGTAACTTCGGAAGGTCGCTAGAACCAGCTAGCCAACCCGGGGAGACAGGCTAGCTGTGTCCAATGAGTTCCAAAGTGGTTCAGTTACCGCGAAAATTGAAATTATACTTAGATGCTGGTTAGGGGGTCACTGAGTGGGGGTTGGTAGAGATCGGAAGAGAATGTAGTGTGTAGTAATCTAGGTATAGCGTGCCAGACGGAGAGACCGGTTAATAGATCAGAATGGAGGAGGAAGGGCGTAAAGGTGGATGGATGATGTATGTGAGGGGTTAGTGTAGAGGGAGGTGGGGTAGCTTCTCAGAGTAAGAGAGTCTAAGGATGGAGATGGAGAGAGGCCATCCCGGGTGAGACCCAAAGCTGTTAGTAGGTAGAAGGGACAATGCGACATTAGCTCAAGGTTAAGGGGGATCTAGGAATATCTGGGAGGCAGAGGGGAATATCCCTTACAGGAGCAGCTTCAGTAGCGGCTGTTGGACTTTAATGAGGTCGAATAGTTGTGAGGGACAAGTTGCATGTGAGGGGTCACAATCTGTCTGAGGGTGGGGAATCGTGGACTTAAGACGAGAAATGGGGGTCAGCAACTTAAACAAACATTCAGTATAAGATTAGGAGTGCGTGTGCAGGATAGACAATAAGGGGGTGTATGTTCACCGTTGGTGTCACTCAGTTGTCTAAACGTGGGGAATGTAAGAAAAGACATCTCTGCGATACATAGTTTCTCTGCGTGTGTAGGTAAAGGCTTGCAACCTCATGGATTCCAGAGGGGCGGTCTGGTTCTAGTCTAGCATCACACAGGCACCAACAGGGGGGAGGACAGGTGGGACATGCGCGTTTCGTAGTTCCTCAGTGTATCAGCGTGTGCGTATTGGGGGGGTGATGCAGGCAAGGTATGGTCAAAAGGTAGCCTTAGTCTATGACTGCCTCGTCCGTTGTGGTGTCTAAGTTGGCGTCAGCTACTGACTGGTGTGTCAGAGATGAGGGGGCCGAGGGTTAGGCATAGGTATGTATTTATTGATCAGTGGGCTATAATCCGCCTCCATATTGGAAAGGGCGGTTCTAGCCCACATCTGTTTTGCAAGGGGAAATCCCGTGGCGGTGGAGGAGAGGATATAAGCTGGGACCCGTGGCCTATGGGTGGACAGAGAAAAGCCACTGTTGTGTACAAGCGGCGTTTGCCATGTCTCAGCTGATCCGCCATATCCCCACGGGGGTATATGGGGTGTCTCAGCTTTCAAAGTTTCGCCTAGAGACAGACTAGCTGTTGCCTGTGTGATGCTTAGAAAGGGTATAATACAGACAGAGCATGTTATCAACAACATTTACATATTCTTATATTCTTATATATTCCAGCACATCCATCGCACCCCAGCCGGGGCGCAAGCCCCCCGCAGGCCCCCCCGCAGTGGTCTCAGTGAGGTGGTAATAGCCAATGGATTAGCAGTGGTCCTGTGAGGGACCAAAACCGGTCTAAAGGACGATGGGGGGGGGAGGGGGGGTGAGAGGTCGTGATGTGGGACATTTTACTCAGAGTCGAGGTGAGTCAAATGACTCGCTCGATATGACAGTCAGAGGCCGGCGGCCCGTTGCGTGTACACCAATACGTACAGTCCACTGGGCGACCAGGGTCTTTGGCTAGAAGAGGGGTCTTACCCTTGTTTGTGAATGGGGGGATGGGCGCCTTCCCTGGAGTGGGAGAGGCATCCCGTTGCTCGAGTCGGTCCTGCGGAGGGACCTGCGTGGTTGTCCCCACCCCGGCCATCGCGCGCCAGGCGCCATGTGGGCTTAGACCTTTTATAGTAATACATTGTAATCTGAGCGTTGTGGCGGCATAACCCTCTACAGTGAGATAGCGTTGATGCTGTCTATTTGGTGGTAATCATATCGAAGAGACAGAGAGTGCAATAAAGGGTAACAACAGAAGAAACAAAAAACAAAATAAAAATGAATAAAAAGGAATAAATAAATAAAAGTAAAAACACACACTTCCAGGTAGAAGTAGGCAGAGATCCAGCTCAAGCAGTTTTGAAAACACATGAGGGGGACAGAGCCTTTAAAGGCCTTTGTGTAGGAAAGTAGCATTTAGGTCTTGCGTGACAAATCCTGAGTGGAAGGCACCATAATGCCTCCGCTGAAGCAAATGGCGCGTAAACCCGTAAAATGGCGGGCGGACCAGAGCTGGGCCGTTGGGTGCAATGTCACATCTATAGCCATGTCGGCAATGGCAGATCCAAGGTGTCCAAAACAAGCAAAAAAAAAAAAAAGAAAAAAGGGGACAAAATAGTAAAGGGGGGAAGGCTGTATTGTGGAAAGTGGCAGTCAAAGACATACTAGCTGGGTGAGACATAGACTTGCACACTCTGATTTGGGTCTCATGGGAGCGGGTGGGAGATCCTGAGGGTCAGTTCTGTGGGGTATGTCTGTGGCATTCGCCTGAGGTGATTAGCCGTGCCATCGAGATGGGGGTGCAATAAGCTTCAAGCGGGGGGGTAGAGGGGCAGTTGGAGGGGGATAGAGAGGAGAGCGGGGGAGGACAGTTACTTATCTGGTCCCTCGGTGGAGTTGAGAGGTCTGGTTGCGGCAATCAGTAGTCCCGGCGGGTTCTCCTGGGATGCGGAGGGGTGGTCGGGCTGAGGTCCCTGTTCCGGCCTGGAGTTTGAGGATGGTCCCGATGGTCGGATGGGGAGCGGCGTCGTCTAAATCGGGAGTCTTGCGTCTCCATGCGGTCATCGTCTGGAGCTGTTTTCCTGGCGGCGGGTGGTCGGAACTCTGCATACCAGTCCGGTGCGTCCGTGAAAGGGATATCCAGAGTTGCGCAGAAGTTGCGGAGATCTTCGGGTACTCGGAGGAGAGCCGAACGTCCTGAAGAGGAGGCTGAGAGCCCGAAGGGGAATTTCCACCGGTATGGGATGGCTTTGGCGCGTAACACTTCCAGGACCGGCCTCAATTCCCTACGACGCTGTAAGGTAATGTTGGAGAGATCTTGAAATAGCTGAACATCAGCATCGTTGTGGGAGAGCCGGTCTGCCTCACGGGCTTTACGGAGGATCTCTTCTTTCAGCTGAAAGTCTATGATGTGGCAGATCACGTCCCTGGGTGGGTCGGATTCTTTCCCTTTCGGGCGCAAGGCGCGATGAATGCGTTCCATGCCGATCTTGGTGGTTGGAGGCCTGTTCAGCAGGGTGTTGAAGAGGTTGGAGACCTCTTGTTGCAAGTGATCAGCATCGATCGTTTCTGGCAGTCCTCGGATGCGGAGATTGTGACGTCTTCCCCGGTTGTCCAAGTCCTCGACGTGGCGATTTAAGTCCCTCAGTTGTAGAGTGTGGGAGTCGAGGACTTGGCAGGACCGGCGGAGTACCGAGGTATGGGTTGCGGTAGTCGTTTCCACTTCGCGGACCCTGCCCGCGATTGATTGCAGGTCAACCCTCAGATCAGAGATTGCCGCTGTGAGGGCCGCGGTGAGGGTGTCCTTAATGTCCGCTGCTATGGATCGTAGATCATGCAGGCTCGGTGGTTGTTGCGGTGTGAGCACAATGCCGTCATCTTCAGGAGGGGATCTGGTGATGGAGCCTTGTTGTGGGTTTGAGGCCTGTGAGGCCTGTGAGGAGCCTCGAGTGGGCGCCATGTTGCTCGCTTGGTTCCGGAACATTTCGGGGATGTTCTGGGTCAGCCGACCGTTTAGTTCTCCTCGGTGATCGGGAGCGGGATGTGGATGAGCGGCGGGAGGAGGTTCCCATCACTTGTAGGGTATGTTTCAGGGTAAAAACCTCCGTTATCGATAGAAATGTCTCTCCGGTGGCAGGAGCTCACAGTTCAAGCTGCCATTCTCTCCCGAGGTCAGGCCACGCCCAGAGAACGGTTTCTTTAACCCCCGTTTTTTTTTTTTTTTTTTTTTAGGTTTTGTGGTCTACCCTAACCCATCGTACGTTGTTTTTCTTCGGTCAATTTAATAATAGATTCGGGTACATATATTTTTTATTTTCTAGGTTTAACCACTTCAATAACGGACACTTATACCCCCTTTTTTTTATATACTGTCACCAGTGCAATAAAGCGTCATCATATAACTGGTGTGGTGGTGATCGAGGACATTGAGTGTGTGTGTGTGTGTGTGTGTGTGTGTTTTTTCTACATACAGTGACCAGAGCAGTACAGTGCTACAATAGTAATATTGAACTACTCTGGGGAGGTGATGAGCAGGGCCGTCTTACCGAGCGGGCGCACCTGGGCACAGCCCAGGGGCCCCAGATGCACATGGGGGGGGGGCTCCCCCATCAGGGCTGGGTCGGATCTACAGCGAAGCTATTGGCAGTGCTGGGGAGGAATTGTATACTGCAGCCCTCAAATGGTTGATCGGGAGCCGTTCTCCCAGTGATCACCCCAGTGGAAGAGGGCATGGAGGAAGAGGAGAGCCACGGTATATGTAAAAAAAAAAAAAAAAAAAAAAGCAAAAAACAAAAATGCATTAATTTATGCCCACTGAACGATTTATCGGTCATTACATCATGGCACTATCGTTTGCTCTCACGGCCAAGTGTTCGTTTTTCGTATAGTGTATGGCCAGCATTAGTCTGGAACACCAAAGGTGTCCATACTTTCTCCAAATATCTGGCTAAGGGATTGGTTACCGATTCCATCCCAGAAGGACAGAGAGGGCAATCTGTAACAAAGACCTGAAGCGCCGAACTGTATGTTGTCTACCGGGCGCTCGGGTTCGGCACATCATGGATCTGGTGGACAGGATACTGGGAGGGGCTGGGGAAGACCTGGCTGTCATGGTGCATGTTGGCACCAGTGACAAAGTCAGAAGCAGATGGAGTGTCCTAAAGAATGATTTTAGGGACTTTGGAGCTAAATTGAGGAAAGGGACCTTTAAGTTAGTATTCCCAGGAATACTACCGGTACCTAGAGCCACACCAGAAAGACAGATGGAGATTAGGGAAATAAACAAGTGACTGAAGAGCTGGTGTAGTAAGTCAGGGTTTGGGTTCCTGGAGGACTGGGCCGACTTCTCAGTTGGTCACCAGTACTATAGAAGGTACGGACTTCACCCAAATTAGCAAGGTGCAGATCTGCTGGGAGTGAAGATGGCCGGAAAGTTAGAGGGGTTTTTAAACTAGGTGGTGGGGGGAGGCTCCAGAGGTAGAGATAGTCGGTCAGCGTGGAACATATTCCAGAGGGTAGTATTGGGGGCATTAGTGGTAGGTTGACTAAAGCACATAAAACCAAGGTAAGTATAGTAACAAGTCCTAGTTGCAATCTCTGGACACCAAATAAGAGGATAGTATGCGACCGGTCTAAACTATGTGGCATGTTCACCAATGCCAGGAGCCTGGCGGACAAGATGGGTGAACTGGAGATACTGTTGTACGAGGAGGATTTGGGTTTTGTGGCAATTTCATGATTGGCTGGCAACCATTCAAGGGTGGATACCCTTTATCGCAGGCATAGAGGGTAAAAAAGGGGGAGGGATATGCCTAATATATCAAGAATCGTGAATACAAGGTTGAGGGATCCTCATCGGCATTCAGACATTATAAAGAATGCAACAAAAAACGTAAGGGTGCAATTAGGGGTAGCTAAGATAGCACGCGAAAGGTACATAGCGGAGGAGGGGGAAAAAAATCCCAAGAAATTCTTTAAGTATGTAAACAGTAAAAAAGGGAGGACATATTGGGCCCCATAAAGAATGAGGAAGGACATCTGGTTACAAAGGATGGGGAGATGGTGAAGGTATTGAATTAGTTCTTCTCAGTCTTCACGAGGGAATCAGGGGGGCTTCAGTAACCAAAACTGCAGTGTTTATCCTCATGTTTATCCTCATGACGCATCACAGGAAGCACCTCCATGGTTAACAGAGGACAGAATTAAAATTTAGACTTGGGGAAACTTTTTTAATTTTAATCACTGGGACCAGATGGCTTGCACCCCAGGGTACTTGGGGAACTCAGTCAAGTGATTGCCAGACCATTGTTCCTAATTTTTATGAACTGGAATGGTACCAGCTGAAAATTTTTATAAACATACATTTTATTCTCTATCTATCAAAATATAGAGATCTAAGTAATTTTCTAGCAAAAATACAGACTTTTACTGTAATTTACTTTACGTTAAACCAAGAAGAATGTCAGAAAAAAGGCCTGGTCAGCAAGTGAAATCTGGACACTTCTTGGTGGACAGATACAAGTTTTAGACTTTGGATTTAGTTGATGATTGAGCAGATCTGTCTCCAAAAGCAATTAAAGCTCAATTAAGTGGCGGCTTTTTTTAGCTTCTACAAAATGAGTCTGCTGGCAGATCCTGCAGGTTTTGAATATCTTTTTTTTTTTTTTTTGTGCGAACGTTAAGTAAAGTTTTTTTTGTTCGCTGGATTAACCTGTTCCTTTATAGGACTGCAAACCAGTGGTGTGTGTAAAAAAAAATAATAAAGAAATAAAGGGGGGGGGGGGTAATGCCTTTTAATTTTAATCCTAGCACATGATCGGTTCCTGAGATCTGTCCAAATAGCCAGTTGGAATAAATTTATAGGAACCGTTTCACCTGCTTTACATTTTTTTTTTATTTTTTTATTTCTGTTCAGCCAGTGTGTTGAGCCGCACAAGGACACGGCCCGACCTGTTGATTGGACAGTGCACTCTTATGAGGTCATTGCTCTGATCTCTCCCCCCCCCCCCCCCCTATCAGCAAGCCCCTCATTTAAAACCAATAGCACTAAGCAGTGCAGCAGAGTCTGATTGGCTTATGCTGTTGCACTTTTAGGCAACTTTCACACTGAGGCACTTTTCAGGCGCTATATATCGCTAAAAAAATCACCTTTTTACTCAAGTGTGAAAGCACTGTAGCGGTGCGCTGGCAGGACGCTTAAAGTCGTGCAAGTAGCCTCTTTGAGGCACTTTAGGAGCGGTGCACACAAACCGCTCTTAAAGCACCCCTCCCCATTGAAATCAATGGGCAGCGCCACTGCAGAGGTGCTTTGCGGGCGCTTTTAACCCTTTTTCAGCCACTAGCAGGGGTTAAAAGCACCCCCGCTAGAAGGTAATAGTGGCACTGTACCGCCACAATGCCTCATTGTGAAAGTGCCCTTTAGTCACAGTGGACATTTCCTATTGTACCCCCCCCCCCCTTCACTGCTCTGTAAACCTTGATATGTGGGATCACTTAAAAATGTCATGTTAACCTTTTTAAAGTGGATGTAAACCCTTCCATATACCCAGTGAAGGGACTATCCTTCTCTTCTCTACATCCATTCAAAGTACAGAATTTCTAAAGCTTGTCTGAGCTTTCAGGAAATAAAGTTGACTCTCATTGACTGACTCAGTTATGACAGCGCTGCCTGTGTGTGTTTAAAGAGTCCAAGGATGAGCTTGGGCGTGTTATTTGGATATACTGTATTTATCGGCGTATAACAGGCACCTTCACTTTTAAGAGGGAAGTTTCAGGAAAAAAAATTAAATTTTAAATAAAGAACTGTGAAGCAAAATAAGGGTCAGTGCCCATCAATGTAGCCTCGCCGTTTGCCATGGCTGCAGCCTCGCCGTTTGCCATGACTGCAGCCTTGCCGTTTGCCATGACTGCAGCCTTGCCGTTTGCCATGACTGCAGCCTCGCCGGGAACAGGGAGGGGGGCGGGACGAGCGCCAACAGATTACATACAGGAGAATTTCCTGTTCACTCTGCGGCCTCTTTAATACAAAGTCCCGCCTCCTATGATAGACAGAACAGTCATCCAATGGCAGCCCAGGAGACGGGACGTCCTATTACACAGGCCCAAAGTAAACAGGAGATTCTCACTGTATGTAATCTGACGGCGCTCGTCCCGCCCCCTCCCTATCCCCTCCGAGGCTGCCAGAACAATAAATATAGTGCTCAGGGATTCGTTGGGGGCATAAAAGATGATCTATATATCCAAATTACAAGTGGGAGTCGCATTAAACTGGAACGCGGCCCGGACTTTGGACATGCCTGATTTAAGGTTTACATCTGTTTTTATTGGACCTTCATGAGCAGACCACAGGTGCACTATAAAGTAAACTACATTTTGTAGCTCATCCGTCACTAAATTGCAGTTTTGGACGATGTACAAGAAGCTCCACTCAACAGTTGGACGCTAATGAATTTTAGATGCATCATGGAGGTACAGCGTGTTCTACTCCTCCAATATGAATTGGGAATATCTGGTTTCTCTGCGAGTTAAAAGCAAGGAGATTGCGTTATTTTTATTTTTATCCAGCGCGCTGCGTTAGATCTCGGGTAATAATATTCCATGATATCAAAGCGAATGCGGGCGCGCGTCGTGTGACATGATAACCTGCTGTAGTCTGTGTGTCTATATATCTCTCGGTCGCCCCTCCCCCCTCCCTTGCTGTAACCAAGCAATGCGTGGAGAAAATACAATCTAATTAAGTGGGATATATTTTTCGTTGACCTTTCAGTGCTCATTAAACCATTTTAAATCTGTAAAAACCAGAGCGTAAAAGCATATTTCTATTCTGCTGGCCAGGAAAATACTTTGCTATAGAAAAACTTCAACCAGTGGAAAAAAAGGATACGGAATGGCTCTAATCACATTTCTACAAAATGGATCTGAGATTGAAGGGTTGCAGTCCAGATGGAAATTCATTCCAATGTAAGATCAGGTAGAAGAAGAAAAAAAACGCCTAACATCCTTGTGATCGAGCCAATAGTGAAATGCGTCAAGGGGCGGGCACAATATGGATGCAGCTGCGCCATTGATGGCTTAACCTGTTCCAGTCCAGGCCAATTCATACATGTAAAAATCAGCTTTTGTTTGTGCTAGAACATTACTTAGAAACCCCAAATATTCTATGTTTATATGTAAATATGCATACACTATGTTCTGCAATAGCCACAAATCCACTTTGTGTGCACCAAATGGCTTTGCAGATAGTACCTTGTAAAATCAGCAGTGACATCATCAGGGTGATGCCATTCATCTATACTCAAGCGATCCGACAGTACTGGTTCCCAGTCTCAAACAGACAAAGATAAATGACAGAGTGGCTGTCTGGTGTGAAAAACAAAAACACATCTAACATAAGTGCATATAAACAATGAGCCATACATGCATATGATTAGTGCCTGTAAAGAATATAGTGAAATGAATGGGAATGTCCACCATGCAAGAACACACTTCAAATGAATAAATGTCCCAATGTGATGAACAGGTGTAGATCTCAGTAACGAGTGAGCACCAACAAGGAATAACTTGGACTGGATCCTCTTTCAGTATTCAGATAAATAAGGAAAAATAGATGTATGCTTACCAAAGCAAGTGGACTCCCTGTCAGCGACAGGAAAGTCAAACAAGCCTGTAGTATCCAGACACCGATCGATGGAACATCACTGGCACGAACCGATGTAATCCATGGACTTCTCACTGGGAGATGGTAGAGCCGGTCTTCCAGGGCCCAGGATGGAAACGGGTGCACAGCTACAAACACAGGACCACGAACTCCAATCGGTCAGACCAAACAGCAGGCAGGGTATGAGAACTGATGGCCAAAGACCACTAGGATGAGGTCAAGGCTCTCATATGATGTTTATCAAAAGGCATGTGGAGAGAGAAAAAAGGACGGGAGCTCCAATAGTGCAGATCAGTATGGAAGGTTTTATTGAAAGAAAACCACCAATACAAACAATGAAATAAAATGATAAAAGTGATCACGATTAGGTTAAAAGCAGTATGGGGATAGGTGAAACCTCGCCCTACGCGTTTCGTCTTAGACAGACTTCAACTGGGGCATCTACCTGTTCCCCCACACTGCAGACATATATATAGATGTTCATAAAATAATAACCAATCATCAAATGCCCATAGTTGGTGTTCTGGAAGTGTTGATTGGCTCTAAAAGCATCATGTGACAGGAAGTGAGGATGAGAGCAGATTGTGTGGCCAATCCACTATCAGACCGGACCAGAAGAACCAAGTGTGTGGTGGAAACCACCCACATGTTCCATCTGCTCTCATGAGGCTCCTCCCAGACACATGGTGAAATTGGCGCCAAATTCTCCCACCCAATTGGCAGGGCGACAAACCAGCGTCTAACAAAGTGGGCCAATCCAATTTCACCACAACAACCAAGGCCCAAGGAACGCCAAATCCGATCGGTCAAAAAAGACCAATCAGTGACAGCGAGGGCCAGGCATCCAATCCCGGGCCAAGAAAAGTCCGGAATTAGTTTGGCGCCAAAAAGTGGTAACGACGTGATGACGCTCGCTGCGTCTCTCCGTCGGAAGTGACGTAACGGGGACAGAGCGAACGTGAGACGCCACGGCACATGGGAAAAGACGCCAGCAGCGTCAAACTCCATCTTGGCGTGATGACGTCACCCATCTCCGAGCGTGATGGCGTCGGACTGTGCGTGATGGCGTCAGACGTCCATACACGTCCAGTGTCAGCCACATCACGTGGCCGGCACGGAACTGTACATGAATGCCAAGGGCCAAAAAGGGTATCTAAAAAAATAAAAATAAAACCTATTATAGGTTACCATGGGATAAAGGAATAATATATTGGAATTATATGCAAAAAAGAAAAAGAAAAAACTCATCCCTTTTGGAGGGCCTCATGGTAACACCTAGGGTACAGGTACGACGCCCTGACCCCTGGTGTTAGGAGGTGTAAACAACAAGTCAGGAATACCCAAAATGTGCACAGAAAGACTGAGATGGACAATACATAGTGTGGATAGCGGGCCAACGCCATCATGTGGTTGAAACCCATATTACATTTCGCAGTTAATGGTCTTTCTATACAAATTGTGCCCAACAAACAAACAAGGGACTCTCTACAAAGCATGAAGGTGTGAATGAAACCTTTCTCAGTTTGCACAATTTATGATACATAGCAGATATCAAATGTGTATACATACATAAACGGGACTGTGACAACTCTAGCAAAAGGCAAAGAATATGACAGGAGGTCAATTGTAAGGTATGGACTCAAGATGAATTAATAAAAGAATTGATATCCCACTCGACGTTTAACCCAAACGGCGAGTAGGTACGAAGCTCATAGATCCAATAGGTTTCAAGACGGGATACCCCGCGTAGGCGGGATTCGCCTCTCCAATGAGGAATGAATTGGTCTATGATTAGAAATTGTGTTCCAATGGGATTACGGTCATGGGTCTCTAAATAGTGACGAGGGACACTATGGTTTGTTTTCCCCTTTTTTATGTTATTTATATGCTCGTTGACGCGAACAGAAAAGGTCCTGATTGTGCGTCCAATATATTGTTTCTTGCAAGGGCAAGTGAGGAGATACACAACATATTGGGTCGCACAAGTCACAAAACGCTGAATGGGATAGATGCGCGAAGTGATGGACGATTGAAAAGTATCGCTCTTTCGCCTCCCGCAAGTGTTATGCAAACAAACGTTGCACTTGCGGCAGGGAAAGTAACCCTTACATTGAAAAAAGAAAGAAGTTTAGCGCGATATTGTTCCTTTCACCAACACTTTTATTTTGACCACCTTTTATATTGCTGCTACTTTTTGGGGGATCAATGACATTAGGGGCAACTTGACCTTGGATAGATCTAGCGCCCCTAAAGATGACTAGAGTATTAGACACTGATGTAGTATTTACCTCCATCAGATCCGACACTGAAACCAGTGGTATGTTCATGAGACTTAAAAATCTCATGACCACAGAAATACACCTCCAGTGGGATACAGCGTTCCTGGAACAATATGTTAAGGAACAAATGGTCCCCAGAGGGTTAAGATGGGATGTATCCCCCCAACAAGGGGATACGGATACCGATACTTGGTTTAGATATTTCAACGAAGTCGGTATCCAGCTCCTTGGGTTCCTGGTAGAGAGGAAACAGCTTAAACTAGCTGGTATAGACAAAGAGATTAAAGATCTCAGAGAGAAATTAACTCCTTACAAAACGTCATCAGAATATACCTCTCTCTCTACTAGTCTGAAAAGCCATTTAGAAAAGGAAGAGAGACCAAAGGACGAAAAAACAGAAGAAATATAATAGAGATGTCACTAAAACTAAACAGTCTTTAATTGGCAGAAGAAATTGGGTTCCGATGTTAATGGTTCAGAGATGGAGGTCACACAACCTGAGACTTCCAATCCTGATCGGAGATTGACATATGATCCCAATTTTCAAAGAGGGTCCTTCGCGACCATCCTATCCTCCTCAACCGCCTAAAGGTGGACCCCCAAGGGTCCCTGATGTTCGTGGGAAACCACAAATCCAAAACAGATACCAACCTCCAAATCCCAGAGGTAGGGGTTCCACCAAAAAAGGTAGAGGTACCTATCACGGCCAATATGAGGACTCCTATTATTACAATAGTCCAAAAGCTCACGCTTCTGGTTGGCATGGTCAGCGTGATGAGTATCACCATGGCTATCAAGAGAATAATTATAGAACCCCCACACGTAACTTCACACGAACCTTCCCAGTCCAAGACAATAGGAGAGAGGAGGGATACCAGGACACATATAAGACATACGGAGAGAGATGAAGATTTCCATCCCCGCTCTCCATATGGCTACAACCAAAATGGCAATGGACGCCCCCACCCTTCGGATTTTCCCAGGTCTACACAAGAATACCCGGAAATCCAAAAGGAAACGAGGGACACGAGGTGGGTGGCGGATCCAAAGCCAAAAGAAAAAGAACTTGACCTGTTCAGGGATATTCAATTTAAGCACAGTTGATTTAACAGAAGCAGAGAAACTAGTTCTTGATAGGGGCTTAAAATATGTTCCGCCAAGATCTCTCAATAAATTTTCAACATTTATTGATGTCCATAAATTCACTCGAAAACTTAATATTCAGAGACACTTTTTGACCACACCCCATAATGTGTCTTCGACATTAGATGGCCATGTTCATTCGGGACTGGCCAATCCCTCATTGTTCAACCCCCCAGGTGCCTTGGCTCCCTCACTTCAGGTTTTTCGGAGCTTGGTCCTACAGGATTTAGATAATCTACCCACTAAGAAAGTGTACACTGATTCAAATGTAAAAACGGGATTGAGACAACTATGCGAACGCAAAGATCTGATAGTTCGACCTGCTGACAAAGGTGGAGGTATTGTCGTCCTTAATAAGGAGGACTATATTAAAGAAATGCACAACATCCTGAGTGATACCAACACGTATATCCCTATCCAAACGGATCCAACTTCACGTTTCAAGAGAGCCCTTACCTCACTAATAGAGGAAGGTTTTTCCCTAGGGATTCTAAATAAAAAAGAAAAATGTTTTTTGATACCACTGGTCCCACGTATTCCCGCCATGTACTATCTTCCTAAGATCCATAAAAATCCCGTCCATCCTCCAGGACGGCCGATAGTTAGCGGGATAGATTCTGTTACAGCTAGAATAGGGAAGTATGTGGATTTCTACCTACAGCCCCTAGTGAGATTGGCCCCCTCCTTTTTGAAAGACACTGGAGATACTATCAGAAAGTTGGAATCCATTGTGTATAAAGACGATATGATATTGGCCACAGCGGATGTGGCCGCTCTTTATACATGCATTCCACACTCTTTGGGATTCGAGGCAGTTGAATACTATCTGTCCAGGGACACCCGTATATCCCCCTTACAGCGGAATTTCATTATGGATCTTCTGAGGTTCGTGGCACAGCACAACTACTTTTGGTTCCAGGACAAGTTTTATTTGCAGACACGTGGGGTGGCCATGGGGGCCAAGTTTGCCCCCAGTCTTGCAAATTTGTTCATGGCCAAGTGGGAGGAGGATGTCGTCTATGCCCTCAAGAGACCAGAATTAGTTTTCTGGGCGAGGTACATAGACGACATCCTCCTCCTCTGGAGGGGCAGCCGCGAATCCTTGGATGCCTTCATTGTCCATCTTAATTCCAACGACAGGGGCATTCGTCTGAGCCATGAGGCCAGCACCTCTCGTGTTAGCTTTCTGGACCTCGAGATTAAGGTGACTGACCATAGTTTGGAATTCGTTACATATTTCAAACCTACCGACCGGAATGGTTATATTCCGGTCGATAGCTGTCACCATCCCCAATGGCTCCGATCGGTACCACGCAGTCAGTTCCTCCGTTTACGGAGGAACTGTACGAAGGTGGACGATTTTTCCACACAAGCGGTGGTTCTGAAACAACGTTTCCTAGAAAAAGGTTACAAATCTGAGGATCTTGATGTGGAGATTGACCGTATTCAACAAATTGATCGCAAAACCCTACTCGAGGTTAAACCCAAAAAGCCTATTGATGATAAGTTTAAGTGGTCTCTTTTCACCACCTTCTCTACACAGTCAAAACAAATCAAGGAGATTGTTAAGAAGTATTGGGGAGTACTCCAAAACGACAAAGTTTTGGGTCCAACACTCCCAGAGACGGCTGGTGTCATCTTTAGGGGCGCTAGATCTATCCAAGGTCAAGTTGCCCCTAATGTCATTGATCCCCCAAAAAGGCCTTCTTTCTTTTTTCAATGTAAGGGTTACTTTCCCTGCCGCAAGTGCAACGTTTGTTTGCATAACACTTGCGGGAGGCGAAAGAGCGATACTTTTCAATCGTCCATCACTTCGCGCATCTATCCCATTCAGCGTTTTGTGACTTGTGCGACCCAATATGTTGTGTATCTCCTCACTTGCCCTTGCAAGAAACAATATATTGGACGCACAATCAGGACCTTTTCTGTTCGCGTCAACGAGCATATAAATAACATAAAAAAGGGGAAAACAAACCATAGTGTCCCTCGTCACTATTTAGAGACCCATGACCGTAATCCCATTGGAACACAATTTCTAATCATAGACCAATTCATTCCTCATTGGAGAGGCGAATCCCGCCTACGCGGGGTATCCCGTCTTGAAACCTATTGGATCTATGAGCTTCGTACCTACTCGCCGTTTGGGTTAAACGTCGAGTGGGATATCAATTCTTTTATTAATTCATCTCGAGTCCATACCTTACAATTGACCTCCTGTCATATTCTTTGCCTTTTGCTAGAGTTGTCACAGTCCCGTTTATGTATGTATACACATTTGATATCTGCTATGTATCATAAATTGTGCAAACTGAGAAAGGTTTCATTCACACCTTCATGCTTTGTAGAGAGTCCCTTGTTTGTTTGTTGGGCACAATTTGTATAGAAAGACTATTAACTGCGAAATGTAATATGGGTTTCAACCACATGATGGCGTTGGCCCGCTATCCACACTATGTATTGTCCATCTCAGTCTTTCTGTGCACATTTTGGGTATTCCTGACTTGTTGTTTACACCTCCTAACACCAGGGGTCAGGGCGTCGTACCTGTACCCTAGGTGTTACCATGAGGCCCTCCAAAGGGATGAGTTTTTTTTTTTTTTTTTGCATATAATTCCAATATATTATTCCTTTATCCCATGGTAACCTATAATAGGTTTTATTTTTATTTTTTTAGATACCCTTTTTGGCCCTTGGCATTCATGTACAGTTCCGTGCCGGCCACGTGATGTGGCTGACACTGGACGTGTATGGACGTCTGACGCCATCACGCACAGTCCGACGCCATCACGCTCGGAGATGGGTGACGTCATCACGCCTAGATGGAGTTAGACGCTGCTGGCGTCTTTTCCCATGTGCCGTGGCGTCTCACGTTCGCTCTGTCCCCGTTACGTCACTTCCGACGGAGAGACGCAGCGAGCGTCATCACGTCGTTACCACTTTTTGGCGCCAAACTAATTCCGGACTTTTCTTGGCCCGGGATTGGATGCCTGGCCCTCGCTGTCACTGATTGGTCTTTTTTGACCGATCGGATTTGGCGTTCCTTGGGCCTTGGTTGTTGTGGTGAAATTGGATTGGCCCACTTTGTTAGACGCTGGTTTGTCGCCCTGCCGATTGGGTGGGAGAATTTGGCGCCAATTTCACCATGTGTCTGGGAGGAGCCTCATGAGAGCAGATGGAACATGTGGGTGGTTTCCACCACACACTTGGTTCTTCTGGTCCGGTCTGATAGTGGATTGGCCACACAATCTGCTCTCATCCCCACTTCCTGTCACATGATGCTTTTAGAGCCAATCAACACTTCCAGAACACCAACTATGGGCATTTGATGATTGGTTATTATTTTATGAACATCTATATATATGTCTGCAGTGTGGGGGAACAGGTAGATGCCCCAGTTGAAGTCTGTCTAAGACGAAACGCGTAGGGCGAGGTTTCACCTATTCCCCATACTGCTTTTAACCTAATCGTGATCACTTTTATCATTTTATTTCATTGTTTGTATTGGTGGTTTTCTTTCAATAAAACCTTCCATACTGATCTGCACTATTGGAGCTCCCGTCCTTTTTTCTCTCTCCACATGCCTTTTGATAAACATCATATGAGAGCCTTGACCTCATCCTAGTGGTCTTTGGCCATCAGTTCTCATACCCTGCCTGCTGTTTGGTCTGACCGATTGGAGTTCGTGGTCCTGTGTTTGCAGCTGTGTACCCGTTTCCATCCTGGGCCCTGGAAGACCGGCTCTACCATCTCCCAGTGAGAAGTCCATGGATTACATCGGTTCGTGCCAGTGATGTTCCATCGATCGGTGTCTGGATACTACAGGCTTGTTTGACTTTCCTGTCGCTGACAGGGAGTCCACTTGCTTTGGTAAGCATACATCTATTTTTCCTTATTTATCTGAATACTGAAAGAGGATCCAGTCCAAGTTATTCCTTGTTGGTGCTCACTCGTTACTGAGATCTACACCTGTTCATCACATTGGGACATTTATTCATTTGAAGTGTGTTCTTGCATGGTGGACATTCCCATTCATTTCACTATATTCTTTACAGGCACTAATCATATGCATGTATGGCTCATTGTTTATATGCACTTATGTTAGATGTGTTTTTGTTTTTCACAACAGACAGCCACTCTGTCATTTATCTTTGTCTGTTTGAGGCATAAATTGTTTGGCACTTCTCAGTGCATTGTTTTAGGTTTAGCGCTACATTTCCATTTCCACTATTGATAGAATTTTCGTCACATTTTATGTAGCTGCTTAGGGGTCACACCTGTTGTTTTAGTCATTCACCAAAGTTTAGCGCGATATTGTTCCTTTTACCAACACTGGTTCCCAGTCTGACTACTTGCAGGACTGGTGGCTTTTATTTTGCTGACTCCTGCGGATGGCAGGTGGGACTTCCATCTGAAACCGTGATTACTATCCTCCTTCCCATTATCTTGATCTGTGAGGCTTTGTTTGGGTTATCCCCTTATGCAAGGCAAATTGTTACTTTGATATCACTTTTTTGAATTAAGCCCCCCCCATCTATTTCTCCATAATAAACGCCATTTTGGGTTGATACATTGAGAATATCAAGTGGATCGGGCGAAACGTGTCGATCCAACTATCACCTTGTATTTTGTATGTATAACAAACTTGGCAGCAGAAAAAAATATGTTCCACATGTTTTTAGATTGTACTTCCACATTTTAGACTATAATAAATATTCTAATTATTATTATTATTATTATTATTTATTTTTCTGTATATTCTGTCAGGCACGTGAAAATCCCCCACCTACCCCTTTCTCCCTTTAGTGGGACACCTTGATATTAGACACGTGCATGACGATTAAATTAGTTTTAATCTAGTTTTATTTAGTTTTTGGTAAATTCAGTTGATTTGTTCAATTCGGGATTCATGTTCGGAATTATTATCCGGAATTCGTTTTTATGTTTTTCAATTTTCTTCGCATGTACCCTTCTTTTTTTATAATTTTTTGAATCGATACATTTTCAATCTGTCAAATCAAACTTTAGTGGTGTGAGTTTGGTTTTTTTTTTTTTTTTTGGTTTTTTTTTTATTTATTTATTTTTGGTTTTTTGCAAAAAATAAAAACCCCAGTGGTGAATAAATATCACCAAAAGAAAGATCTAATTTGTGTGGAAAAAATAATAATTTCATAGTACAGTGTTGCATGACCGCACAATTGTCATTGAAAGTGTGAGAGCACTGAAAGCTTGAAATTGGCCTGGGTAGGAAATTAGTAAAAGTGGTTAAGCACTCCATATACATTTTTATATAGATAAAAATCGGAGACTGCAAATGGATCTCATGTAATAAAATCTGACAACATTTATTAAATTAAATTAAAGTGGTAACTAAAGTTTTTGCAGCTTGTATGGTGCTCATCGGGCCAGAGGGAGGCGGCTAGCAGTAGTCGGCAAGCCTTGGCCAGTGGCGGTGTTCATTCAGCTGTCATTGCTGTTGGGTCCTCCAAAGTTCCAGAAGGTCAACCAAAAGAGGCATGAGGACCCATGGCATGGATCTGAGTGTCTACCGGAAAAATAGAAGTGAAAGAGCCCTTATAGTGTAGTGTGTATCTATATTATAGTTGATTTCGAAAAATGATATGGGTGTTCATGCCAGATATTAATGATCATTCCTGATGCCTTGGGGGCCTGATCCTGAATCCTCTGGAGGCAATGTGCCCCTTGGATAGGAGGTAAAAAAAAAAAAAACTCTGTCCTGAATGGCAGCGGTGCCAATTAGAGTGTGTGATAGGTTCGTGGTGTGTGTGTGTGTATAAGGATGGACCGGAGTCATAGTGTATGAAAGACATGAAGCTTTAGTTCACCAAAAAGCTGCGTTTCATGGCTCAGATTTGCCACTTCCTCAGTTTTTAGGGCAATTATGTTAAGGCTTCTTGCTCTCTGGCTTTGAATTTCCCCAGCGTGTGCTTGTGAGAGAAGCTGCGGTTTGGAAAGTTTATCATGCCTTTAAGGGAAAAAAAGGGTGCAGGCTGCTGCTGGAAGAGTTTTTTAGAAAGAGGTTAATCCTCCCAAACATGTTGCCTGTTTCCTGGCACACCTGTTGGACAGCTTGTGCCCTGTCACAGTCCAAGGTCAGGCACAGAGACCAGTAGTATTAACAGTAGAGGCTTCCACCAACCAGCTAAATGAGTATTCAAGCAGGTCACCCTGGTGGATGATGCAGGTTCACCTGAGGTGCAGGATTTAAGCATTAACTGCTATTTACCAGAGCTCCTGGTGGTGGAGATGGGGTTTTGCTGTGTGTTAGTTTCAGGTCGCGGTCCTCAGGAGGTGAGCAAGCTGGGTCCAGTAGCAGACATAGCAGGTAGGGATTAAGCAGACGTTTAGTCAGTAAGCACGCCAAAGGTCAGTAACAAGTGGTTTCATGTTGGGATCAAGCAGAAGCATAGTTGAGAAACAAACCGAAGGTAAATGAGAGGTTGCAGGTTGGGTTTAAGTGGAAACGTAGTCAAGGAACAAGCCAAAGGTTTAAAAGTGAGATTGACTGACCAGCACAATAACCTGGCAAACAGGAAGCGCAGAGGCAGGGCTAAAATAAGAAGTTCATGGGAGGAGTAAAGGACTTAAGTTTCAAGAGAAACAAGGTTCAAGGCGAGATTGTCCAAAGAGCTGTCCAGGATCTCAGGTGGCTCAGCAAGAATAGATACTGCTAGACACAAGAGACGATGCAGGTTCAGATTCCGGTCTTGACACACCCCTAGAAGTGGCCTTAGTATATGTCTATGTATGTATGCATGTGAGATGCGGACCTTGGAATGTAAGCTCCCTGAGGGCAGAGATTGATGTGAATGTACAGTATGTTAAGTGCATGCTGTGAAAATTGCCAGTGCTAAATTGGCTGTAATTTTATATACGTCTCTCACATTAATTTACCTCATCAGTGTATAATTGGCACCAGGGGAGTGTAGACCCAACTGAAATAATATGATGATGATGAACACTAACCATCAACAACTTCCCCCTCAGCGACTTTCGGTGGTTGTACCAGCATGATATACCCGCAGCTGCAGGCATCACCCTGAGAATTTTTTAGAGCCGGCAGTCGGCTCTCTTGTAATAGCAATCGGAGTGGCTTACTAGCCTCTCAGTTGGGATTGAGAGGCAGTAGGAGGTGAAGTTCCCCCACCCAACCGCCTTCCGCGGTTCGCTCATTCCACCGGTATTGGCTGTAAGTAACCAGTAACTCGGAAGCGATTTTTTTATAGATAGATATATATACCTCTATCTATCATACTGTTTGGGGGTTCGAAGTAATTTTCTAGCAAAAAATACTGATTGTTATATGTAAACAAAGTGCCAGAAAAGGGTAATGGCAGTCAAAATCCTGAAATCTAATCCAACAGACTAACTCCAAAATATACAAAAAAAAAAAAAAAAACAGAGCTGTGAATTGGCATATCAGTTGCTCTTCCATCCACAAGAAAGAACATTAAGAGAAGTGTGAATTGTACTGAACAGTTTTAAGATGACGCTCAACATTTTCCAGCAGATGAGATTCTTGTAGTTTTATAGGAAGGCATGGACATAAACATCCATCTCATCTCTCATAATGGAGACCTCAGCCAGCCGAGCCAAGCCTCGGGGGTCCTGCCAAGTGGCAGCGATGCGGAGGAGAGGGGCTCTGGCTCGCTTCCTAATTACACGCTCTAATCCGAGGCCAGCAAAATCAAGCACCGCCGGAAGAGTAATTAGGCTTTCACTGGCCCTTTTCAAACACGCGCTATGCACGTGTCCAAAATAATTCCTCTGTAGTAAGCGGGCAGCTAGGAAGAAGTCTGTGCCAACATTACTGCTGTGCAATATGGATTTCTGAATTTGTAAATTTAAAGTGAACCTGTCATGCTGACAGGAGCCTTTATTTCACAGATGGGGTTTGAACTTGTGTTAATTCATGTAAAGTAGTTCTTTTGCAGTTGCTTCAGAATGACAGTTGAAGTGGCCGTGTACATGAATACTGGGAGATTTCTTTGTCCTGTTTTATAAAAAAACAAAAAAACCTTTTGTTGGAATTTGCCTTCTTATCGGCTAGTGGAGGAGAGCTTTGCCTGCCCAGGTTTCTCCTTTCCACCCTTTATTTAATGAAAATTTTAAATTTTGCACATTGATATCTTATTACATATCATCTTATTTTTGACTCAGTGATGTCACTGAGTCTCTGGTGATTATTTCTCTTCTCAAGAGCCCTCAGCTCTGATGATGATCTGGAGGAGTGGGCGTTCTAGGCAGGCTGTATCTGTATGCAGGCCACCAGTTGACACCCACTTGTGATGGTCAGCTTCTACAATTGAAGGAACTGAAAACCAATGAATGAAATAACCGCTCTCTCCATCTCTTGCCACCTTCTTCCAATGTGGCGCGCCTTGGCATGCCCTGCCATCTGAGCTAACACTGCTCACCTCTGCATCCCTGCTACTGTGTTGCCAACATTGTTGATCTCGGCATCCCCTGCAACACAATTCACTTCTGCGTCCCCTGACACCCTCTTCCAAGGCTGCTCACCTCGGCGTTGCTCCGACACCCTCTTCCAAGGCTGCTCACCTCGGCGTTGCTCCGACACCCTCTTCCAAGTCTGCTCACCTCGGCGTTGCTCCGACACCCTTTTCCAAGGCTGCTCACCTCGGCGTTGCTCCGACACCCTTTTCCAAGGCTGCTCACCTCGGCGTTGCTCCGACACCCTTTTCCAAGGCTGCTCACCTCGGCCTTGCTCCGACACCCTCTTCCAAGGCTGCTCACCTCGGCCTTGCTCCGACACCCTCTTCCAAGGCTGCTCACCTCGGCCTTGCTCCGACACCCTCTTCCAAGGCTGCTCACCTCGGCCTTGCTCCGACACCCTCTTCCAAGGCTGCTCACCTCGGCCTTGCTCCGACACCCTCTTCCAAGGCTGCTCACCTCGGCCTTGCTCCGACACCCTCTTCCAAGGCTGCTCACCTCGGCCTTGCTCCCACACCCTCTTCCAAGGCTGCTCACCTCGGCCTTGCTCCCACACCCTCTTCCAAGGCTGCTCACCTCGGCCTTGCTCCCACACCCTCTTCCAAGGCTGCTCACCTCGGCCTTGCTCCCACACCCTCTTCCAACACTGATGTACTTAGCTGCTGCTGTGCCTGTGAATGCTTTTGGGGTTGGAACCCCCAGATCCCCCCCCCCCCTTATCTACACCCCTGTTAGTGAGACTTGTAGCTTTTATGGTAAATATCTCCTGTGTCAGGAACGTATCTAGCAAGCCTCTATGGATTATTGAAGACTTTAAATTGCAGTGCTGTAGGTGTTTAAAAATGTGGAAATTACATAAATTGAGAATAAAATAAAACTGTGTTCAAGTCAGGAGCCAATCAAAGTTGCTGAGGTGGCAAAGATGCCAGAATAGCGTATATAAAGACGCAACACTCTGCAATCTTCAACACAAATTTATATTTAATTTTTTCCAAGTGAAAACAAAAGGATTTTGTGCTTTAGAAAACCGCTAAATACACTATTGAAATACATATTCATGAGCTGCTTTTACCTTTTTTGTAATTGTGTTCAGCCAGTCGTGGTATCTAGCCATCCTTACCAAACCGTGTCCTAATTTTTCACTACCGCAGCTAAGCAAGACAGCTTGGTCACCAGCTTGTCCTCAGATTTGATTGGTTAACAAATGGACAGGGGGACACTAATGGAGTCATTCAGCTCTGTCCTCTGTAGGAATGTTCATACTTTGGGCTGAGTGCACTGGGCGAACCATTAGACTTCAGGGCACATTCAAACATTCAAAGTTATAATAAACCCGTAATTGCTTTTTATGTTGCACTGAGCAGGTTGGAGACCTAATGCATTGAGACTACATGTACAATGATTCCCTGTGAGCTTCCCACAATGCGCATGCATGCCCTGATCACATCGCCAGAGTGCTGTCCATGATGCTTCTGCATCCTCTGCCCAGAATGCTCATGCACCCCCTAAGCATAACACCAGAGTGCTGCCCATAATGCTCATGCGTGCGCATGGCCCCCCCCCACCCCCAGAACATCAGCAGAGTGCTACCAGCAATGCACATGCATATCCATGCCATCTTCGCTAACACGGCTCACCTCTGCACCCCTGCTACTGTGTTGCCAACATTGTTGATCTCTGCATCCCCCTGCAACGCAATTCACTCCTGTGTCCCCTGACACCCTCTTCCAACGCTGTCCACCTCTACCCATAATGCACATACAGGTTTGAAGGAGCGTAGCTCCGCAAACGCTTCGCCTATTCATCAAACCGGCTCGCAATAGTAAGTGATGCACACCAGGGGGGGACTGACCATTTAGGCATTGCCTGTAGGGGGCCCCATGACAGCTTCCGCTTCGATCTACCTGTCAATCACAGCTAGCTGATGGGTAGATCAGGTCCCTGCTGCTAGGAGATTGTGTTTAGTCAGACCTCTCATCCTCCCCCCCCCCCCCCCCCCCCCAGTCTCCTGCATACTTGCTCTGTGTGTTCCGCTGAATCCCCCCTCCTCTATCTTCAGTGCCATATGATGAGAGAACCCAGAGGAGGAGCACAGCTATTCTGCTCACAGGACATGCAGGGAGAGAGGTGAGCTGAGGGAGGAACATCAGTTTGGGGTGGTAAGCTGAGCACAATACGTGGCAAAGTTTAATGCCAGGAGGGAAGTTTATGTGGAAATATGTGAAGGGTTGGAATAGCAGCGAGTGTGTGTTGGTGCCCTGCAGAGTTTGCAGCCCCCCAAGCTAACATACATCTCCTAAGCAGGAACACATCACTATCTCCCCAAGCATTCTGTCCAGATAATGTGCAGTTCATTTATGACCTTTCCGTTTAACCCTGTGTTATCCAAACTCTGTTCAATGAAAAGTGTAAACTCACCACATAAACACCTCTATATACAAAATAAAATTCCCCAATAAAGATCAGCATGGAAGCACAATTAAATGAATGCTGATTATTACTGTATTTATGTTTATTGAGGATTGTTTTT